>CM046873.1:13213290-13595461 GCA_025617745.1 Heliocidaris erythrogramma | reverse complement strand
TGTAGATCACCAGAAGAATGGAGAGAAAACTGGCTTGTGGGTACGATATGGACGTGCCAAGGAGCAGAGCTGCAAAGGATGGGCGAGTTAGCATGCATAAATGACCCGCGTAGAGACAATAGCCCTGTTAAAAGAAGCAATTCAGGTATGTAAACACATCCTGGGCCCCTGTTCATTAAACTTGTTATCAATAACCAGTTACAATAATTGTTATAAGCTACTGTAATGCTTGAATCTGATTGGCTGAGAGCAAATTTGTCGTAGAAATGGGGCATTTGTTTAATAACAAGTTTTATGAAACAGGGCCCAGATATTCCTCTATACCCACTCCTTTACATTTTCTTCAAGTAATATTTGATAAGAAAAACTATTAGTGAAAATCACAAAATGCACACGAGATAGGCATCCAAAGAGACCAGCCCTCATGAAAGTTGTCACACGACTACTGTGGGACCGATAGCCAATTATACAGACATGTCGGGCTAGTGGGCCCTCTGACAATTTTTTCTGGGGGTTCACCATACCTATATATTGTTTGTTGACCAGCAAAGCCGGCCAATATCTTCCGGGGGGGGGGGGTGTCAGGGGGGGCGTTTCATCAAGTGTCTTGGTGATTTTTACCGACAAATTTGCTCTCAGCCAATCAGATTCAAGGATTTCAGTAGCTTATAACAATTATTGCAAATTTTATGAAACAGGGCCCTGAGCTTATTCTACACGAGGCGTCATTTTGATGACGTAGGGCTGCGTCATAATTTTGTACAGTGACTGCTACGCTTTTGACGATGCATTTGAGAGTTACATCGTACAAAATGTGATTGCAAAATGAAGAGTGCAAAACAGTGCGTTGAATTACTGGCGTATGCATGCATGGGACTATTGTCTTTCCAGGCTTGATTAGCGCAGGTTATGACGCAATCGAAATGACGCATCGTGTATAAAAGACATTATTTTAACTACATTAATAGATTAATATTAATCTCTCTTCTTATTTATAAAGCACAAAGGGAGAGAGAAGGGGAGAGTGTGAGAGGGAGGGAAAGAATAAAGAGAGAGGGAGGGGAGAATTAAAGAGGGGGGGGGGGGGGGGAGAGAGAATGAGAGGGAGGGTGCTCTCCTTACCATTTTTTAAATTTCTATTGTTTGTATTTTTCGTGACAGAGCGAGAACTCTTCCTACCTGCCAAGCTTGCTAAAGCTTTCTTACACTACCGGCATCGAAAGGACTCAAGGAGGCGTCGAATCGGCAAAGACGAAGAGTGTTGTGGAGAGGCTCTGGGGTGCAAATGGGAAGAACTTGGAGAATACTGCAATCGCCACAGGAGACTTTATCACGCATCGGGCTCCCAACCTTGATGACTGCCAGATAAACTCAAATAATTATGTTCATTTATTTTTATTTTCTGTGGCTAATTTCAGTGGCTCGAAGCTTCTCTAGGTTGAATAATGAAACAATATTGAACCCAGTGACCGGATAATAATTCTGTAAGCGCTTTGGTCGGTTATTTGAAACTGGCAAGACGCTGTTGTAATGAAAACAATCATTTTTTTTGGGTTAAATTAAAACATGTTATAAAACTCGAGTTTCTACCAGACTTGTTGCTTTGTTATCATACATTCTGCTTTATTTCTTTTTCCTTTTTTTAATTAATTTTTTTTTATTCATTATATCTTTATTAAGAAGACGGCCAGTTTTGAAGTCATACCCGCTATTATCATGCTTTTCCCCTGTTTATTTATTTTTTTAAAGCAGTATCTTGTCCAGCAGTACTGGGAAATGGGATGGCAAGTTTAGTAGCAATACGTTTAGGGGCGTTTCTAAGAAATTTGGAATGTGGGTTCCAATTATATTTGAAAATATTTTTTAGTGGTCGTCAGAATATCAACTTTGCAAAACTGCTGACCCCTGTAAGGTATCAAGCAAGCAAATACGATATGAGTTAATGATACAAAAAATAACATGAATCGTAATGGATTTGCAAATGAAAATTTCAAAATTTCTGACATCAGTTTAAACAGGGGGAATGTCACAAGCCCCTTCTCCTACCAGCGACACCCCTGATCATTATATAAATTTTGAAACCACTATCTCGTTGATGGCTCCATTGAATGAGGGCTCGTAATTTTCCAAAAGATAAGTAAATGCATTATTCTTAGTGTAGAATTCTGTTATGCAGCTTTCTCTTTTTGTCCCCATTTTTGTGCACACTTAATCATATCATATAATAATGATAATAATAATGAATAACATTTATATTGCGCTTTATACAATGTAAGCTCCGAAGTATTATACTAAATTCTGTATTTCTATATTTCCTTTTAAATGAAAGACTTCGTATTACCAACCCCCCCCCCCCCCCTCCCAATCATATTTGTATCATTTCAAGTCATAATATCTCGTTATGAAACATCTTTCATAGGGTCTGCATCTAAGCCTAAACCAGTATTGATTATTCTCACTCGTATCCCAAATATGAACCAAATAACATATGAAAAATTAACCTTGAAAATTGTTTGGTACTGGAATCAATGAATGGTGTTACTAGTGGATTATCTGATTACGTCATGATAAGTGTGAAGATGAAGGACAGCGAAATTTAGTTTGCATTGAAACATCTGATAGGGTTTTTTTTTCGATGCTCTTAAAGATAAATTTGTGTTCTGGTCATCATGGTCACGTGATTACATTGTGAAAGAAACGGTCTAAAAACAAATGGGAAATTTGATCATGTACTGTGAGGCTTTGGAATCATCAAAAATGATGAGAAATTGACCTAATCTTGCTGAAAAGCTTATGCACTGAACACAGAAATGGGTATATGGGAATGTACACACAATGTGGCATGATGGCCCGAACACTTCTAATTCTTCTTGTCATATTTCGGATATGAGGGCATTGGAACAGGAATCCTTTTCAGGGGACATTTCTACTATGATGTTCTTCCAAACTGACATAAGAATAACGAGAAAGCTCACAAATTATTTTTCACCTTTCCCTTCAACCTTATCTGTACGCCACAATTAAGATAATGACCAATCTCTTTTGCACAGTTTGTCAAACATAAAATTTTTGCACGGATCATAATGAAACCATAATACAACCTAGAAATCATACATCTATTATTCTATGTAATGTTTTGTGTGTTTTTTTTTAATAAAATATGAAAAAAAGTTTTTAAAATGTTAATTATGGGACCCAAAAATGTAGCATATGTGATCGTGATATCAAACGCAATCTGACCAATGTTCAGTGGATCAAATAATTCCCCAAATCGGTTTCCATGACAAAATTCAATTGGGAAGATTGGGTTCGTGACAGAATCATTGTTACAGATCACAAGTGTTACACTTCGAGCACCATAGCCAAATGCTCTTTGACCAGTGACCTACCTAAAACTTAATTTGAAAATACAAACAAACATACAAGCAAACAATTTCCAGTTCCTTTATTGGGAAGGGAGTTCCTAAAAGGTATTTTATTCTGTGTAAAAAAAAATCCAAAAAACATCACATATCTCTCTAATTTTAGCTCGCAAAAGAGATAAAGTATAGAATAAAGCATAACTGAATAACAAAATATCGCTCAAAACCTCCTACATTTGTTTATAATTATTTTGAAGAAGAACAAAAATTATTCACCTCTCTCTGCCTTTCCCCGTTTCTGAAAATTCGATTTTCTGGTTTAGTGCCTCCATTGTGTCATTTGAATGGCACTGAAATCCTTACAATTATTCTTTAAATACGCCAAAAATGAAAATCATAACAGGTATGAATACAGTAAATGAAATGACAGTAATATTGTACCTGACGCACTAATGCATCCTGATTGATGTCCAAAATCATCGCGTATCTATTTACATCTGTTGACTATTATTTATTGTGGGTTTTGCTCACTGAATGGTCGTATTTATCGGTGGGAGCTGACGAGGGATTCTGTAACCTTGAGGCTTGAGCTAATATAATGTTCATTATACGATTGTAACTGGAATCGTATTGTAATTGACTCAAAATAGTATCATTGATGACATGTAGGGAATTTGTCCCCCCCCCCCCATTTTATCCCTCTCTCTATCTTCCATACCCGTCTTCTTTCTTCTACGTAGGTTTGGAGGTATTTTTTCTTGACTCAGTCGATAAGTAACAACAAATGCTATAAGCAATATTTTCCTTATAAACTCAGCGAATTTTGGTTCCTGAAATTTTCTTCGAAATATTTAAAAGTGGAATTTTGCCGTCTACAGAGCCTTCAATTATTACGTTTCGGTGTGATTTATTTTACTTTTGTGGAAGAATGTTGAACTACCCCCTTCCCCCTTCTCACCCCCCCCCCCCCCCCCGTCTCTCTCCCCCCCCCCCCTCTCTCTCTCTCCCTCACACACTCACTTTTTCTATTTCTTCCCGTTCTTCCTCTTTCCTTCCAGTCTCCTTTCATCTCTCACATTTTGATCATCGTGAAAATCAACAATCTGACATTGCCATTCATTATAAATTGCCAATTTGTGCTTGAGAAAATAATAACTGTACATTAACAAGAGTTTCACAGAAAAAAAAGAATATTATGTTAGTTTAATTTGCGGGAGGGTAACGATTATTATGAAATGTTATAGTGGCTGTATTCTACAATGAATTAATCATGTTAATAGTTGCACAACGATTCTTGCTCATTGCCTTTTGGTAAACCACAATGTTATGCTGATTCCCTCGTCACTTTGATCTTAAACTGATAAACATGTACATTAATCGAAATGTGATGAAGCAGCAAAAATGACAATAAAGCACGGCTCTTTATTAGAAGGAACTCCGCGAATCGATGTTGCATTCTTGTAGCATAAATTATGGGCTAAGTAGAAACGCCACTATCCTACTTGATTAACAATGTAGCAGAGGCTATAGATAACGATTTAGCACGTTCTAGATATGAATATGTATATACTTGGGTGCTTGTATACATGGCCGATGGCTAGAAAGTGAGCAGATGACGAAGCAAGTGTAAAATAAAATTGTAGAAATATTTGAGGCTCTATATATTTATGTTATTTGATTGTAATTAACTGATTAAAACATGAATGGTTTCCAAGCAAACGATGATAACGCTGTCTTTTTAGAATGGGGAAGAGAGGGAGGGAGGGGAGAGAGGGAGAAAAGAGAAAGATAGATAGATAGAGAGAGAGAGACAGACAGACAGACAGACAGACATGGGAGAGAGAAAAGGAAACAAAGATAGAGAGAGAGACAGACAGACAGACAGACAGAGGAGAGAGAAAAGGAAACAAAGATAGAGAGGGAGACAGAGAGACAGACAGACATACAGAGGAGAGAGAAAAGGAAACAAAGATAGAGAGAGAGACAGACAGACAGAGGAGAGAGAAAAGGAAACAAAGATAGAGAGAGAGACATAGGGACAGACAGACAGAGGAGAGAGAAAAGGAAACAAAGATAGAGAGAGACAGACAGACAGACAGACAGAGGAGAGAGAAAAGGAAACAAATGTAGAGAGAGAGACAGAGGAAATGACAAAAAGGAGAGGGAAGAAGAAATAAAGAGAGAGAGGGAGAGAGAGGGGGGAGACAGAGCGGGGAGTGGGAAAAAGAAACAAAATATACAGAGAGAGAGAGAGAGAGAGAGAGGGAGAAGGGGGAGGGGGGTAAACGAAGGAAGAGAAAGTAACACATGGAAAGATAGCAAAAGCATGAAGAGTGTCTGTCAGAAAAAATAAAAGCAAAGAGGTGGTATACTGGATAAAGAAGAGGAAGAGATAGAGAGAGAAGGAAGGGCAGGGTGAGAGAGTGAGAAAGTGAGAGTGGGAGAGGGGAGCAGGAGAAGCTGATGGGGGCATATATAAACGGGGAAAGGGAGATAGAGGGTGATTGAGACAATGAATAAGAGAAAGAAAGAGGGGAGAAAAAGAAAAAGATAGAGCTGGAGAAATTGAGAAAGAGAGGGGGTAGAAAGGAAAGAGAGAGAGAGAGAGACTAGAGAGAGTGTGTATGTGTGCGTGAGAGAGAGAGAGAAAAAAAAAAGCAAGAGAGAGAGAGGGAGAGAGAGAGAGTCAAAGAAAAAATTCGATCTCACTCGAAAAGGGACTTGTTCCTTTTTCGCAGTCTTCGGATACACTCTTTCTCTCCCTTTCCTATTCTCGCCACTCCCCCCCCCCCCCCCCCCCCCCCCCCCCCCCCCCCCCCCTTTATTACGCTTCTGACCGTTCATGTATTTTCATCTTCTCACTACTCATGCTTACTAGTACATGACCTATTTTGTCACAGACTGTCAGCTCAATATTCTTCCATTTCTTTTGGATCATTCTTTCCCTCCTCCTATATAGGGTTAACCCATCCGTTTCTTTCAAATGTGTTTTCATTCTACCTGCCTCAATCCGTCTCTCTACTCTACTTCACTCTTTTTCTCAATTGCTCTCTTTTTTTCCTTCTCTCTCTCCCACTATCTCTATTCACATTTTTGTTTATCACCTTCAGTCTTAATCACATCCTATGTTTAAATTTCTTCTATTTACCTTGGCATACATTTCTTCTTTCAGTTTTGTTCGGGGAAAATGATAATAAAATGTGCTACTAATCACTGAGTAAACGTGGATAATTCACATACAAATACAAAACACACGTGTACAATGTATATACAAGTAAAAGTAATATTTTTTATAGTCATCTTATTTCTTTTAACCATATAACAGCTCTTTCGACTAGCATTAAATAAATAAACCTCTGCATGCTTTACACGGTTCATACATGGGGCACTGAATGACATTAACAAACATGGTCGTGAACGCCATGGAGTAGTAGTTTAAATTAATAACGAATGAGAAATCAAGAAATAGAAATATGAACGAAGCAAAACCAAATAATGTATACGAGTCCTTAACCTTTTAAAAACACTGTCACGAATTAAAACGAGTGAGTCGTAGTATTGCCGATAACGATATCAGTCAGAATTTTGAGACAACGGACATTCATGATATCCCTCTGATTTTTAAACAACAAACATTAATGTCCAATGCGATAGTTTTCAACCAATGAAACAAAAAGAAATTGTTCTCGTATACACTTATGAAATAGGATTGTGAAACTTTTACCCTAACACACCTCAAAAACTGACGGACATCAATTAATAGTAGGAAAAAATAGGTTTAAACAAAAAGCAAAACGATCTAAGAATATGAAGACAGTGATGAAATAACATAAATTAAAATAGAATTGCGCAAAATAAAAAATCGGACGTATCGGTCGGATATTGCCGTAGATGGGGTAATTCCAATATACGATAAGAACAACTTTATTTTCCAAGAGCGGCTGTATGATTTTTTTCTTTCTTTCTATCTTTCCTTTTTGCACAACAAAGAACGACGCAATTGTTCATTCACTATCCATTAAAAATAACGATAATGACAATAATAATAGTAAATGCAACTACTAATATCACTATAAGAATAAACATTAAGTTTGATTAAGTTAAATTAAATCTTCCAAAACGCTGGTTATACTGATAACAAAATTCATAAAACATAAAGACACAGTTAGCATGAGAAAGCATATTAAAGTGAGGTTCTTAAAAGTAGACTAAACTTTACGATACATATAGAGATGCAGTCAGTTTTACTGATAAAACTTATTCGAAACAAAATATTAGAACCTAAAACGGCAAACGACAGAGTTGTGAAATGGAGGGCATTAATATCGTTTTTCATCTTTCATTTTTATTTTTTTTGTGGGGGGGGGGGGGGGGAATCCGAATGACAATAAGTAGAACAATTAGCGAACGACTAATAAAATAGCATAATATATCCTCCCTTATCGCAATATTCATCACATATATGATATATTATACTATTGAAAACAGTTATTTTAGGCAGTCGCGGTACAGCAACTCATGTAGAGCTAAAGACGCAGTCAAAACTTATTTACAAGTCCAGTAGCTGCTGTAAATACCCATATTTATACATAAACTTCATTTTACCCGATTGCTTAAGCTGAACTTGTACACATTAATTTGTAATGCTAATGACAATATTACGTTGTCTTTGTAACAACTAATATTGAGTTGGGGATCGTTTTGATTTAGTTTTTCTTGAAAAATAATACATTAAAGTGACAAGAGCTATATGAAATGACCCATATTTATCAATCAATAATTACACTGGAGTGCAAAATGTAACTTCTGTGTAATGTTTAAAGATATAAAGGTGAGATCTGGGGGGTGTTTCACAAAGAGTTATGATTGACTTAAAGTCATGCGTAAGTGCCGATGCGCATACGGTATTAAACACGTAATCCCATTGGTAGATTTGTCTAAACATTTACATAAAAGATTCCATAACTTGACGTTTAAACATGACATGTATGTGGTCTTCTCAACCAATCGCAAAATGAATTCGGCAACTGAATTCATCTCCCGAAGTATTCAAAACGAAATAGGATGAAGAAGAAAGTTATAATTTCTATGACATTTTTCAAAGACTGTCATATAAGTTTACAGATTCATGTGATCCTGAACAATAAATGATTATAATTATCGAAAGTAATTGATAACTCGAACGCAAGGACTTTAAAGAAATCAACTTAACTCTTCCGGTGCCAGGCCAAATACCCCTCCAGTGCCAAGGGTTTTGTTGGGTTTGTAAATTTCGCGAAGAATAAGCTGTGTTTGATATTAGAAGGCTCATATCTCTTTCCCAATGCATCTTACAATGAAACTTTGTACACATGAAATATTGTAGAGTTTATGGTCTTTACAATGGTGTTAGTCTTTATACAATTTTCTGTTCATATATGTAGTAAAATATGCCGTATATGAAATCATTTTTTTCAATCAGGAAAATGGAGGGAAGCCTACTGTTTGAGAGCAAATTCACTGAAAGTTCTAAGAGATTAAAAAAACAAGAAATATGACAATAATGGTCAATGTTTTACCTTTTGAATGATATATACATTGATGGGGTAATATAGAAAAAAGAGCGAAAATAATGCTATTTATGTATCAAATGCTATTCCCAATCAAAATTGTCGTCACTGAACAAGTGACTGGTAAGCATACACAAAGGAGGCGTGACCTGCTTTGCCTATGCCTTCCATAAAAGGCATGGCGCAAAATGAAAGGGCCAATCAGAGCATAACAATAGCGCCATAGACGTGTAAGCTACAGCAAAGCATTGTTCACAAACTCCACTGCACTATGTGCGCTCAATCGTGCATTTTCTTTTGCGTAGTCTTCAATATGAGACCCTATAACTATGTTTGTGTTTTGAAATAAAATACATGTATCGAGAAAAATGAGAGTTCAAAAGGAAAGACGCATGTATAGAGAAATCTGAGTCACATATCTTGGATCAAAGTTTATGGGATATATGTGAGTATTTCCTACCTAAATAGCGAGTATACATTTGAGATATATCCAAAATAAAGATGAAAAGAAATAGGCTTTGGGCGTTTTGAGGTATATTTGCAGTAGTTATCATTTCCCGTTGTGGCCCCCTTCCCTTTTGATTTAGTGATATAAATCATGAATGAATGAATAGACTAAAAGGGTTGAAAACACATTAGGGTAGTTAATTTGCACATTAGTTATAATTTTAAATAAAGGCAGTTATGTTTTGACCCGTACGTGTAAATAATGCTGCATGTTACTTTTGAAGGAAAAAAAAGCATTTTGCATCGTGCATAACACGCTCGTGGCTTTTCTCAAAATCAAGTGATTCTTCGTCCACGTTCTGTAATAGGCTGGGATCAAACCGATAGCACAACATTGATCACAACAGTAAACAAAATTAAACTAAACAAATGAGAGAAACTGCCACGCTCTGATCCCCGATCTAATATATCCAGCAGTGAGCGAGTCCAATTCTGAAGAAAAAATATTTTCTTTCAGGATTCGGGAAAAAATTCAAATGCTGCTACCCCCCCCCCCTCCCCCTTCCCACACACACACACACACATACACACTTACACACCACCACTGCTCTCGAGTGTCAGATGGCGCAGCCCGGCGTGAATCCCGAACTCGTATACCCGGGAAGGAAATTCACGCCCTCTGGGAAAATATTGCTCCCCCCCCCCCCCCCCCCTCCCCTTCTGTCAGCGAGACTCGAAGTAAAAGTAAAGTTGCTGGATTAGTATCGCGAAGGAAAAATTCCATCGGAGAATAAAATTAAATTGCTCGTCCCTCTCTCTCTCCCCTATCTCTTTCTCAACTCTCTCTTCACCCTGTCCTTCACAGTCACTATGTCTATTTCTCTCATCTCTCTCTCTCTCTCTCTCTCTCTCTCACACACACACACACACACAACACACAAACACACACCCTTTCAATTTCTCTTGCGCTCTCGTGTGAATCGTTTGTTTTATGCTACGGATTTTTTTTATTGATTCGCGGAGAAAGATTCTTTGTAAGTGAAAAGTTCTAATGGTAGAAAACTGGCGTAGATAAACTATCATTACTTTTTATAATTAGATTATTTAGATGGTTATATATATTTTGCTATACTAAGCACGACTTTATTAGGCAATTCTGCTTAGGTAAAAATAGTTAGCCATCCTGGTATTTCCTGCGATCATTAGCCATTATCTATAGCAACATCGAAGGATTGAACTTTCTTTTCAGGAGTCTATAATCCCGCACTCTACCATCCCCCGTTCTTAGAAATTGGGGCACATGGATGGACCATTATCCAAAACACCGGATTAGGGTACATAGAGTTTCATCAGGACTCTATTCCCCACCCCCTCCTCCAGCTAATACCACCACCACTATTATTTGTGCACTATTATATAAACGCATTGATGTTATAATATAGAGCTTTAGATCATCTCCCCTCATCATCATGCTGGTCCCCACCCGACCATGCACCCCTATCGCCCTCTCAATCTTCTCCTCTCACCAGGCTATCACTCTCTCGCTCATTCAACTTCTGTTGTGTTCTCGTGTTGAATCGTTTCTTGTTTGATTCTATTTTTTGTTTTGCTTGATTCTTATCAAAACCCATCTCCAATATTTCTCTTAAAAAATAATGAGAAATAAAGAAAAATAAAATAATATAAGAATATTAAAGGAGAATTAACCTCAAACAATAAAGACGATAGTGTTCAAAGGTGTTATTTATTCCTACTTGTTAGACTATACGGCTTCGCGTCAAAATATACGAGATCGATACGAATCAAGATTTTCTGAGCAAAATTTATCATCTGCTAGCAATATGTATCGTCTGCTAGCAATACATGGGGGCTGCCATTTTTTTTATGTGTACAAGAAGATTTTCTTAATCCAAATGCCCAATTGCCTTTTTCAAAATTAAAAACCCATTTGAGATTAAAAATATAGAATAGATATGTCAATTTATTTTTAAAGTGAAGATTTCCTTATATATTTCTGTTGAAAATCGATATTCGCTTAATATAAATCTATTTTCTAGATACTGTGACGCAATGGACGGAGCAAATTAATTCAAATTTTATGGATGCTTCTCCCCTGAGCATCTATAGCGGCAAACTATGCATTCACCTGCTTTCGGATAATGGGACTTGAAAAGTCAGAATGCATGCTGCATATATTATGTTCTGCTCTGTTTGGCAAACCCAAGAAAATAGATTTTTGTTAAGTAAAACCAGACAATTTAAAAGTATTATTATAAAGATTTAATTTTTATAAATCATGTAAACACCCAATTTATATTTTTCGTCACATATGGGATTGTAGTTAATGAAGAAAATCAATTTAGGTCTTGGATGCAAAATATCTTCCTGACCGGAACATTTCTCAATGGTTCATGTACAAATCCAAATCAGCAAGAAAATGGCAGCCCCCATGTAAATGAGTAGGAGACGATACCGGGTGTTGGAATATCTTTATTTATACCCTTTTCTGATATCTTATTAGAAAATGATTTAGGCCAATAAGTAGGAATATATTACACCTTTCAATATAAGTAAATTTGTACTCAGGGGTTAATTCTCCTTTAAGAATAAATTA
Organism: Heliocidaris erythrogramma; assembly: GCA_025617745.1. Classification (NCBI taxonomy): domain Eukaryota; kingdom Metazoa; phylum Echinodermata; class Echinoidea; order Camarodonta; family Echinometridae; genus Heliocidaris; species Heliocidaris erythrogramma. Next base: position 13,583,489 of record CM046873.1, on the reverse strand, counting down.
AGAATAAATAAGAAACTATTGAATATTGAACTTAGCAATAATATTTGTTTTCGCGGGATAAGAGATAAGAGGGCGCGGGGAATATGTAAGTTAGAAGTATCAAGTAGAAAGTAAAAAAAGCATGCGGAGATAAATGAGCATTACTTTTCGTTAGATCAGATCATCCCATCATAATGTTTGCTCACCCCTGCTCTGTCACTCCATCCCTCTTACTCTCTCTTTCTCAACTCTCCATTCTCTCACATTCTCTATCTCCGATTTCGATGTCTATATTCTGGGCGGATTTACCAATTTGATCACGCAAAGAAAGAAATAATGAGAGGGAAAACAAATATATGAATAGGCAAGTATAAAAACCGAAAAAGAGAGAAAGAAAAATATAGGAAAGAAATACGGAAAAATACGAAGAGAGGATTAGAAAATGGGATGGGAAAACAGGGAAAACGTGAAGAAAGATAGATACAGATTGAAGAGCAGAGAAAACAAATTGAAATAATGAAAGAAGTAAACAAAGAAATACACAAGAAACGATAGAAGTGAGAGGAAGAAACAATGCATAGTATAGAAAATGCATAGTATAGATTAATATATGTATATATATGATGTATATATTTTATAAATAATCTTTGCAGCCCCCACCCTCTCTTTCTCTCAGTTCATGATGTCTCGCTCTCTCTCTCTCTCTCTCTTTCTGTTTTGTTTATTTCCCTCTCCGTCTCTCTCTCTCTCTCTGTCTTTCTCTCTCTCATTTAACTCTTTTTGCGTTCTCTTGACCATTTTTTTTTTGCTTGATGATAAAGGAAGATGCTCTAGAGATATGCAATTTAACGAATAATATATTCCCCTATAACAACAGTGTGATTATTATATACAAATAATAGCAGTGGTGGCACGAGCAGGAGGGGGGGGGGGGGGGGGGGGGGGTTATAGAGTCCTGAAGCAGATCCTGGTGCAAACAAAAGTCCTATGCCCTCTGCCAGTATTTTGGATAATGGTGAATAGTCCATCAATGGGCCCCGATTTCTAAGAACATCCTGTCATAAATTGCTACATGGAGATCGCATAGAGTTAGGGGTGGGGGTTATAGACCCTGAGAAGAAAAGTTCTATCCCGTGGCGTGTTCCCATAGACAATGGCCAATAGTCGATGATCGCAACAAAATAATGCATGATGCATAGTATTTTGGTTTCTCTTGCAATCTATTTCTACCCAAGCAGAATAACCAAATAACGCGGTGCTTCATTAGTATAACATCATACAGACAACTATTGATACTAATCTAATGAAAAATAATGCTCCTTAAATATCAATTTTATTTACGCATGTTTTTTTAATTTGTGATACTTCTCTCTTGCATTTTCCGCCCCCCCCCCCCTTTATCTTGTAAGAAAATAAATTATGGCTACGTTCAATATTTAGCAGTTTCTTAATTTCTTGAGGCCTAGTAACTGTGAGTGAGGCAGATCGTAGATAATTATGTTGAATATGGCGTGAATAAATTAAAAATGAGTGGAAAGAGGTTAAGGGATTCATAACTTACTGCGCTTACTGCGCTTTAGGTCTTTTTTATTTGGTGAAGAATATTGGAAATAGGTTTTGATAATCACTGAGCAAAACAAACGTACCTCAAAACAACATACGATTCAACACGAGAACGCAAACGGAGTTGAGTGAGTGAGATGGATAAAGATAGATAAAGAGAGATATAAATTTGATGATTGCAAAGGACGAGACAAAGAGAAGAGAATTGGGAAAGAGAGAAAAAAAAGGAGAGATGAGAGAGAGAAAAAAAGGAGAGATGAGGGCGAGAAAAGTTTAGAGAGGTAATGAGAAAGTAATAAAGGTAAGATTGAGATGGAGGGAGGGAGAGAGAACGATGGAGAGAGAGAGAGGAGAGAGAGAGAGCGAGATGATGACGACTGTAAATGACGGGGCGAGGAGGAGAGAGAGAGAAAGATATATATACTTATTGAGATGTGAGGGCGGGAAGATTTTAGAACGAGAGGTAATGAGGAAATGAGAAAACGATAGATTGAAAGAGTGGAGGTAGGGTGGGGTAGGGGCCAGTAACTATGACGATGAGGATCTAGAGTTCTGCATTATATCGAATAATATATATTCCTATAACAACAGTTTGTTTATTATGCAAAGAATGAACCCAATTTTGATTTTACTGTTATATATTATTGTTCGATGTCAATATTATTTAGTTTGTATTGTTTTGCAATGACAATTAAGTTATCAGCTATCACTTTCTATGTTACATTTCCATGTAAACTCTCTCTCTTGCCATTCGCCTGTATAGAAATTATATTGTGTAGGTAGATCTTTTGGTAAATAAGGTTACAACCGCTCTATTTTTTTTTATATTACTCTAATTGATGAACCGGGATTTTAACTGAAATGAAATATCCAAATAATAGCATAGTGGCACGAGCAGGAGGGGGGTATAGAGTCCTGACGCAGATCCTGGTGCAAACAAAAGTCCTATGCCCTCTGCCAGTATTTTGGATAATGGTGAATAGTCCATCAATGGGCCCCGATTTCTAAGAACATCCTGTCATAAATTGCTACATGGAGATCGCATAGAGTTAGGGGTGGGGGTTATAGACCCCTGAGAAGAAAAGTTCTATCCCGTGGCGTGTTCCCATAGACAATGGCCAATAGTCGATGATCGCAACAAAATAATGCATGATAGTGGTAAGATTGATAGGAAGGGAGGGAGCGAGAGAACGAGAGAGAGAGAGAGATAGAGATATGATGATGACAACTGTAAATGACGGGGTGAGGAGGAGACAGTTGGGATAGAAAATGAGGGAGAGGGAGATATATACATATATATATACAATTATTGAGATGTAGGGCGGGAAGATTTTAGAAAGAAAGGTAATGAGAAAACGATAGATTGAAAGAGTTGAGGTAGGGTGGGGTAGGGGCATACAAACATACGATTCAACACGAGAACGCAAAAGGAGTTGAGTGAGTGAGGTGGATAAAGATAGAAAGAGAGGAAGACAGAGATTTGATTATTGCGAAGGACGGGGTGAGGAGAAGAGAGGTGCGAAAAAGAAGGAAAAGGAGAGAGATTTCAAAGTTTCGAAAGAGGGGTAATAAGAAAGCGATAGTGGTAAGACATAATAAAAGTAGAAGAATGAAAATATAAAGGCGATACAAAATAACAACTGAACAGAAAGCGAATGCAAACTTTATGGTATATACAAAATAATACAGAAGACATGTTTTTAACATTTTATAGATCTCCACAGACATACTGAGGGGGGTTATAGACAAACATGATAATAGTATGCAAAAAAAAAAAAATGACACACGCATCACGTAACGATTTTGTGAACAAGTTTCAATCACCCAAGTCATATGTATTGAGTTGAAGGAAAAGCCTTGACACGAGAATAATAACATTTAGACTCACGCTTCACCAGCTCTTTCAATCATGAATATTCATACTATGCTGGCGAATAAGCGAGCTGCTTTTGGAGCGCTGTTCTGCCATTGGTCAACTCCGAGCTCATTTTCCCGGGAGACTAACACAGGATGTCTGCCCATAGACATGCGTGTATTGCCATACACAACGTTTATAACACACGTTCTATTGGGAAACCTTGACGATGCTTGCGGCATTATAAAAAAAAACCTCTTCAAAATACTGCCGAGAAAATATGATTTTACTCAAAAAATGTTAATATAAACCCATATTTTGTTAATGGTTTATTGAATGCTTAATCTGTTACCAATACATCAATATGAAAAAATCTGAATATAAAGTTAGTTTTGTATAATTAAAATGGATGAAACAGAAAAAAGTTTATCGGGCAACTATACGTGCCATCGGCACTAAAGGGTTATGGGCAACTATACGTGCCTCCGGCACCGTAAGAGTTAAGATCAGTTTCAGTACCCTGTTGTATCATGCTCGGATTATGTAATGATTATGTCATTGTCATGTTCGCAAATTGCAATGGGTGACGTAGAAGGCTATTGAAATTGCCTTGGGTTGATTTTTTTGGAAAGGCCTTGCGATTGTGTTCGATGTATGCTGACAATCGGAATGACCAACACGTGATATATCATATCAATTATACTATCTCAACTCTCTATGGACCACTTACTTGACATACCTCACCATCCCCCGAAGGTATCCCTTTAGGCGGTAACCATGCACGAGGTGAAGCGTAGCATCACTGAAGAAACACTACTTCATAATTCCAATTGTGAAGTTTGTAAACCGATTCAAGGAAAACCGCTTTGCTCGACAACGCTAAGCGTATACATTTATTAAAGTCAGTATAGGTCCTTTAAATACGGGTTGCTTTTTCTTTGCATCACAAATTGATGACGTTGTTTCTTGATGTTCTCAAGCATCAATTCCTGCTCTTCGATCCGCTGCTGTAGAAGACGCATCTTCTCGGCCCGCGACAAATGTTCGGTTTCGGAAATCTTCGGGAGCTGATATATCCCATCGGATGACCTCGTATCAGCAAGAGGTCCTTTAAGTTTGGCACTTGATTGGCAAGATTCATCATCATTATCGTCCGAATCCGTGGGAATGTCTGTAGAATCAGAGTCGGTATCGGGTTCGGTTTTGATAGCATTGCATTCGGCAAGATTCGGACAGAGCACGGCTGAGTTCTCTTGTTCATCATCGGACAACGGTTCCGATTTAATGAAGACCCTTAACCCCTTTAAGGGAAAGATTGCATCTAGTTTACTACCTTTCTCCTTCATATGATCAGACTTTGTGTGATCCGACAACTTGCTCGAATGTGGGACTTCGGATGCTTTCTTCAAGTCAACCGTTGTGGGTATAGAAGTTTGAGATATTGGTAGTTGTTGATTGAAGGTTCTATCGCTAATGATCGCATGCCCAACGCTCGAAGATGATGGTGAGGCTGTGAATTTCCTTCTCTTCAAAGGTGGCGGAGAATAAGGCCTTGCGACTTTCCTCTCTCGCCGGCTCCTTCGTAGAGTCAATGAATTGTTCATTAGATCCCCTTCGGATTCACATGTACCCTTCTTTTCGCCATTTAGAGTAGAACCCTGCGAGACCTGCTTAGCCACGCTCTTATCACTGGCTCTGGGAATTTCTGTGGGATTGTTTTCTGGTAATGTAGGTTGGGTGACTGTCTTGGCTGATGTTTGAGTGAAAACATGCGATCCATCACTATTTGATACCAAGTTCTTATCTTTCTTGGGGAACTCATTTATTTTGACCCCCTTCCTTTTCCTTAGGATCTGCCTTGCTCCTTTCAGGTCTAATGGCAGTTCCGTCAACATTTTCTTGTGGAGATCTCGCTGTCGTTGTTACTCTTTTCAGCTGTATCCCAGATGGCAAAATTTCAGTTGTGACTTTGACAATAGTATCAGCCGTTTGTTTTTCTTCAGTGGGATTATTTGTACCAACACCAACACTTGAAATTGACTTACACTCCGTTATCGGGGGCTTACCAGAAAGGACTTTCGCCACGTGGACAGGGATTCCTCCTGGCACTCGTAAGATTTTTCGCTGCCCATTGGGGCAATGGACAATATATTGGACAATATCATTCCTTTTGGGCTGCAACAGGGGTGGAGGGGCGTTGGGTCTTGATACGAGCCCTGGGACGCACGGGCTTTCATCCGTCTTTCCAGGAGCCCTTATCATGAATGGCAACGTTGATGAAGTTTGTGAGTGAGCACCACAACCTATTACATTGCCTTGCTTACTTGCAGAACTGTCATTTATACGGTAGGTAGAAATAGTTTTGCCACTTACATGTATCCTGGATGGAGGTGGGATAGGTTCAGGTTGACTTTTGACAACCATTCGTGATTGATGTGAACGTGACATGGACCTTGTGACGCGTGTAGAATTTCCTTTCACGGGATGGTCATCAATATTCGCGGACTGAACTTTAGCACAACCAGCAGTCATTGTCTTCGTATTCTCACCAATAGTACAAGTAGTTCTTTGAAGTCCTGTTGAACCTGTTTGATCAGTAGATGGCGGCCCATTGCTCAATGAAGGTGGAATGGCTGGTCCAAGCGAATCAATCACAGTATTTCCAGCTGCAGGATTAGTTGCCTCCACCCTTGTATGGACGATTCTTTCATGATCTGCAGCGGGCGCATGGCTAACCGGTACTGGTGAAGGCAAAGCTGGACGTTCAGGGGGGCGAATCAGATTCAGCAAGGAAAGAGCCTTGAAAACATCCGTAGACTGGGAGATTGGTAACGTTTTGGGGTCGTTTACCTTGTCTCCAACGTTCAATGGCGTAGAATAGTTAAGACAATGCACTTCAGGAGTAGGTGGCGAGCCTGTCCTAGCGATGGCCGACTTCAAAGGCTGTTCTTTCGGTTCTGAGACTTGCGGTACTTTGACTAAAACTCCCTTACCGCCGAAGTTGGCAGCGTTGGATTGATCCACTTTCAATGATGGTTTGTTCTTTGAATCGACCGAGGGAGGAGTCAAGCACTTGCTAAGAGATGACGTTTTCAACCTCACTGGAGACTGGAGGCTATCGGTCCCTTTTTGGTCTTGTGTTCTTGCGTCGCCCAGACGAAATAGTACCTTTTTCGAGTCAGAATCATTTAATTTTTTTGTTACATCTCTAATGACATTCTTGGGACCCTTCAGTACCATATTCTTTATACCTTTCAATTTCATCATACGCCTAAGGTCTTGAACATACTCGTCCACTGAGGTGTAGTGTTTCTTAGTGCCTATATCATCGCTTGACGACTTACTGGAAGTCTTAATGTCTTCAGCTTCGGAGCAGGACTGCTGTTTCCGAATAGTGTCATCTCCAGGTGATTCAGACGCAATCGACTCCAAAGAAGCATTGTTTTGATCTTTACCAGAAAACCTCACCGTATAAGGTCTCATCGGCTTTTCTTCAGAATCCAAAGATTTCCCTTCTGGTACCTCACTCTTCACCTTCGTTTTCGTGCGAGATGTACTCGAGTTGTTTGATAAGGTGGACACAGTCTTCCATTCCAGGCCTTTCCGAGCATTCTCTCCCTTCACATCCCCTCCCACTGGTTTAGTCCTAGCTTTGACGGTCAATTTAGTAGAGCTCGATTTGGGAGGTGGGTTTGACAGCAGTGAAGGTGCACTCTGAGAAGAAGTTCTTGTCCGACTTCGTGTCATGGGAGAGATGGGATCTGGCTTTGTCGGAGATGTTTCTATATCGGTTTTCTTCCTTTCTTTCGTGTCAGGTTCAATATCACTTGCCCTCGGTTTCAATACCTGTTTTCGCCTCCGCATCCCACCATTACGACCCTTGACGAATGCATGTGACCTTACATACCTCATTTTCCTACTTTGCGTTTCTCTAACCCCTTTAGAGGGAAGTAGGGAATCTCCGAGTTTCGTCTCACTTGTGTTCGCTAATGGTAGTCGTTCATTAGTCTCTGTAGACACTTTTGTCTGCATCGGTACCTGCTTCGTGGTGCCATCTTGTTCACATTTTAAAAACTCATCAATTATCTTCTTCGCTTTTAAAACATAACTTGGGTTCTCCAGTTCTTTGGAGAGTTGTGGAGTTTGTAATGTCGTTTCACGCCTATTTTTCTTCTTTTTACTGCTTTTACTCTGCTCCTCAATACGATTCTCAGTACAAACTTCATCAGTAACAGAAGCGACCTTACTGTCCGAAGTTGGTGCAATTTGCTGAGGGGGCGAAGAGACTTCCGGGTGACCCACTGATTCTGCCCCATTCGCCATTTCACTTGTGTTGTGAAGATCAGCCAAGATGTCTTCCGCGCAGTCATCGGTAGTCGACAGAAAACTCTCATCATAGTTGAACTCCGACTCCTCATCGACATCATCAACGATTTCATCCTCACCATCGGAGAGCTTTCGCAAGGCAGGAACCTCTTCGTCGGGAACCTCTTCGTCGAGGTCCTCTATCCACCCGCCATCGCTACTTGGTATGTCTCCGATCACGAACGGGTCGTCGTCGATTTCGACCACGGATTGATCACCGATTATCTGCTTTGTACAGGTAGCTACGACATCGCTTACGGTCTCTGGCTCAGACTTTGGAATAGTGATGGTTGTCTGTGTCTCCATGATGATCTACACTTCCGAGCCAGCTTACTTGGATGGTTTCGATAGAAAATGGAGGAAATGGCTAAAGGGAATGCTGCAGGGAAGCATCAATGTCCCCGTATGTATCTTATCACACTCGCCAAGTCCGACTCAAATGTCAGAGGTCACCGTCTTCATGAAGTCACATTGAGTCTGAAAAGGAAACAGACAGAGAACGGAAATAGGAACGGGAGTTGAAGAAGAGCACTTACATGTATACATGAAATCTACTACACGACAATAAGACAAAAAAATATATAATTGCTGCACCATAATAATTAAAAGTGGATGATTATGTTATGGTTTATACTTGCTCGTGTTTTGGGTTTGTTTTTTTCTGGTGTAAGTAATTTTCAGCCAGACTAAACTACTAGTAACTTGAATTACAAAGAATATTTATGGAATGACTCAAAAATACATATTTCTAGAGATTTACGTCACGTTGTCACGATCAGTAAATAAATGAAAACCGGTGAAAATATATAACTTTTATCCACATCGATTTAAATACAATAATAAAGATATTGATTCAATATCTAAACATCATACCACAACAAAAAGAGGAATGATAATCATTCAGTTACTATGGGAACATCACTTGCAAGTGAAGATTTTTGTTTGTGTGTGTGTGGTAGGCAGCTTTGCTAACAAATTGTTGTTGCCATAGAAACGGAATGAACATCAGTCTTGTGTTTGTTGTGACATAGTTATTTGATACCAACTTGAAGAATATAAGAGGATTTAGCATGCAAAATGTCATAATATTATAATTACCTTTATTTTATTATTTGTCTTTTACATAAGGAAATCCTACTAAAAGTAGTATATTCATGGACGGTGCTTCTCAGAAAAAAATGAAACCATAAAACAAAAGCCTAATGTGAACAAGCTATGAGCGTTACAAATACAATTGTTTGTTGCGTATACAGTATTCTGCTTTCAAATGATACATTGATGCTTCACAGATCAATATTGGTTTGAAAATAGCATGTAAAAATCCACTTGTGCCAGATTGTAGTAAATCAGTGAAAACGTTAGTATTACAGCGATCATGATGTAAGGGAAATGTAAACTCTGAAACATATGATACACAAGATTCCCATTGTTTGATGATAATGAATTCAATCAAAATGTTCATAAAATATGTGCCCGTGCTAATTGCCGCAGTTGGATGGGGTTTACGTTTCAGATTTTCCTCAAATTAATATGTATCCCTCGAGCGATGAAAAAAAAAATGCCCGGCCTCAAAGGATTTTCCTTTGGACTGGCGTAGGGTAGCATACAAATGACCGCTTCGGTAATGTATGCAAATTTTATGCATACCTTTCAAACAAAGGTTGTTCTTGACAACCTGCCGGGCATAGTAACAAATAATGTATGCAAACTGCATTCCACGCATTGAGGCTCATTTATAAAAAAAAGCATGTTCATGGAATAGCTCGTCACTAGGTGCTCAGAGAATATATTATGTGCATAAATTTGTATAAAGTACAGAAGCGTTCTACTGTGTAGGAATGGCGTACAGTGGCGTAGTGTTGCGTAGACTTGCGTGAAAACTGAGTACTTTATGCGTCCAGTGCTCTACGCCGAAAGTACGTACCCCTTTGCGTCCCTCGGCGTAATGCCACGTAGGTCAGCGTAGACATATCGTAGGGCAGCGTAAGCTCAGCGTAGTCGGTACGCCACTATAGCAACTCTACGCAGGACCGGTGTGAAAGGGGCTTCAGGGTTTTCGGATGTGATCCTAACGTTTTCACGGTTTCACCAAAATCTAGCACAATTGGATATTTGCATGTCATTTTTAAAATGATGCGGTTCGGTAAAAATGTACAGATAGGCGTCACCAAGGTACATGTACCATTTGAAAGCGGAGCACTTCTGCTTTTTTGAAAATAGATTTAGCCGTAGACCACATACATGTAGTTTCGTCACAATAATCCTTTGCTTTAGGGTTTTATTTTTTTTCTAGGACGCACAGTAAATTTATCGCTGTAATCCAGTTATGTACGCACACTGCAAACTAACATATTCGGATATTCCTAAACTATTTGCTTGCTTTTTTTTAATTAATTAAATTTAATTAAATTAATTATTTAAGAGCTAAATTGATCACATTTCGTTCTTCAAATTGGCAACAATATTTTTTTCTTTTAGTGCTACATGGTTCTAATAAGGTCTTTGAGAACAATATACATGGTTAAGAATTTTATCTAAAAGTTGAAAAAATGCAAATTTTGATGAAAAACAATGATTTTGAACTTCTCAATGTGTTGCCAATTAAAGGATTTCAAAGCTTATTCTCCTTTTCAAAATTCCTGACAATCAATATGGTCTTGCACTTTCTACTCATGCATCTGGTATATTTTTTAGAGCTCTGAATCAAAAAGTTGTTGAGCCAAACCACAAAATGTGGTCAATTGTCTTGAAAGGGTTAAACAATTTTAACCCTTGACTGCTGAATTCTCTAATTCCCATAGGCTCTATACAGGGACCACCCGGTTCCTGTGGGGAATGGGTTAAGCGAGTTATCGATCTAAGAAATGAAAATACTCCTGCGTTGCCTCTGACAACACACATCTTCGATGATAAACAAAGAGTTTTAATAATAATAATTATGATAATAACAATAACAATGAATATTTAGGAGCTAAAAACGGAAAGTACAAATAGGGCTTACAATATGAAGAGAAACAAGGGCAACGCAAAGCGTAGCATCCCCTCGCCGGGTACAAATGGCCTATACGTCAGAACAAGTTAACTCCAATAGACTATACTATCATATTACTAGGCAATTAAGTTACTAATACCTAGGGATTGGATGTACAGAAAGTCTACTGCTTTATGGAATGACCCATGAGAAGATCTGAAAATAAACTTTCTAATGTACATAATTAGCAAGTTTTGCATATCTAATGAGCTATGACCTTTGACCTTAGACCTAAATACTCCGAAATCAAACTTAGGCTATATTTTGATACCATGTACCTTCATACCATATTTCATTAAAATCCGTCAAACATTACTAAAGTTATCAAACGGAAACCACATTTTCGCATATATATAATTAGATATTTTTGCACATTTAATGAGTTATGACATACTCGAAGACTGAACTTACATGTAGGCTTTATCTTCATACCATGTACCTTCTTACCAATTTTCATTAAAATCTGTCTCACATTATTATCGAACGGAAACCACATTTTTCGGATTTTTCGCATATTAATGAGCTTTGACCTTTGACCTACATACTCCGAAATCGAACTTAGGCTGTATTTTGATACCATGTACCTTCATATCAAATTTCATTAAAATCCGTCAAACAGTATTAAAGTTATCGAACGGAAACCACATTTTCGGATTTTTCACATGTTCAATGACATTTGACCTTTGACCTACATACTCCGCAATCGCAATTAGGCTATACATGTATTCTGATACCATGTACCTTCATATCAAATTTCATTAAAAAACCGCCAAACGTTACTAAAGTTATCGAACGGAAACCACATTTTCGGATTTTGGCATATGTAATGAACTATGACCTTTGACCTTTGACCTACATACTCTGAAATCGAACTTATGCTGTATTTTGAAACCATGTACCTCTGTATCAAATTTCATTAAAATCCGTCAAACATTACTAAAGTTATCGAACGGAAACCGATTTGTTACGGACGGACGGACGGACGGATGGACGGCGGCTATATCCCCTTCCACTTCGTCGGCAAGGGGATAATAACAACAGCAACAGCAGGATTTTATTTACCTGTGTGTATATATACTCGCTGTTACTAGTAGTAGAAGAAGTCCAGACGTAGCATCTGTGAATATGCCTAGAAAATAAAAAATAAAATAAAGAAGAGGTTTTCTACTTTGTTTCGTATTAATTTAGGTAAACCTCGAGGTAAACATGTAAATTCAGCCGTGAAGATCTAATAATTTTTTTCTCAATTTTTTTTTAGAGGTCAAACGTGAATAGCTTTTATTCCACATTGAAGTCTTTTCCATGCTTCTACTTCCGATCCCATTTTGATGATAGGTTAAAGGAGAATTAACACTAGAATATAAATGTACTTATGTTCAAAGGTGTAATATATTCTTAATCATTTGACCTGCATCACTTTAGAAATAAAATATCAGAAAAGGGTTTAAATCAAGACATTCTAGCTCACGGTATCATCTGCTATCACTTTACATGGGGGCTGCCATTTTCTTGATGACATGGAGTTGTACATGAACCATTTGAAACCGTTCCGGTCAGGAAGATATTTTTAATTCTCGAGCTAAATTGCTTCTCTTCATTATAAAAAATCCCAATATATGATGGAAAATACATAACAGGTGTATACGTATATTCTAAAATTTGAAATTTATAGATTTCTTTTTAAATTCTCTGGTTTTGCTAACTCGAAATCGTTTTCTTGGGCTTGCCTAGCAGAGCAGAACATAATTTATACAACGCGCATTCTGACTTTTGAAGTCCATTATCTCAAAGCAGGTGAATGCATAGTTTGTCACTATTGACGCTCGGAAAGTAATCTGGCATAAATTTGAATTAATTCGCTCCGTTGCTATCTGTCTTGATTTAAACCCTTTTCTGATATTTTATTTCTAAAGTGATACAGGTCAAATATATTACACCTTTGAACATAAGTACATTTATATTCTAGTGTTAATTCTCCTTTAAAGTCATGCGTAAGTGCCAATGCGCATACGGTATTAAACGAACAATCTCATTGGTAGATTACCCAATAACGAGCGTCCCCTGAGCATGATCTGACCAATGCGGTGATGCGTAATGTACAGCACGCAACTAGGAATTTAAGTGCAACTGTACATGTAAGTCCAACTTAACTCTTTGTGAAACACCCTCCTGTTTCTCGTATTGATCTCCTTTAACACAAATTAGCTTTTTACAAAGGTTAGATTGCCAATTAAAGGAAAGAAAAAAAATATCACATGTTTTAAGTGCTTTTTGAGTTCACACTTTTCCAGGGGTTGGGCACACGGGCATAATTTGCGAACGTCGTTTGGGTTTTGTGAACTGAGGGTACGCCGGACACAGTTTTGCTGGGGAAAAGCAAAGGCACGTGTGCCCTCACCCGAATGTCACTACACAGATACATAATATCAACGATAGGTAGTACCTTTGAAGTAAAAGTTTATATCTTGGTAAATGTGTAAAAGTACTTTCTAAGCTTCAAAATACACCCTCATGAATTCATATTCAGAATAACTTTTAGAGGGACATCTCAGGAGGTCGATAGCCCACGAGAACGACAATAGGGAGCTTTCTAATGTGTTGGCTTGAACGGCGACCTACATGGAGATTTTCCCAGCTACAATGGACTGCTAAGCCTTATTAACGCCTATTTCAGTACGCTTACGGAGGTTTAAAGCATGGTTTAGGTTAGCCTTTTGACAAGGCCCCTTTGGGAATTCGGGCCATGGGCTGGGGGGGGGGGGGGGGGGGGGGGGGGGGGACTCGTGGGCTGTAGTCTATAGCGCTTTCGGTTTCGTGACTGTATCCCCCTCTAGGAAGTTGCTTCAGCTTGCACAAGTAATGCAAAGGCCTATTCAATAACATAACATAATATTTAGACTTCATATCTACTTATAGATGAAACTCACCTCTATTCAATCATGTGACTTCTACAGGGAGTCTGACATGTTCAATGTTCACCAATCCTGGTCAAGTATCGTATGGTGCAAGTAGTAGGCCTACATGTATGTGCTGGAAAATTCAGAGCAAAAGAGAATGGACAACATTAATGTTCCGAAAAATAAATAACGATAGAAAGTATTACTAATAAGTTAAATAACGAAAGAGAGAGCAGAAAAAAAAATTATAAATTTAAAAAAAATCCTAATTTCGACGACTGCGGCATCAAAGGGTAAACAAATTGTTATAATGTTTTAATGTTTAACGTTTACCAATTTCCAAGAAGCCGTGCATGTATAGTATTTACATTACTGCAAATTATTTTGCTGACAGTAAAGTACATTTGGCAAATAAAAAACAAAAAACAAAAACTAGAAAAACTGGAACTTATTGTAGCACACAGGCATTTATTTTCATTGATATACATGTGAAGGCCTACAGTCTTACTTGGAGATTCAAAGACACGTCTTCTTTTTCTTTCTTTCTTTCTTTCTTCTTTCTTTTTTTTTTTTTTGTTCAAGTTGTTTGGTTTTTTCAACTTTGTTTTTTTCTGTTTCTTTCTTTTTTACAAGCTTATTTACTTCATCAAAAACAATATTGTGGAAAATTTACATTGTAAAAGTCGAAAAACAGCTTTTAAGAAATATATAGAGAGAGATTATATACACATGTAGACCTACATTTTTTGTACTTTTTTCCCAGCTTTTAAAAATGTAAATCTTACACTATTATTGTTTTGATGAAATAAAAAAATTTTGTAAACAAAATGGAAAAACAAAAACATACACACAAACAAAGAGACTGCAGGCCCGTCACAGGGAGTTGTTTGAATTTGGCACTCCAAAACAATACAAAACAAAACAAAAATAAAACTAAACTAACGTTAAACAAAACAACAATATCTTCATGACCCAACGTCATTAATTTCATTACGCACGTAGGCCTACATATTTGTCTATACCCACACGTTGTGTATCTGGACTGGTTAACCAGACAGATGACTTGCAACTTCAATTTGAACAAGTTTGCATGCAAACATACGTTGGACAATAATATAAGTGGATATTTAAGGTGGTTAGAGGCCTAGGCTACATGTATTTGATGCATATTTTATTTCGGTTTGTGCAAAAGTGTCGATCCGGACACACACGAAATAAATCTAACGTTCGAAGTTTAGATCGAAGTTGCATGTAGGGCCTAGATGTACATGTACTATCAACTAAGTTAGACAGAAAGGCCGGCTATAGTATAGTATACTATACAGTTACAGAGTAGGCCTAGACCCGTCTAACGTAGATCTAAGCCTAAGGCGACAGTTAATGTTTACTCCAAGTGTTCGGATTCGCACCAAAGCATCATAAGTGGAATATTTTGGAATAAAAGAAATTTAACTTAGCATTTAGATTCTGACACAAACTTGAAACTGTCAACCACCATGTAGATCTAGGCCTACATGTAACTGTTGTAACATGCTTTCATTTAGATCCAGCAGTTAGACTTGATAACTACATGTACATGTATTACTAGTAGTCTCCAGTAAAGAGAAGTTAGATTTTACATGAGACTAGTTTTAGATCTAAATTACTGCTTGAACTTGGGTCTAACTTGGTAAATCATTAACTTGTTTATAGATCTAACATGGATCAAAATTTAATTTTAATGTCACCATGTCCATGTGACATATAAATAATACTCGAGTCTTGCGATAGTTTTTTTTTTTTTTTTTGGATTCCTTTAGGCTTTACGTCTGCATATTAATTATTATCCAATTCCCACAGTCACAGTTAACCTCATGAAAAGAAGTTGTAAAATTAAAATTATTCTCAAAGTCAAACTGGTTGGAAGATGGGGGGGGGGGGGGGGGGGGGTGTCCGGACGCTGATTGTTTTAACAAAAATTAACTTGTCAATTTTGCCGTCAGATTTTACCAAATTTCAAAAAATATCAATATGCATCTGCTAACACTAAACTCAGTAAATATGCAATTCCTTCAACTGTCAACCTATCTTGTGAAAGAGTTAAAAGCGACCTGTCCGGATAAACAACCAGTCCAGACACACAGCGTGTATGTATATAGGTTGTATAATAATATACATCTACTTGTCTTTTGCATGCATGTATATATCCCGTATATCTACATACATGTAGGCCTACTATTGTGGGCCTATTTGTAAAACATCAAGATAAACTCATGAAGTGATTATCGCACAGCGCGGGCACACACACACAGAACTACATCTACACGACATTACTACTACAAATACAAACGCAGTACACACACCCACGTCACTACACAAAGCACTGCACGGCTTTGAGCTGACCTGGCGGATCGATTTGCGCTTCCTGCATATGCACGCACAACACACATGCTGATTATGCATACGGCATACGGCATGCACGCTCGCTGAATCAACTAGCAGGTCACATTTTCAAGCGGTGTCACAGTGATCAGAATATTAAAAAAAAATCAAGATAATAATATCTGACATAACTCACAAATATAGTATACAAATATAGAACAGTGACTCTCAGTCATCATTCGACCCGGGCCAGAATATGTATAATATGCTGCACGCACCAAACACAGTGATATATCGCGATCACAGTTTTGTTGTTGTTTACATTTCCAGTAGGCTCGTTCGCTACAATTCAATATGCATTAAGAGTTTGTATCGTGATAGAGTAAATCTCAAATTTCTTGGCCTCGTTTATATTTAAATCTAGCAATCTCTGTTAAAATTGTTAAATAATACGACAGTGTTCTGGATTTAACACATTCAAAATACATTTTCCCCTCAGTAGGCATAATTATATGCAAAAACTAATGTAGGTCAAACTGGATTGTAATCCTCGTTCGAAACGATTCAATCTTTATGACTCGACTTACGCTGAATCACTACACTTTTTTCTTCCCGCTCTCTTCTTTTCCCTCTTTTGTGGGCATCTTCTTTCTTTCGCTTGCCTGCCTGCCTGCTTGGGGGGAAAAATCAGACACATAATGTCATGAAGCTTCTGAAAAAGTGATAATTTTTTTTAGGCCATACCAAAAATTGTATTGCAATTTTTTGGCGTCTAGCCAATCGCGTACGCGTATCACCCCCCCCCCCCCCCCCCCCCCCCTTTGCACTCCCCTCATCATAGGACCCCATAGAACCATGTACATTAATCATACACAAACGCAAATCTCTACTTTTAGAAATAGGCCTACTTATATCTTTTTCAATTTTCAATAGTTTAATTCAGTTAAAACAGAATATGAATACAGAAGAACACAGAAGCCGCCGAGCATAAAAATGTGATTATTTGATATGTAGAATTCTCGCCAACTTTGTTTGAAAACGGCCTTTTTTATGTTTGCATACATGGGGAAAGTATATCGACTCTCATGTGACAAGATGTTTTTGTTGATTGGTTGAAAGCGCTTCTTGTGGTGGAAACTAGTCAGATAAAACGTATCTTAAAAGAGTTAGAGTACTAGGTTTGACCTTTCTTATTTTTCCTTCTATCATATCTATTGTTTGTATAGAATTTCCACCAATTCTATGAATTAATCAGCTTGTCTTTTGTCACCATGGTCATGAAGGAAACTGTTTCATGTTGCCAATTTGAATGAGACGTATACACGTTTGTTTCCAACGAATGAATAATTAATTGCAAAATATATTTAAATTTTCATAAGTCATAGCACCGACTTACTTTAATTGAATAATGACAAATATCTATCATCTAACTGAAAAAGCGAAAAGGGAAAATATAATCAATACCTATTTGCTGAAAATTATGAAATTATGAAACAAAAACCATTACACCGAGGTGATCAACGTTGCCCCTGATTTGAAAGTGTTTTAGCGTCCTCTGTTGTTGAAAGGCAGATAGTGAGTGCAATGTATAAGGTAAGCAGCTGGGCATGTATTTATTTTGAAATGCACTATGGTCATTGGTTTGAAAAGGAGATATCATAATCATCATCATCGCCACCTGGCACCATGTTCACCGCCACATTAACATCATCTTCACCTGTCCGCCATCACTATAATAATAGTGATATTGATAATAGCTCTTATACGCCTTACCAGTTACAATTTAAGGGGGTAAATGCAGTAATCAGGGAGATTTTGGTTCCCCAAAATAATTTTTTGCTTTCAAGTTCACGTAATTAAGGGATGTGTGAAATACTATAATCTTAATTTTCATGTTGAATAAAGCCCAACAAGTATGTTGAATTATGATTAGAAATGCAAGTTTATCATGGCATCCAATGACACTGAGTGTTTTCTTCACAAAAAAATCATACCCAACCCTGAACAGATTAGGGACAAAGATTGAGGCAGAAGGGAAAGGTGCAGATTGCTCACATTTGGTCTGTAGCATAAGTGATATGAAACCTATAATTCTATTAAAAGATTTTAGAAGATCTCTTTTTGTTTTCTGATTATAAAAGCATGGATACATAATTAGACTGTCTTGCATATTATTATTTGAATAAAACTTCATATAACATAATTAAAAGGATATTTTCAAAAAACCTTTAATACATCAATTTCTATAGACCACCAACTTTCAAAAAAAAAATATGATCAGTAATAATTTGTATAGTTTGTCCAACAGTTTTTAATGATGTTTTCTTTATAAATGCAAATTAGCGAGTAGTTGTGCAGAATTTTATTCCAATGAAATTACTCATTTAGGCATATACTATGAATATATTAACACTTTACTGATGTGAATGCCATCAATAACAAAAAAATTCACTTGATAAACAAATCAAAACTATATAACATATCGGGCCTTAACCGACCAAAGCGCTTACAGCACTATCATTACCATCCATTATCATTCATCATAATCATCACACTCGAGTCGTCATCATCATCTCCTTCAACACCATTCGACATCATCATCATCGTCGTCGTCGTCATCATCGTCATCCCCGCCATCATCATCACCATCATCACATCTATATCGTCATTATCATCACCATCACCGTCATCATCATCATCGTCGTCATCATTATCATTATCATCATCGTCGTCGTCGTCGTGGGCTTTGTCATCATTATTATCACCCCATTCACAACTCATTATCATCATCAACAACACCATTATTATTATCATTTTACATTTGACGACTTAAAGTAGATATTCAAAGAAAATCACAAAATGCTCAATAATGTATATCTAGAAACTAGAAAGCTTGCAGATGGTTATCATATAAGTTTTACCTTAACTGCGTGTTTGATGATTAAAAAAATATCACAATTGAAAACACTTCTCAGCATTTTCGATCGATTCGCCAGAAATATACCGATGTTTTCATGACCTCACATGAGATGCCAATCCTGCCTAAGCAGACGACATCCTATATCAAGTGAACGTAACTGCAATGCAAGTATTTTTTAAATTATAAAGAGTTTGGTGTGTTTTATCGTGACCGTATTTCACATCATTCTAAAAGGGAAGTGAAACCGTTTCTAGTGACTAAAATCTTTTCTTTGTAAATGTTCATGATAAGGGTCAATGTTCATTCAAAGAAATCACACTTTCGAATAGACCGCTGCTGTAATGTATACAAATTTATGCACATAATATTCTCTGAGCACCTAGTGACGAGCTATTCCATGAACCTGCTTTTTATAAATGAGCCTCAATGCTTGGAATCCGTTTGCATACATTATTTGTAGTTAAGTCCGGCAAGCTTTCAGGTTGTCAAGAACAACCTTTGTTTGAAAGATATGCATAAAATGTGTATGCATAAAATTTGCATAAATTACCGAAGCGGTCTATTGTAAAGCCCGCTGAATTGACCTGTTTACTAATGTATTCAAGTTTATGCATGGTTCTCTCCAAAATGCTTAGTTACCAACTATTTAATGCACCTGCTATACATAATGGCATCTCTATGGGTGGAATCCACTTTGCATACATTAGTTGCTGCTATGTCGGGCAAGCCTCTGGCAAGCTTTTGAGTCGTCAAGAGAAATTTTTGTTCAAAAAGTATGCACAAAATTAGTAAACAGGTCTATTATAACATGGATGGTTTCGTTCCCTCTTGAAACGCAGACATGCCGGGGTGCATGCAGCTGAAAATACAGTGGCATCTTTTTTTTGTTTACAAGCGATTGATTACTTTATTTCTTTAACGCTGCATTTTTCATCAAAATAATACCATGCAGGAAATTTAGGTGAGGCAACAATTACAAATTTATACTGATGCTAGCGAAGTAAGAGAAATAAGTGAAGATGAGATGACAAAACAGGCACTGAAAATGTGTAACATGTTAATATGAGGTATCGTCTGCTTAGGAAGGATTGCTCCCCGTTATGACGTCACATATCTCAGCAGCGTTCAAAGAGCTCTATAGGTGCTATAGCGGGGCTGTGTTATACCATTTTATAATTAGTAATGATTATTACTTCAAATATTTCCAAGCGTTGAATATTGATAACCTTGTGCAATCTAAGCTTCATCTATATGCAATAATAAAAATTAAATCAATATTCAAAATCAATGAAATTCTGCTTTAACATTTTCATAATCATGATGACGACTGTTGAGCACACCCTCTAATAAACTCCACTGGTAGCGTTAATCAATATGGCATAACACTCCAAGGTGAGCTAACAACATATAATTATTACACCAAGGTATTAAGTGAATAATGACGAATGGACAAGCATTTGATTATTTTCCTATCTCAAATTTGTTTTATTGGAGATTCTCCATTGTCTTCATATAATCATCACATTTTATTGAAATGCAGCTTAGTCAAACTATACTCAATTACAACAAATAACGACATAATTAAACAGAACAATAATTTACAAAATCAAGAATATGTAACAAATATTTTTGGGTAGTGTTGTCATAATTTGTAATTACAACGATGTTTTAGAGTATTGATTTTCTTTTGACGGTGTTTAATGGAGATAATTTCGTTTAATCAATGCTGGCATTACTTAAAAGAAGTTCATAAAGCCAGATGTTTTGAGACGTTGTATTTAACTTCTTTCACTTACAATACAATAATAATAATAATAATAATAATAATACTTTAATATTTCTAAAAGAGGTAGGAGAGACATTTCTCAAGAGGTTTGTTGAATTTCAAAACTTTAAAAAAATGTTAAAATTTAAATTTTATATCGATCTATAAACACAATATTGCATAATGGCAGTTCTAAATAAATTTTTTTAATTATCATTACTTTTCGACTTTTTTAAAGGCAAAGATAATAATAATTATAATCTACGGATTCCTTCTATGCTAGAAAGTTATTAGGTTGTATAAAACTTTCACATTTCTTTCTAGAAGCAATTCCAATATTATGATATAGGAAAATATGGAATTTTCCTTTTTCGAATGAATCGGAAAGAAGCACTCAGGAAACCTTTTCCTCAAAAAGGGTTTTAAAGCAACACATTATTCTTTTTTCCAACTTAACTGTAATTTCACCAGCAGTAATCTTTGTCAAGAATGTTTTTGCAGCCTTAATTGATATTGGATCAGTGATATATATTCGTGCAATACAATCAATGAATACACTCTGATTTGTGCATATATGTCATACAACCAGTAAGCATTGGTTACAATAACAAAATTTAAAAAAAAAACTTGTCTTATATTCATATCATATGAATTAATGAATACATTTTGTGGTGTTCTAATATTAGTGATATCAAATTAGGATAAACATGTAACATGCAAAGGAGTCTCTTTGCACGTCAATTTCTCAACCTAACAAAATGATAAGATGCAGAATCCTATCGAATTCAAGTCATTCAACTAAATCTAACCCATATCGTAATATTAAGGTATCATTATGAGTCAAGGAGATAGAAATGTATGAAAGGACGACTCCAAATCACTCTTTCATTTAGAAGGGGAAAATAGAATGCATGTTGTGATATTAACAGACAGAAATTGCGATTCCAAAAAATACAGCACCTAAAACTATTCATCAACATAATTAATAGACATGGGATTTTTTTTTGTAACACAATCATGTAAACATTCTTAATAATTGTAAGGAAGTAATTAAGAATAAACCACATTTAATATCATAATTATATACGAAATTTCGCACGGTAAGAATTTATAATACGAGTGGCATTTCAAATGTAAATTGTATATAAAATTATCCCGGAGAACACACAGTCAAATATTTAATTGTGTCGAAATCACTAATCATCTACCATATTGTTAACATGATATTTAATATTGGAAAAATTAAATCTTTTATGACCTTTTGCAAATTGTGGTGATATTCTAGACGACATGGTAAGTAATACACGAGAGAAGAGACAAGAGAGAGATGAGAAAAAAAGAGGAGGACGAAGAGGAAAGTGAAGGAGTGGGAAGAGAGTGCGATGATACTGAAATAATGATATGAAAACCCATCTATGCTAACAGTAGGCTCCAAGAAAGCCCTCTCATAAAAGAACTATTACAATCAATAAATACATACCACTATAGTGACATTTTTTTGTCTATATGATATCGCCAAATTATTTAAATAAAAACGGAATACAAACATTCCAAACGAATATTTACACAGTTCAGATGTTAAAATAACAATACAATGATCTATGAGGATCCATACTCTATAGAAAAAATACAAAAATAGCACAGCTGGAGGAATACATTATTCTTTATACAAAATACGAATACAGTGAATATACCATGGAATAGCACTTGTAAGTTAGGCTCCTCTTTCATCTATATTTATCCAAAATCGTATACTTCTAACCACAGAAAAAAGTTTCCCCAGCACAAGTTAGTATGTTTATAATCACCTTCTTCGCATTCGAAAGGAAACTAGAAAGGCTTATTTTGATGGAAATGCACGCATATACATCTCGACAAAAACATGCCACATTATCTGTATCAAAAACTATTTACCATACGTCACGAAAACATGATTGGTTATTGTCAACAATAAATAGAAAACATATTTTACTTATCAAAAGTTATTGTCAAATCCCCACACGTTAAAAAGTCCAGTAATGAAAACCCTATTCTTGGATTCTTTGTGATGCACGTAACTTCTAAAGAACCCCAGTCATTGAAATTGTGGTTATTACATGTATATACATAAACTGTATAATTATAGAAGATTTTTCTATCTTTTATATACAGTTAGGTAAAATCTGCTTAGGGAACGTGTAGCAGTTTGTAATTCACACTTGCTTAAAACAAATGAGGACAATTCAAATATCCTTTAGGAAAAATCAGCGAAATTCAGCAATTAATTCAGCCAAAAAATATCACAAAATTCAGCCAAAGTCGGTAAAATAAATCAATACCATAGAAAATTCGTGTCACCTCTTTGGTGGCACGTCGTGACGTCATTGGATCAGATTCACCGAAGCGCAAGGCAGTTTTCAGTTATCCTTGGTATATATTATATGTTAATCTGACGATTGCATTTCAGTAAAGCCATCATCGTCATCGTCATCGTCCAAGCACCAGCAACCGATCGATGATAATTTGCATAGTTATTACGTCACCATACAACATTCTCCAATTGGTTGTCATGGCAACCTACCATTCGCCCCATGCAGAAAGGAAACAGACTCTTCTTTCAGTTTCAGTTTCCGTTTCCGATTGTTTAAAAGCAGCTTGGTATCTGATCAACACTTTTAGAACAACATCGTAGTAACATCGTAGTGACATCGTCATGTCTGCTTTCACTAAGCTGGACATTTGGGAACATTAATACTCACATTTGCATATCAATATGATACAGGTCTTGGTCCAAATCACATTTTGTCCCTTCGTCGATTTTGATCTGCAGCACGAGCCGTGAAAGCTCATTCAGTTCGATACCTCCGAGAATTTCAGAGTCAAAAGATTGCAATTACCAGTGTTGTCTGACGATAGTTAACGACGAACCTGACAAAATCTACACAGGCTTTACACAGTATCATCGAAGAAACAGCCCAGTAAGCCGCTGCAAAACGTTCCGTCTATCACGATGCACTTCCTCCCCTGCTGTTTCGACTGCCACCGTCGTTCTATGCGCCTTTCGCTCTCGTAAGCTAGTACGGGACTGAGTTCGGCGTCGTTCTTGCCTCGACGTAGCCGGTTCGTCGTCTAACGCGTGCGTCGCAGTTGACGCTTGCTCTCGCGATGACCGCGGCGTGTGATGGAACCGCTTTCGTACCTGGAGAGGAAGGGATAGCAGAATATTTTTATGATTTAGAAGGAATGTTTGTTGATGGAACCATGGTAACGTCAAACTGTGTATAAGTGAGCTATATGTGTTATTTCAGAATAGGCCTTATTAAATATCGACATTTTGAAATAAAACATTGATAACTCTTCGACCATTACGTCCGCATTGTAATGAGTGACTCAAAAGAAAATTATTCTGCAAAGTGAGAGAGAGAGAGAGAGAGAGAGAGAGAGAGAGGGGGAAGGAGATAGGATAGTTAGAGATGATGAATCAGTGAGAAGAAGAAATAAGGGATGTGGAACTCAGTGAGATAAAAAAAAGAGGGAGAGGGAGACAAAAAGACAAGAGGAAGTGAGAGAAAGAGAAAGAGAGAGAGGGAAAGAGAAAGAGAGTGAGAGAAAGAGAAAGAGAGAGAGGGAAAGAGAGCGGTGGGTTTTCATAAGAAAACGGCATGGAAAGAAAACAAAAATATCAAACCAAATACTTGTCGGATATTTTTTAGATCACCGTAAAATTTCTTAGAAGTAACCTCTATTATGGGGATGATATTGTGCTTTCTTTATTTTAGCATGTTTATATACAGGAAAACATGTTCTACTTACATCAAGGCCTAAAGGTTCCCTTGCAAGTAACGTCGAATCTTCACTCAGCCCCAGATGGTCTGTCCCTCTATTCCTCTCTGCTGATTCCAACCGCTTCTTCTTCTTCTTATCCTTCCTCTGCTGCAGTTTCAACCGTCTTCTCCTCTCCCGACTCAACTCTTTCTTTCTCTCCCTGCTTGCTCTTCTCTCCTCACTTGCTATTCTCCTCCTCTCCTCTTTACTCATACCTTTGGAAGTTCTGTTCTTTTTCGTAGATGACTCTAAAGAGGAATTTTTGCCTCTGCCATTGTCTTTTTTCTTCGGCTTTCCTACCGTAGTTGTATCATCAGGACGCGGTCGTTCAACGTCTGATGT
The DNA here is from genome assembly GCA_025617745.1 of Heliocidaris erythrogramma. Lineage (NCBI taxonomy): Eukaryota > Metazoa > Echinodermata > Echinoidea > Camarodonta > Echinometridae > Heliocidaris > Heliocidaris erythrogramma. Next base: position 13,558,607 of record CM046873.1, on the reverse strand, counting down.
CGCAGTTGCGTCTGGTGTGTTCGCGTCCGGACTTGGCACTTCCAGATTGGTCGCGTCATTCGCGTTATCAGTCCGCCTTTCTGTCGATTCGTCGTTCGTACGCAACGTCGAGTCTTCCGTCGGTCCTACCGAGGGGTGCTCCGAGATGGCGCTCTCCGGAGGGACTTCTGGAGTTCTTTTGTTACAATAACTTTCCATGATGTTGTTTGAGCACTCTTTGTCGCAGCATTCGTTGACGATCTGACCCGTTCGGACCCGCCGTCGTTGCCGGCTGTGAGCCGAAGAGCTGGACGAACCCAAGAAACTTGACGCGACATGGTGCGGTACAATTGGCGAATCTGTTGGCGGAAAATACAATGAATTCGTATAAAACAAGTCCAACAGTCATATGCCCATAAAGCACATTATTACAACTATCTACAAGACTTTGGCCGGTGCATATAGCCAAGGATCGCTTTTCCATATGTTATTATCTAGTAAACTTTATCTATTTCATAGACAAGTGCAATCTGTATTTATATCATAAGATTATTAATAGTATGTTTGTCTATCAATCCGTTTTACAATTGTTTTATATTAAAATAACACTTTATGCCTTGGAAATTTATTTATTTAACAGGGTTGGATATCAAAGTACAAACATGTGGACTCTAAGGAAATATGTGCAATAGCGCCTCCTTGTGGTGAGTTCATTACAAGTACGGGTACGACTTGTCAGAAAGTAGAGCGTAGAGAAAGATTGGTCACTGTATTTGTCAAATCATGAAATTATACGATGATTTCAAATATATTTACTTTTTAAAAATACGCACTTTGTGTGTATAAAAATATTAGAGATAATGAGAGGAGAAAAAAAACCTTAGAGACAGGGGGAGAGAGAGAGAGAGAGGGGAATAATGCAAACTGGAGAGGGGGACAGGGAGGGTGAGGCAGAGAGAAAGAGAGAGAGAAAGAGAAAGAGAGGGAGAGGGAGAGAGGGGAGAGAGAAAGTGAAAGAGAGATAGAGGGAGAGAGGGGAGAGAGGGGAGAGAGAGACAGAGAAAGAAGATGAAGAAAAAAGAATAGAGGGAGATGGTAGCAGACAATACGTAATTTGTGAGAGGCATGAGGGTTTCCTGACATAACAGACATACGAACGACAGGTTTACAAGCCGCCATTTAAATTGTCTATCAAATGACCCCGCTATTGCTTCCGTTTATTTCCGGGGGCATTCAGCCGGGACAGGCCCCGTTGAAATATTGATTTATTGTGTCTGTCTGTCTATCGTGATCAATGGTGTATTGTCCATAAATGTATCAGAACTTCACAATTTCTTTCGTATTGACTTATTCATTTTAAAGAAATAGCATTTCAGGCATACACAATTCGGATTCCAGCTAAGTCCAGCCCCCCCCCCCCCCCCAAAAAAAAAAAAATCATATTAACGCCGGTTAGTTTGATTGAAAGAAGAACAATAGAGAAACCGACCCAAAGAGTTCGAGGGCGAGGTAAAACAGAAAAATAGTAAGTACGTTTTTATTTCTGCATTTGATAACAACAAAAAAAGGAATCTGAATTGTTTTAGGGCTGACCTTAACCTCTAAGACCTTTCGATTCGAGGCGAAAATAGGCAGATTTAAGAAACAGGTAAAATGGGGGGAAATAGAAGTTATATTTAAGCAAGAAATAATCTTCTTTCTTTTTTGTAACGCCCCTGTCTGGAAACCAATAAGATGTCAATCAATGAAGAAACATATGTTGTAACCTTGATAGAAGATTAATAAAGAAACTCTTTATACCGTGTGATTCACCTAAAATGGTATTGAAGAAAAAAGGGGGTCAGTTAAGCCGATTTGCAAAATATTCTAGATTCTACGAAGCACATACTAATACTGACAAAAATACACATATCACTATATTGATGTGATACAGAAACGAAATAAATGAATACAATGTAGATTGAATAAAATAATTCACGAAAATCTGGGGAAACACAATTCTTAAAGGCTAGAAATGAAGAACGGTTTAAAAGAAAGAAATTCAAGATGCGCAAGCGATGCTGACTATTATACATATCAATTTCTTCCTAAATCTCGCATTGTATTTAGCTGTCTATCGAATTCGAATTATCAGTAAACATTTCAGGTTTTGCTCATTTCTGAAAACACAATTTCAAAGCGAAAAAAAAATCATTATTCCACTCTAAACACTAGTACAACATAGATTTAATCATAACCCTTGAAATATATATTTTTTTTCTAATTATGATTCGATTTCGGATTAACTCTGCAAGACTGTGCGGGGAATGCAGGCCTGTGTTGCAAATATTTTCACCTTCTCTGCAACATTGCATGAGTTCGGGCAGAAGGATATAACGGAAGCGATGAAGCTGCTTATGGGATGTCCTGAACATGATTTCTATTTTCCTCTCTAATTATCTTACACCGCAGTCTGGAGGATGATAGCATTTTTATTTTTGCTGACGATACAAGAAGGATATCGTTACATCACTATTACGTAATACTATTCAGCGCCTTGTATCCTCAAAAAAAGAACTGTTTAACCCGTAGACTATACTGAATTATTTAACTCTCACAGGCTTAATGCAGGAGCCACCTGGTACCCGTAGTCTTTGGGTTAATATCAATAAACCCAAAATTATCATTATCATTATTTGCTTAGATGAAGAGAATGATAACTATTAAATTCTTGTCTTTTAAAGCTTACGACATAGATCAAAATGGAGCTATGCACAAACTGTTGAGTTAATGATGTACATGTAAATCGTGCGTCGCACGTCGTTCGGGGTGGAATGGGGGTGTGCAACAACATCGTGAGTTTTCGTTATACTCTGATATGACTTTAAGCGATTGTGTACAACACTTTTAATTATTCATCATTTACTTGTGTACAATTAGATTCGAAATATCTGTCCTTCAATGTATACTAAAAACAACAATAGAAAGAGCATGAGGGCAAAATAGGAGAGGTTTGTTGATTTAACGGGGGGTGCCAGGGCCACTTGTTTTGCGAAAATTCGTTTTTTCTTAAGGTTCCTTCTTCCAAAAGTTCTTAATTCCGAAAGAAAAATTTCCCATACAAGGGGATTCATATTTTCGAAAATGAAAGTTCAAGATTCCAAACATTATCTTGTTGCATTATTCCGAAGGTTTATAAATCCTTTTAAAAAATGATATCGGGTTGTACTGCATTTTGGAAATTTCGCCATATTTTTTCGGAATAACGAACTTTTCGGAATTTTTAACCTCTTGAAAAAAAAAGAACTTTCCGAATCATGAACCTTCGGGAAAACGGCAATCGGGTGGCAGGGAGGTAAGAACTGACCTTTTCGTGCGATATCCGTATCATCTATGTAATATCCTCGGCCTTTGCACACGACAGCGAGAGCATCGGCGAGTTCGCGTCCACACAGACGATAGCATGAGATGGGTCCTACCACATATAGCAGGAATGTTACGATATAGAGAAGTACCCTGAACGGGTCCATTGTCCAGATTCTGCAGGAAAAAAAAAGGAAAAGAGAAAACAAATCAATTAATAAAGTAATACAGTATCCGAAATCATATACGTTTATGAGAGCTGGGGGAAAATATGAGTTAATCTATGGAAAAAACAATTTCAGGAGATTACGATGTAACAGCTACCCCTCCCCCTCTAAAATTGAATAAAGTTGATCAAAATATACATTATTAGCCGATAGTGTTTCCAACAGTACTCACCTACATCATGAAAATGTAAACTTTAATGTATTAAATACTTTACTCATATCATCCATTTTGTAGCGCTTATAATATACAGTTGACTGAATAGGACAATGTGTTTTAGGAAGCGACTATAGACAAGCTATAGAGTTGAAAGAAACGAGTTTTTACGCCCATGCGGCCATTGCACTTTAAAGCTGATGACGGTGATCATTGGAGAAAATGTTAAAAAATAAACGACGAAAACACTTTTGAAGAAACTATAGGAAAAACGTAAGGGATGACGTATTATGACCGACATGCAGAAGGGAAGGGGTGGCAAAATAAAAAAGAGAAGAAATGATAATGATAGTCCAACTTCTAGCTCATGTTGAAAACTTCTAATTAAAAGCCTCCTAGAATTACGCTAGCAATATGATACCCATATCCGAGCTGGATTAAGGCGGGTAGAAAATACTCACGTACTTAAACGAAAATAGGAGAAGACGGTTTACGAGGAAACTTAGGGAGGAGGAGGAGGAGGAGGGGAGGAAAGTACGTTGAGGTAATGAATGGCGGTGAGAGAAGAGGGGAAGTTGGGAGGAGGAGAGCAAGGAGAAGATAAGTGGTTCGCGGCGCGACAGGATGCAGGGAGAAGCCACAATCAGGCCGCATCTTCAAAATAGTTTCCAAACTCAAGAGTGTTCCATATCAAGAGTGTTCGAGGATCTATTTGGCAACGTAAAATAACGGTGGTGCTTCTTTTCGATCGTCAAAGACGAATGCTGAAAATAGAGAAAGACTATCGCCGCCACCGTCGCCATCGTCGTAGTAGTAGTGGTTGTAGTACTCGGTTTCTCTTAGTATGTCTGTCAGTAGCTACCTAAGATTCGTTTGTCTGACTCTGTCTGTCTGTCTGTCTCTCCGTCCGTCTCTCTCTCTCTCTCTCTTTCTCGCAATGCCATTTGTTTATTCAGAATTATCCATGTATTCGGCTTTAAAGTAGAACTTTAATGATTTTAAATATTGGCTTAATACTTATTATTGCATAGATGGCATAAATTAAACAAGGTTATCCAAATTCAACGCTTGGAAACATTTGAAGTAATGATTATTATCAATTATAAAACGGTAAAATATAGCCCCGATATAGCAGCTGAAGAGCTCCTCGAACGCTGCTGAGATATGTGACGACACACCATGGACCAGTCCTGTCTAAGCAGACGATGTCCCATAACATCTTACACATTTTTCAGAGCCTATTTTGTCATCTCTTCTTCACTTATTTCTCTTCCTTCACTAGCGTCAGTCTTAATGTTAGTCTGTTGCCTCACTCTTAACTTCGTGTATGGTATTATTTTGATGAAAAATGCAGCGTTAAAAAAATAAAGGAATCAGTCACTTGTAAAGAAAATAAGACGCCATTGTATTTTCAGCTGCTTGCACCGGGGCATGTTCGGCGTTTCAAGAGGGAACGAATACCATCCTGCTATTATTCGGAGGGCTTTTCAATTTGAAAGTGGGGTTTATTTCATTGATCATTGACCATTCTCCTGTGTATTTACAATCAAACGGTTTTAGCTATCAGAATCAGTTTCACTTTCCCTTTATAATGGTGTGAAATAAGGTCATGTTTAAATACACCAAACTCTTTATAATTTGATAAATAATTGCATTGCAATTACGTTCATTCATTATAGGACGTCGTCTGCTTAAGCAGGATCGATCCCGAGTGTGACGACATCAAAACATCGCTATATTTCTGGCGAATCCTCGGATATTCCAGATGCTGAGAAGAGCTTTTATTTGTGTTGTTTTTATAATCATCAGATACGCAGTTGACATAAAACTTATACGGTTGCCATCTGTAAGCTTCCCAGTTTCTAGTGATACATTAATTGCCATATTTGTGATTTCCTTTGAATAGCTACTTTAACCTCACAATAACTTTCAAAATCCTCAAATTACTTAACTCACCACGAAACACTTAATGTTATTTCCTCCTTGGTAATAAAGCTATCATTACGATATCCCTGCTCGGCATAATCCTTCCACTCAGGCGTGTAATGTGGCAAGAAAGTTTTGATTCAATTTGGAGCTAGAATATTGCTTCAAAACTCTGTTGAACGAAGCCAATATGCAGAGATATTCCAGTTGATTATAACATAAGTTAATAACCATGGCAACGGTAAGCACTAGTACATCATGTCCAAGTATGACTAGCTTGAAATCAAGAAGATGGGTACCTGTCAAGATTCTGCTCAAAATTACGTCAGGAGTTGCAAAATGAGATATCGATGCGTTCGCTTTGAAGAGGAAAGAGCGTGCAGCTCTGTTCGAATCTTCTACAGTTCAGGCATAGTCATGGAACACCTCCGAGTTCTGGATTAGCTGCAAAATCGCAAAAAGCTGGATGAATAACCCTCTTTCATGTATAAACCATTGTGAAGCAAACATTAAAATATGATGACATCTGTCACAATATGATAGACACCTATGGTGCATGCACGTTGAAGAGGAGAGGAGATTGATCGTGGACTTGCCTATAAGCCTTGGTGGTGCTTCGCCCGATGTGCTCTAAGCGAAGTCGATCGAATTGACCGGGCGTGCCCTGTCTTCAAAGGCTACCATGGAGAGCGAGGGAAAACATCCGAACTTTCTTTACCTCAGATCAAGAACCAACTCCAAGACATTCCTCAATCAGGAATATACCTTCTCCTTCTTTTCTGTCAACTCTCCCTTCTTTCGTTTTCTCTCCTCATGCCCTGCGTTGACTTCATTACATCAGTGTACATTAGCGATTAAGAAGTCGGTTTTGATTTTCAAGATGCCGTCGCTTTCATGTTCCTCTCTCGATCAACAAACGCATCCTCCAAAAATATCACCCCTTTCCTTATCCGGAAGCTAATATGAAGCACTCTGGGACGATGAGATAAAAAAAGTTCTTAAAACAGATAAACACGCAGCTAGAAGTAGATTTGTTTTGTCAACATACTCCTCCTAAAAGCGTTTTATCCTTTGTGTCACTCTTCCCTTATTTTCATTTATCTTTGCGAGTCGGCGTGTAAGTTGAAACAACACGGTAGGCATTCGATTTAAGAATGTTTGTGCACTTAATAGCAACTTGTTTTTCACGCCCTTATACACCATGAAAGTGTGGTAGATTAACTACACGAAACAAAAGCCCGGGGTCCGGTCGGTCGAGCTGGCCCCATTGACTTAGGAAAGAGCGGTGGTTTTGGTTAGGGTACTGGCGACTGGCTAACAAATAAAGAACGTAAGTATAATACGATTAGGTACAGAATTTGTCGAGCACAATCGACCATGTTTACAGTGCACATCTAGAAGTGGTTTACGAACTAAAAGGCGACCTTTATCTAACACCCGAGCTGGAGAAGAGAGAGATAGAGAGAAAAGACAAATTCGCGAGCGGGATTACGTATGATTCATTGTATAGTTTTCTTGATCAAAACTTTTGACACGAGGAGCTGGAGAAGTTGACATGGGTGTTTAGAGAGAAGCATGAGAAGGGGGACAACCTTGGCGCACATGCTCTCACTCTCTTTCATATCCAGCGTAATACTCACTGGCATCTTGTAACAGAAATATTTGATTCTAAAAAACTATTTTCAAGTCGAAACAGTTGCGGAATATGTGGTTGCCATTTTGCATAATCTTTACGTCTACTTTCGAACGATGTTGCTGGAAAGTGTATTGTTTTTCTTTCATCTTTGATTTAATGTCGAGTAATTGTGCATAAGTTTATATATACCGACTTTAAAAAAACCCCCAAAATTACGTACCTCCATATTATGAAACTAAGTAAATAACTTTATCAATACATAAAAATAACATTTCTGTTTGGAGGCGCATGGGGCTTCGCGTTTTGATACCCCGTGCACTTCAAGACTTACATCATTTTTAAAACAGAGCTTTGTTATATTTAAATAATTATTTCCTTTAAATCTCTCTCTCTCTCTCTCTCTCTCTCTCTCTCATACACACATCTTTCTGTTTATTTCGCTCCGTTCCCCCACTTACTTTCGTCCTTTCTGACTTTCTGCATGTCTTTCCAGTTCTTTTTTCTTTTATAATAATGTAACTGAAGAGAGCAGGGGGATAATATACCTCGACTGCTTTGGTCAGAGCTATCAGTAAGGAATGTTTTGTGTTAAGCGATTTTTAATTCAATTCGATTTAGGCTCTATATATCTCCAGTAAAGCTGACCCATAGTTGAGGGGATTAAGCTGAGCAGATTAAGGGATGATAAGTGTCCTTGTTCTTTCTCGCTATGACTTTTAAATTTGGCTGTAGTAAGTAATCGTCTCACTTAAGAGCGAATTTGGAGAACTTTGGAATATACGAATTCGCATTAAAGATAATTTCTTCTTCTTCTGTTTTTTTTTCCAATTCATTTTACGTCATAATTTCTTCCCTTACTCATGTATTACGGTTTCTTTTGATGTGTTTTTTTTTTACTTTTCACTTTCTAACCCTTTTTGATCACTCTACTGCTAGAAAAAAAATATTTGATTACCATGGAGTTAACTTGAGAAATTTAAATATTACTAACATAGGGAATGATCAAGCGGGGAGGGGAAAGAAAGAAGATAATAAAACAGGGGGAGCTGAAAATGGACTTTCCTTAAACTGATCGATCCAGCATTTAATATGAGTCACACAGATGACAATTTACTCTCAAGCTTGATAGAAGTTTATTCGCAAATATTGACCCCACTAATCGCAATTGCATATTCAAACCAATTAAAGCAGGACACACCAAATACAGACAATTGTTTTTGGTTTGCTTAAGTAGCCGTTTAAGTAGGTTTTCAAACTCCATGTTGAGAAAAACACTGCATAAAGGATTAACTTCACTTCTCTTCTCGATATCGGAAGTTTGGTGCACGATAAACTATGAAAACACTACAATGAGTATAATTGTTTTCAAAGAAATAACAGCTTATTAACCTCGTTTCATCCACATACTATGCTAGACCACAACCAATCAACCCAAACATTAATAGTAAACAGTTATATAATAAATGCATAGCTGATCACTTATACATACTTCCGTGTACATGTGTGACAGAATGTGGTTCCATTTCAAACGAATTTCTGACAGGGGAACATGGCTCAACAAGCAGTGACAAGTGTTCACAAAGGAAAAATCACATTTTTCAGAAGCAAAATTAAGTCTTTTAAATCTTTGACAAATAATACCTCAAATTTGACCGGGAGGCACACTGGTATATGCCATGAATGTGTTTCAATTTTTGTTTCTCTCTTTTTTATTTATTTTTTTCTTCTATCTTTTCACTCAAGTGTTCATAATTATGACAATTATGTATTTCCTCTATAATACCCCCCCCCCCCCATCTTCCGCTTACATATAGACGCGAGCCAGTGATTATAAACATAATTATTATGGGTCTACTGCATCGGTAGCAAAACCTGGGCCCCGTTTCATAAAACTTGTTATCAATAAGTAGTTGTTTGTAAGCTACTGAAATCCTTGAATCTGAATGGATGAGAGCAAATCTGTCATAGAAATAGGGCAGTTGTTATTGAAAACAGGTTTTATGAAACAGGGTCCTGAACAGTATTACAGGAGCGGATTCAGGATTTGCCAGAAGGGGGGGGGGGGTTGAAAAGCGCCAAAAAGTCATCGATCTCGCGGTGAGACAGACGGGACAAAATATCTTCTCGAAATTTGAAATTACGTAAAGTGAATCCTTAAACACTATGGCAATAGTCAGAGATAATGTGCTCAGAGTGACGTGGTACAAAGAGAAAAACGAGTGTAGACACTACCGCTAACTTAGTCTGGAGGCGCCAAACGTTCGCGAGCCTGTCCAGTGCGTGTAGGGGTAATCAGTGCGTCTGATGCCGTTCCATCGAAATTGGAATAGACCATCGTTTCCTGCTTTCGGTATAAAAAAATTATCTGCTAATCAGTATCATGTCAGGCTAAGGTATAATGAGTGAAGATACAAAATATTTTGCACGTGATAACCACCGACTGCACCGTTCACCCAGTGCAGGAACAAACAGCAGGCCTGTATGAACACTTGGCCTTGCGAAAGTTTCAGAAATTTTGCGCCGAAACTTGGCACACGGATACGAGTAGGTGGGACCATGGGGAATAAGTTTGAACGCAAAGTGATGCGCCTTACAAATTAATAGTTTAAACCAAGGGACCCTTCCTCATCTATTCAGAAAACATGTAAGTTTATCCCCACACTGTCAGTGCGAGAAGTGTATATTTGTTTCAGCTGTGTACACAGATCCGACAGCCTGTACTTTGTCTGGCACCCAAAGAGTTTAAGGGGGAAAAATACCCATCATTTTCAAGTGTTTTAAGAACGATTTTAAAATTATTATTATAGCTTGTTAGTGTATAACACGGAATAAATATGGTTACTGTGACGAAGACTTTCAGGTTTGTCCTTACACATGCCCAACAAGCTGATTGAGAGAAGTCTGCATGATAGCGCATTTCTACCAACTTTTATTTAATCATTATTCTTTTATAGTTCTTGTCCTCAACAACGTCTAGAAAACTTGGCAGAACTTTTTGAAAGACTATAAAAGAATACTTGTAGTCCTTTGTCATGATCATATTCTTAAATGACGCATTATAATGCTCATCTAGAAGTATAACTGTAAATGATACATTTTGCTTCGCTTGACAGGTTTCCAGAGATAGGGGACGGTGATGTCACTGGCTTTCATAATCATAATTGTATCAAATAAAGCTCATGATTGTGAGCTAATATCAATGTAGCGAATAATGCAATACAATTTAAAAAACAAAAGCATCCATAGTTTTCCCAGAAACTTGTTTGCGAACAATTCTTGAATTTGACAACCTAAATTACCATTATAAGACTAAACAAAGGACGTTACTGAGTAACAGTACAGACCTCCATTTCAATTTTGTAGACAGAAATAGCAATTGTCGACAGGAAGGATAAATAGGTCTAAAAGATTTCTAACCCAGTTCCAAAAGAAACTGAAATAACTAATTTAAAGCGATTGGTACGGTGTCTCTGAAATATCATATTCACTGGTAATCTTTGAGCAACTCTGACTTTCTTTGTTCTTCCTAATTCTCAAAAATTGGGGATATAATATCGGAAGACAAACACAATTCTTGTCGTGAAAAGGAGGTAATGAGAGCAAAATTTGATGCCAAATATGGTATTAACTCGACTCGGTATATGTATACGTAAAATCCGTTCATCTCTGCCAATCCTACGACGCTGAACGCTTTAGAAGAAGAAAGGGGGAGAAAATGTGTCGCTTTTTGAGAAAAGGGGTCTTTGGCCCCAATCCAGGTGGATAGAAAAGGGGAAATCCGACTAAAGCTGGGCTTTTGGAAGAGGGATCTCGTCTGCGTAAATATTGTGTAAGATAGAGATTTAGGTGTGTTAATAAACCGTCTGAGGTTTTAGGCGACTTTATCCTCCAGGCTTAGGAATCAAAGACTCGGGGTATAATCCATAACAGATCGTAGCAAACCTATTATGGAGCCCTTTTCTGTTAAATTGTAGTCATCATGTCAGAGATTGGTGAGGAGTGAGAAACGATGACGATTCAACCTCGATTAGTACCTCCCTGTATCTAGCATGCACCTTTCTCCGTGGATAGGTCTCTCCCCTCCGTTCTTTATTCTTCTTTTATACAATTTATTCATCCTCTCTCTCTCTCTCTCTCCCTCTCTCTCTTCTCTTTTTCTCCCTCCCTTCTCTCTCTATCTCTCTCTCTCTCTTCTCTTCTCTTTCCTCTTCCTCCTTTCTATCTCTCTCCCTCCCTCCTCTCTCTCCCCTCTCTCTCTCTCCCTCTCTCTCTCTCTCTTACTCTCTCTTCCCCTATTCATACTGATATATCAATGAGTCATTGAGACTGCACATGAAATAAAACTTCCAAATTTACTTCGAAAAGGGAAAATATAAAGAAAGTTTTGTAATCAAAGTTTGTTGTTATTATACTTTTTTTAATTTCGTGTGTGCGTTCTTTAAGATAAAGATTATAATGTGATATAATTCAATGTCCATGAAAAAAAAAATGGAAAAAATTCAATTAAAAGGCTGACAGTGAGACTGACAGTCAGACATGTCGACAAAAAGTTAGAAATAATGACATTACAGCAACTTAAAACATTACACGCAATATTGATCATTTCCACGATACATCGTGACCAACCAATATTAAGCTATTATCCCCAGTGGATCAAATTGATTAAGCATCCTTTAATGAAGCTTTGCCAAAATTTAATACAGAATGACATTTCTAACATTAGTGTGTGAACACGAAACGCGTCAAGCACTAACAGGGAAAAAATCATACGCCTGTGTGCAATGAAGAGTATGCAGTGAAGATGATTCTGCATAATTCGACGACATGCGCTCATTCAAGTTGCCAATTTGTGTTTGATTCATTATAACTTCACAAAATATTCATAACTTTTTTTATTTCTTGTCGATTTTGCTCAAACTTTGACTAATCCGTCTTTCCCATTTCCTTTGTTCTTCTTTTATTCAAATTAAGTTTATACCAGGGTGGACTATCCCTTTAACTGTTACTCTTTACTGAGATTGCTGAGAGTTTTCTTGTGAAAATACGAGAAATACTAAAGGCAAACTTTACCCTTTTGAAATCGTTCTTTTTCTTTTCCTTCTTCTTCTTCTGCTTTCTTCTATGCTTGTCTGCAAATTTTCGAATAACAAATTATCATGATTATTTAACAAATTTCGTCCACCCCACCCATTCAAAATGATCGAGTGACGCCATTGAGTTGATGAGAGAGAGAGAGAGAGAGAGAGGGAGGGGTGGATGGATATACGAAGGTGATGTATGATTAATCAAGGGAAAGGGAGACATTGTGGGACGATTTTAAATTGCTTTTGACGTGAAAAGCGACAGGTGATACAAGCGGAAACCAGGTCCCACAAAATGACAATACATCGGTCGGAACACATCAACAACACCTAACGGTGTGGCGTAGTGATACGATGTGCATAAAGACGAAAAAAGGATAAATCTGTTATTTTCTGAATTTCCATATATTAATTAATTTCTAATCTTCAAATGCTGTTCTTGCATATATTGCTCTTATTATTTTAAGTAGGCCTATAGCATTTCTTATCACCATCGTCAATTCTGCACTGGTTCATGCAATATGCAATAATGACGGGATATTCCGTAGGTTTGTTACACACTAATGACTTAAGTACAAACACACACGCACGTAATAAAAATATCGGAAAAGACAATGTTATGGAGTTACTGGAGTAAATACCTCCCCCCCCCCCCCCCCCCTCAAAAAAAAAGAAAAAAGAAAGAAAAGAAATTCAATCATTATCGTCACATTATTTAGATTTTAAAATCACAAAGGCTTGTATAAACTTACACCTCCTTCAAAGGGAGCAATTGAAATTTTTGTTATTGAAACGATACAGTATTTTTCCCCAGTATGAGCAGGGTGGACTTGCCAAAAGTTGATCAAGATAAGACATTAGTAGACGTATGATCAGGATATTTGTGTCGACGTTGAATTGCTTGTATACACGGTTTAGCCCATTGGAGGCCACCGTGACGGTTTCGATCACATTACATGGGACAGGGAAGTGTAACTAAAAATGCGCTGTACGAACTTTAATATATTGCATTCTCGGTGTTTGGAAGCTTATTTAAATACATCTTTCTGTCCATCCATTTCATCTTTCTAAATCACAATTACACATAAATATAATAACAAAAAATGAGCAGGCTGCTCAGGATTTTTTGTGCATAAAGTTTGATGTCCTAGAACGTGCGTTACATACCGTTCAGAGTATTTTTTTCTTCTATTTTTATGATGGTATCCGCCATGTCCACATTGGTATGTTGATATGTTGGGCGATACTCATGCAATAGACCGCTTCGGTAATGTATGCAAATTTTATACATACCTTTCAAACAAAGGTTGTTCTTGACAACCTGAAAGCTTACCGAAGGCTTGCCGGACATAGCAACAAATAATGTAATCAAACTGGATTCCAAGCACTGAGGCTCATTTTTTAAAATGGAATAGTTCATGGAATAGCTCGTCACTAGGTGCTCAGAGAATTATGTGCATAAATTTGTATACATTACAGAAGCGGTCTATTGCATATAAGATTGCGCAATAGACCTGTTTACTAAGTTATTCAAATTTTATGCATACTTTTGAAACAAAGGTTGTTCTTAACAACCTGAAAGCTTACCAGAGGCTTGTCAGACATAGCAACAAGTAATGTATGCAAACTGGATTCCAAGTATTGTAGTTCATTCATTAATAACATGTTAATGGATACCTCGTTACTAGGTCCCCAGGAAAGAAACATCCATAAATTTGAATCACTTAGTAAACAGGTCTATTCACATAGAACAATAAAATTAATAGATCCCATGATGACCTTGAGAAATAGGACCGTGGATGGGGTAAACATGGTAACTGAACTTAGCATTATGAAGAAGGGATAAAGGGCTGGTCACATTTGTCCGATAACGATATCGATATCGAGATTTTTCATTAAAGGTTCACCCTATACCTGTCCTACTATTAACAGACATGAGCCTACTTACACGTACACACAACATTGTAGGGTGTACCTTTAATTGAAAATCTCGTTATTGTTATCGTTATCGGACAAGATGTGCGCAGAAAGTGCTGAATAACTAAGTCAGTAGTCGCAAAATATTGCATATTTATTTTGAACACGATAAGAACTACTTTAAAAATAAACTCAACGGCAATTTCAAAGGCCTTTGTACTGGCCATAGAAATCAGGTTCGGATTATGTAATACACCATTGTAATGTTCGCACATTTCTAAAGGTGATAGGCAGGGCTATTCAAATTGTCTTGAGTTTATTTTTCGAAAGTAGTTTTTATCGTGTTTTTGAAATATAAAGTACTTTATACTTTACCTCACAATCGTGAATTATTAAGGGTTGTCCCCTGGAATTGGTTATAAGAGGATTTCCCTATAATGCATGACGTGTTACGAGGATACATCCTCAAAACATAACCATGATAACATGGTTATTTCTATCACTAAAGTCTTCATGAAACGATCTGCTTGATAAGCTCATGTTCAGGACGCAAGGGATGTGACTGGTCCTTGAGTGCGTCTATACAAACTTTTATATACTACCTGTCTCCATCAGCCTTATAGCCTATTACCATGGTTACAAACGGGTTGCCATTCGCTGACTTATGACTGTGTCAGCCACTGACGCGGTCGTAAGGCCTGGCTCACGCGATGCGTCATTTACTGACAATAATCCTGCGTCAGTGACTTTAAAGTGTCTTTTAAAAGTGATTGCAAAATAAAGTTCAGAGAATACTCTTAATAACTGGGTTATGGATGAATTGCCTTCACAGACTCGGTTAGTGCAGGTAGTGATGTAATCTAAATGACATCTCCAGTGAACCGGGCTTAAAAAGGGAATAGTAATTGGAACAGTGCAAACATCATGCTGAATTAAATGCTCGATCAACGCAGATAATGATAACGCAATTAATCGAAAAAACACCTTGTGTACAATTGGTATAAGGCTAATTGGAACATGGTATCGAGTCATCGATGACGAAGAAACCTCCAGACTTTCTTATCAATGGAATCATGAAAAATATCAGTTTTTAGCATGTCTAATAATAGTTTACTTATTATAGATTGATTTCCGCCATGCATATAGGAAATTATGGCTATTGTTTTCTGTTCAAAAGTAAGCAAGGTCCACTATTATAGCATCCCCTGCAAGTGAGAACTATAAATTGAAAGTGCATGTTTCCGAAATCATGCGTCCTTGAAAATTTGACAACGCAGTGATTTCTGTGGATAGATATGATTACCATGATCTTCAATGGGCAGATATTGAATCTTATTGTTCAAATAAATGTTTACATTATCAGATTCGTGTTATCCCAATTTTTGTGAATTTTTGAGAATGCACAACCTACCAAAAGGTATTTTATACAGTGTTGTTCTTCTGTATATCCTATATCTTCCTGCTGTATTAAATTCTGCTGACTCTACTTCAGTGACCATTCAAGGGACAGTCATGGTTGGGTTCCAATGTGACCAGGGATCCTGTGGTTGCAGTTTCCTCGTCATATCCTAATCAGCGCTGATCAACGTAAACATTGTAAAGGGCGTGCTTTAAAAGAAAATCCCTCGTGCTACCCAGGAGAATAAGGAGGGTAAACTAACTATATACAGTGCATATCCAACTATATACTAAGAAATAAAAGTGCAATATCACATTTTAGGAGTGCAATATTCAACTTGATATGAAGCACTTCCGTTCCTGTTGCAACCTTAAAGGCATGCAAGGTGTGCTTTTTGTAAATCTATCCTGCCTCCTTTGTGCAGACGCAATACAATAATAGGGTCAAACATTGCTACTTTTAGGATGTATAAGTTATAGGAAAGCATCTTCTGGATCGCGGTTGCCCCTGAAGAAGCAGACATTCTAAAGATTCCACGTTTCGCCTACATTTCATAGACTCGGAATACAGCAAATCCCTACCTACATAAATGCCGCTTATACCTACAGTCTGTTGTTTTTGCACCAATTTTGGCGACCGCGTGCCAGGCTGTACTTTCTGCCGCCAACAAAAAATAGTGAGGAATTTACCATTGACCATGAGCGCGGTAATTAGGATCCTGAAACACGAGACTGGTTGTCGGTGAAACAGAAGCCCTTCTCGTGAATGTATGGTAGCCTTGAACGAACAAAGAAAAAAAGGCTCTCGGACAGAGAACTTTGATCGTTTAAACTAGAACATGAAAATCCAGTCTTCTCCGGTTATGTCTATGGGATCAAGAAAACTATGTCTGGAGTAAACACAATTCTTACGTTACTCACTGAATACCAACTTTATAAGTTTGTTTTCTGGAATGCTTATTTATTTCATCCCGTCTGTATTTAAAAACATGTCTGTTTCACCTCTTTCTTTGCCCCTATTCCACAATTTGACGCTGGATGTATTTCGTCGTCTCCGATTGAAAGCCTTTTCTGTATCTCCTGTAATTTTCTGTATCACGGTCACCGCACTATTACCTTGCCATTCAGCGTTGATATTTCCTGCTATCTTTTCTTTATATAGCAGTAGGTGCCAGGAATACATTTATGATAATATGAGAAATCAAATACATTGAACAAAGAAAATATAATCTTAAAACAGAAAATGAATGATACTCCAAATGCATTGATCAAAATAATGCGATCATCCAGTCATTCAGATCAAAATGAGATGTAGTGATTGAACCTATATTGACCCAAACTATCAAACAGTTTAAACTATAAACAAATAAACCTATTAACCTGTACACTGGTAGTAATGACACCTTCCCACCTGTCCCACAGCCTTGTCTAGCACAGTGATGTCAGTGTCCTTGCATGGACGGAAACGGTTGCCACGTGACATCCTACCAACAGACCAACTAGCTTGCACAGCCACCCCCTCCCCCTCCTCATAACCATGTCATGCTTCTTTACCATGTGCGCCTCCCCATTGCTAAATTCAGTTCACTCGTATGTTTGGACGTATCTTTACAACATTTGTTTTATTAAGCACTTTTCCTCAAATCTGGCTAATATCTGAGTATACATATGAACATATACATGTACGCTGTAAACTGCAGTGTAGATTCGACATTTTAAAGGGACCTTGGGTATGATGGGGTGATATTGTATTCGAAAAGTTGAAGTGATCCACCAGCACAAGATTTCTTCCAGCAATCAAAAGTGTTAACTCTGCTCTTTTAAAGACGCTGACCCCTCGGCATTTTTAATGTTCATTTTAATAACACATAAGTTTTTAGAGTGTTGCACAATCATTTAATTGCAGTTACTGACGCGCCTTAGGAAGATCAAATTATGGTCAGATTAGTGTGAGGTAACATTAATAATGGTAGTTTTCAATAACAACACCATAAAACATTTCCCTTTCCCTAAAGTTTATTCATCTACCTCCTACCAGATGGCGGTGAGGGAATTTTAGTTTGATGTAACAGAGATTAATTCCTCGGTTCGTGTAAAGTGAGTAGATTTAGAAGGTTTCTGGGCCCCGTTGCATAAAACCTATTATTAACGGTAAATTTGCCATCAATGGTAACTCCCATGAAAACCTTGATTTTGATTGGCTGTTGAGTGATGTTACCATGGTAGTTACCATTGATAGCAGAGTTACCATTAATGGTAAGTTTTATGCAACAGGGCCCTGGTCATGTGATTACACTGTGAAGGAAAAGGTATACGGAAGTAATTGTGGAAACGGTGATGATGAAGTAACATAAGAAATGGTGTATGCTGAGAGGTTTTAAAATCATCAGAATGATAATAAATTGACTTAAACTTACTGAGAGTCATAATTATGTTCTGTACACAGAAATACGAATGCGTGGGACTACACACTAACTTGTGGCGCGAACAGATAAAATCATGTCTAGACTTCTCAGCTATTTCTCATTCGTCATATTACGAATATTTTTTTCTTCTCATTTATGGTGATCTTCCAAAGCTCAAATTTGTTTTCAACTTTAACCAAGGAGGTACTAGGCTGTCGCCCGGAGCAAAACAGCTGCGTTTTGCATCGAGCGGTACTCTGATCTCAGCCTTATCTTGCTCGTTACGTAATACTTCGGTCATAAAAAAATATCGTTGTAACTCCAGCTTGCCTCGTACCTGCTTACACTTCCCTGCTTTACAGAACTTGACCTTCACTTTGAGAGTATAGTTGTAGATTCGCCATACGGTGAAGACGCCTGTTTGGGGTTACCAGGGCACTTGACAGTGACATTTTGTGTCTCAATCTCCCGGTGACACAGTTTGCACTCGATTGTGGTTCTTTTAATAGTGGGTGATTCACCCAAAACTCCAGTGTACCCCTGAAGACTGTTGAAAGTCTTGTTGTGATACTCCCGAACAGAAGAATAATCTGTGTCACCAAGAAAATTGAGACACAGTGTCACTCACGGGTTCAAGGGCAAAAGCGAAACACAGAACGTTAACATTGAAAGAAAGAACTGAGTTTGCTTTCATTTTGGATTCGCCACAAAGATTGGACAATGCAAACAAACCCATTATGGTTGGTTAAGAATGAATAGACAAGCGTTCAATGTAAGGCTATCTAAGGTTGGATTGAAATCCATGACCATTGTACAATGTGAATGATGTTATTTATAGCAAGATAAGAATGCGTTCAATGTAAACAAGACTGTATATGGTTGAAGTGGAATACATTTACCATTTTAATTATTAGTATAAACGATCCTGGCTGCATGAGTAAGAATGCATTCACCATTTTACAATGTGAGCAAGGCTTTCTATATGGTAGAAATGCACTGACCACTGTGCAATATGAACAAGCCTACAAGGCTGGTGATGACCATAGCTGAACGAGGGTATCTAGGGCTTTTGTAATAATTTAATCCTAACAACCACTGTGCAGTGTGAACAGGGCTATCTACAGTTTGATTAGTATCCAAAGACCAGGAATATAGGGAAATGTTGCTAATTAATGCAGTAGCCGTAGCATCGAGTGAGGTTTGCCTCGCATGAGCTTATAAAGATGGAAGTGCCGGTTGAGTTAGACAGACAAAATGTAACGTGTGAATTGTCGACCTTATTTGTGAGGTCGTGCATAATCACGATTGAAAAGAGAAAAAAGAAATAAATTTATAATAAATAATTATAACTTATTTATCCTTGTTCAGAAAAGAGTCCCCCCCCCCCCCCCCCCCTTGCATAAAGAAATGCAATGCTCAAACAGATATCCAAGGATTGCATGAACATCTAATAATCATACTGAAAATGATTGGATATCTATCTGAAAATGGATCTAATTTCATATAATCAGGAGATGGTCACAGCGAACGGAAACGTCTTACAACTATGAATTCAACGTTTTAAGATGTTTTGATGCTTTATTTTACGAATTTTCAAAACGTGTCTCAGTTTGCTGACGTTACCTTTACCATCATACGGAAAAGAAAAGGCGTCACCTAGATATCATACATGTTTTCTTTCCCCCTGTGACTATACTCAGACATTGGTAATTGTATGAGAGCTATTATCTAGCAACACGCAGTTTCTCATTCAACCTCTGGGGACGTACTAGGACTAAACATCGGACATGCCAGAACCTCGGTCATGACGCTCCGAATCTCCTCGAAGTGACTTTGGCCTGAGTGACAGTTCATAAATCAGAACACACTCATATCTAAACACACAGTAATTACTTTAAACTAACATACGTCCCTCATCATAATCATAAATCCCATTTAGGGTGATCTTAATTGAAATGAATAGTCATGACATCTCCGTAAGCTCTTCATGAGTAGGATTACCTCAACTAATCCTTGTAGTCCCGCGTATTCATATCGGTGCTACTGCTAGGTGCACGAGTCACCGTTAAAGGGCACGAGAGAGACATGCAATTAGGAAGAGGGTTGGTAATTTGCACTTTAGGTGGGATTTCATGACACGACTAAATAAAGTCGACAATTTCAACCGTGTTTCCTTATTTGTGTAAAACTGACCACGCCTGTCTCAGACGCAGGGTTGCTGCTCCCCAGCATTTCCGTACCGCATATCTTAAAGCACGGATTAGTTTGGTATGGAAGAGAAGCAGCGAATGAAAGTAAAGGGATGGGCTGATCTGATTTCTTGTGCCGGTCAAAGCTCTAGTACCCCGGACATGCCGGGAGATGACCAAATCTTCGAACTGACAATGTCTTGCAACGTAGAACTCAGCAGCTTTGATGCACAATAACTTGATCCTTCTAAGTTTTAAATTTGACAGTGATAACTTGGAGGCAAGATGGGCATATGCATGCAGATACTATTTTTATAAAAATGAACATTTCAAGATTTTTTTTCGTTATATAGGGGTAAATTAAGTATTTGAGGAACAACATAATAAGTAACCTTTGATATAAAGGAACACTTCCAGAAATAATTTGCTCTTTCATGCAGCTTAAACATATCCATTTCAATATTTTCGTCTTAGTAATACTTATATTATTGATAGTATAATAGTTCTTGTATAGCGGAAACTTAAATTTGCACTGCTTTGACTCGAATTAAGACTTTCAAAACGATTTGCAAAAAAAAAAATGTTTTTTGAGCGGGTTTTCTCATGTTATAGCACCTGACACCTAACTTTCGTAATAATCACGATAATATTAAATGTTCTACTGCTTTGACTCGAATTAAGTTATTCAAAATAAGGTGAACGAAATAATATGCTCGTTTCACTGTTGGACTATCCGCAATTCGCATTATTTGCTGACAAAATTGTTTATAATAATGTTTGTGCTGTAAATTTTGTAAATTAACACAGTATAATCCCCTTTCATGCGTTTTCCCCCCTATTAATCGTCTTAAACTGCACAGCAAGATTCAAATACAGGTTGGGGACTACATGCATTTCCAATCTCTTTCCCGACAACTCTCGGTGGCTGTAGTAGCCATCAGATCGATTTAGGGGGGATCACCCTTTCGCTGCCTCCCCCGTTGGTAATCTCCGCCTATGGCGGGGTGAGTGATGATGACGTGGCGTCATGGCGCAGCGAACTCTCTTGAGACGCGATTGCGAGATTTGCTGGAAGTTGAGAGCATTCTAGTCTGCTCGATGTAGAAAAGATATGCACTTTATACGACATTCGAGTAAAGTGCACCTCATTCGTAAGCATATGTATTAAGAATACCGATGTAGACTTGCTTTCAACTATTGTTTTCAAACTATTCACATAGAAGTTACTAATGACGTTGAAAAATGAGGGAATCAACTATGATGTCTGAAGGTAGACCAAAATTAATAGTAAAAGCGAAATTTTACTATACAAAAACATTTGGTTGCGTATAATAATTCTGGCGCTCCTCGCAACACTTTCTTCCAAAGTTGATTATATTTCAAATAAACACTTTTATAACAGTAAGTTTTTATTACAGAATCTCTACTCTCTTCACGATGAAAAAAAAATGATTGTCAAATATACCTAAAAGTTAATTTACCTTTGCTTCCTAAATTATGGAAGAAATAGCAAAATATGCCCCAGTTGTGACGAGAATATATAAACTTGTTTATTTAAAATCATTATGGTACAGAAAAACAAAATGATGATAAAAATGAATAGCAGTCGATATCACTTTCTTTGTAATGTAAATCTTCTTTAGGTTAAAGTTTGAGTACAAGTTCACATTATCATCGAACACACGGTGGATATAGGTGTGAGGGGAGCCCACGGTGACTGCCCCCTCTTTAGTATTGTGCCCCTCTTTTTCATACTCCTGGATCCGCCTTTGCCATCGAAGTATGAAATATCTCTGTTGAGAGGGGAGAAGGAACACCAAAAATGACTGACTTGTGAGACAAGTTTCCTCGCGTGGATGTTGACACTGTTGTACACAATCGGTTATTAGGCCAAGATTAATACATCCTGTTCGCATTTATCAAGTTTGCTTTCCATTTTCCAGGGGCATTACAGGTACTCCTTCCTAGTGCAGGGACTGACTGCCCGTGACCTGTACATTCAAGTTAATAAAATCGTTTTAATATTAAAGAATTCAGTCTTTAAAAAAGAGCGTGTGTCAATTCCACCCAAACTTGGGTAAAAGGAAACATGCATTTTTATTGGGTAAGATCTTGGGTAAGATTGGGTAAGATTATTGGGTAAGAGTGGGTGAATTTGAACCAAATTTTGATAGAGTTCACATACACAGTGTTTGCATACCTTGTACACGAATAAGCAACCCTGAATAAAATATGTGTAATTTTTTTAAGGGGGTACACTCAAGACATTGAAGGACCGAAGGCCATTTGTGAATCATCTATGCAAACATAAACATAATTTTTAATGTTAACAAAATATTGCTGGTTATTGATCATACATTTCGCTACCCGTGAAATGCAGCAGTGTGAAATTGTGCATGTACACCAAGCGTATTATATAAACCCCTGCCCTAATGGAGTGACTAGCGCGGAAGGGGTTTCTTACTTTCTTATATTTATATTAACGTAATCACTTGTTAAAGTCTTTGGAAAGTATTAGCGGCACAGGAAGGTACAGAAAAGGTGTTCTACTCGTTATTATATTGAATTCTTCCTTAATACATACTGAACTAACATGACTGAAAGTGTACTTTTGATTTGCTAGAATTCACCGTGCAATCTTTAGAGTGATTTCGGAACAGGTCGTACGAATAGGGAAAGATCTCCAATGGGGCGACGATACCTGGGCCCTGTTTCATAAAGCTTGTCATCAATGACAAGTTGCAATAACTGTTATAAGCTACTGAAATCCTTGCATTTGATTGGCTGA
This sequence comes from Heliocidaris erythrogramma, assembly GCA_025617745.1. Classification (NCBI taxonomy): domain Eukaryota; kingdom Metazoa; phylum Echinodermata; class Echinoidea; order Camarodonta; family Echinometridae; genus Heliocidaris; species Heliocidaris erythrogramma. The sequence goes on along the minus strand of CM046873.1, from coordinate 13,535,565 downwards.
GAGCATTTTTGTCGGTAAAAAATCACCGACAAGAATTCTAGAAAGAATGAAGTAATATTTAAAGGGGGATACACTATCAAAATAGCTCAAACAAGCACCCTCTCCTCCTCCGTCTCATCCTCTCTCTCCTCCGATACCCTTTCTATCTATCTATTATTTTGTCAATACCCATATTGCATACGATCAATCGCACACTAAACATAGCGGCAAGTCATATCGTTTATACTGTGTGTCACTCTTTTTTCACGAAAGAGGGGGGGGGGACCTTTTTCCTTACACTCTCATTCTCCATGTTGCCAGTGGCTCCATGCCCACCCCACTAGATCACTCGTCACTCTCAAATCTTGATTGATCGAACAGCGATGGGAAGTTTGCTCAGAGGCAAATACAGAAGAAGGGGAAGCATCTATGGTCTGAATTAGTCAACTTTCAGCGCAAAATAATATCGATATGAAGTCAACGCCAGGCTGGTTGCCATGACCGTGGCGCTATCATGGCAGTGATCGTGTTCGTCGAAAAGTCTTAAAGGGTAGAGACTTTAGAATTAAATTTAATTTTTTACTTTTTTCTCTCTCTTCTTCTTCTTCTTCTTCTTCTTCTTCTTCTTCTTCTATTTTTCATCTTTATCTCTCTGTTTCTGTCTCTACTCGCTATTATTATCCCAGTCATTGCTTTTTTAATCTAATGATCGAAATATTTCCCATGCAGTTCTACAAAGCGTTTCACAACATGCTCCAATCTGCTTTTCACCGCCCCCCCCCCTAGACCTCTCCCTTTCTTTCTCCAACGTTTTCAGATTGTTTTCGCTATTCCTGCACTGCGACATTTTCCAAAATAACGCGAACCTGCATATTTCTTATACTTGCAGATTGTCTTCTGAATTCTAATTCTGTGTCGTTGTGTAACGTTGTAGCACACGTCATCTTATACCGCTCAGAAAATATGCAGTTAAAAATGTTCCGAGATGTAAAGATGATTAGGATTATTTTCTGACGTGAGACAAAACACTCTGTTTCAGCGTATTTGGCCATGAAAACTAAATTAGTGACAAATAAATGAGTTGAGTCAAACTAGCACTTCATCACAATAGCAGTGTTTTTAACGAACAGAAAATTTGCAAGTCATGACGTGAATTCGCCGTAAGAAGATAACATACGCTAATAAAGAAAAGAGACAAACGGTAAATTCATTAATATGCGAGACCTGATTTTGTATAAATAAATTCATTGGACCTTGATTATGTTTTAACCTATCTTTAGCACTTCATCACAGGGTTAGCCTTTGGACAAGGCTATCACGGTAGAGGAATTGCTTCACACCTGTCAGCCTTGTAAGATCATTTCATTCTTTCAATCAAAACTAATTATTCAAAACACCTATCAATCTACTGCGCTGTCTGATTACATTGATTTGTCCTTGGTATATCGACTCGGTGGGCAACCATTCACAAATACTCGGTGTGAAATCATCATATCTAAACATGTGGCTTCAAATGAATAATTCTTTGAAAGATCTGCTTATTGTCTCGTCTATTTGTGATAATTCCCTCTGACAGTTTCTGCGTGTTGGAACCGACTGTCCGTTCAAAGGAAAACAAACTAACAATGAAACTAAATCATCTCCGTTAATTTTGAGCTTTTCACTTCTTGTGAAATTGAATCAAGAATCTATCCCTATTTCTGTCTCTCCCGGGACGTGAAATGGCAAGTCGTGAGTGATACCGGTAACCAACTCGACACAGAGATCCGCCGATGTCCAGTGGACAACTCTGAAAGAATATTACATTTGTGGTCAGTGACAAGGCTGAGTGAAGATGAAATTTTGGAGGATGAATTACTTTCTTTTCTAATCATTGACCCTATCCCTTTTCTTCCCTTGGTCATCGATCATGTGCTAAATCAAAGCCGGAATGGAGTGTTCACAATAATTCCTGTCGAAGCCAGAGAAACGGGATACCTGTACACTCCAGATGATTTCCCTAGTAGCAGGTCATTGTCACATCGAGTTTGCTCCCTCGAGGATACCATAGCGTAATTCAATCACTTGAGAGAGAAAGAACGATAATGAACTACATCTTCAGCTTTGCGTTGACAAATAACTGTTTTTCTGTTAGACATGTGACGTGGGTTTTTTTAAGAGCTGCTGCTCTCTAACTCATTTCAAATTCATTGTCACGCAGTCATTTTTGTCATTAAGATGTTCGTTCGATATTCCGTGACTTTGCAAATAAAAGAATGATAGATTGCTCGAAAGATAGATTACTCGAATATGATATAGCTCTTTACAAGGCCAACATGGCCAGCATTCACTTATTGTACTATGTATCTAGTTTGAATTACATGTATTTATATCTTGAAATAATTATAGAATTAATAATTTGATGGTGCATGTATCATCCTTTCTTTTTAAAGCCAAAATAAAATCGATAGCAATCATTCATAGATCTGGATATAGAACACTGAAGATCGCATTTTTTTTCAAGGAAAATTCCATCTTCATCACTTCCGATTTATCCAAAGTTATGGTTGCGAGATTGGAAGTTCTTGTAATCTTCGGCTTCTTGGGGAAATTAATGATGGTGACTCGGTCAAAAAAAATGAAATAATATTGAAAGTGTGTTTATCCGCACGTGTGCTGCATATGTATATCAGCTGGCGGGATAACAAGCGCACCGGCTCACGTCATTAAAACAATTACCTCCTCCCATCCACTTCCTATTGGCCGCTCTAAAAGAAACAACCTCTACCTGACTGAAAAACAAAGGGTGTCGTCGGTCACCTGGTCCTAAAGGGGTGGGGATGGTGGATGGGTGTAGGAGAACATTAATAGCCCCCTTTCCATCACAAAATTTAATGATGGTGCCCATTTTGGAAAGTTTAAAAGGGGCCTTTAATTATACATTCACTTATCCATGCGGTGGGTGGATTAATCTCGCGGTGATTACAAACTGAAATCAAGAGAGTCAAAGATAATGACCTACATTTATATGTTGCATTGTGGGTGCATTTCTCTTTTCTCCTTTCGTCTTTTTTTTTTTGCAGATAGTATTAGTTAGTATTAATTATGTTTTATTTTAGTATGCACAGCGCATAGAGAAGTGAATGCTTATTATGCGCTTAATAAATATTGAATTATTATTATTATTATTATTATTATATTATTATTATTATTATTATTATTATTACTCATCCTTTCATGTCAGTTAGGGACTCAAGTTAATTTAAAAGATTTTATAAGTTTACAATATTACAGGTTTCACCAGTTCACAGGTCAATAAGATGTTTCATTTATACTTTGATGCATAATACCGGGCATGCTACGAGTGCTAAGTACCCACCCGCCCCCATTTTTACTCCCTCAATATATCTGGTTGAAGTAAGCGACGTCCTGGTAAATGCCTAGGTATGGTGGCCTTAAGGGGTCAATCAGTCATATTGATTGACATATCCAGATACGTGAGGATACGGCTTAAAATGATTTCACTTTGCACTAGTTAAGGAAAGAACATAACCATGCTCAACTGGATGTGGGTCAACGGCGATGCTTTTAATAACGCTATTCTGATGCAGGTGTATTTGACGAATATCTGCTTATCATGGTTATTGCGAAATTTCATTGTGACCCAACAGTCATTTGAAGAGCATAGCTAAGCTCTAGAGCTAGGCACGCAAATTACGTAACTGCTGGCAATTAGTTCAATTTGGGTAACAATCCAAAGCAAACTTATCAGGAGCCGGATGTCCCGGATGCAGGAGAATCATAATCATCAGAAGCGTAAATATGGCGACGAGTAACCACTAGACTCTCTGTGAGAAGGGTGACGTCCAGGTGTAATGGCACACATGCCCCTTCACCGGAAAATGTTCTATATCTTGAAGAGGATGAAGGAGAAGAAAATATCCATATCCAACTTTGCATATTGCTTTTATGTTTACGATATAAAGGGACAATAATAATAATAATAATAGCTGTTTCTTATATAGCGCCTTACCAGTTACAATGTAACCGACCAAAGCGCCTACGGCATTATTACCGCGGTCACTGGATTCAGTTGCGATTCTGCGCAATACAGTGCACAATAGCACAACGATGTATTTTCTGATTATATGCAAAGATCGCAAGAAACACAAAAGAAGCATATGTGAAAGGGTCAACGCTCGAATGGCGGAATCTCAGATAGACTTTACTATTATTCATCGCGTGAATCATGGCAGGGTTTGTCAACACCAGGTCGCTCGTCGTCTCTACCGCTACCGACACTAACATTTAGATGAGAATACCAACATAGGAAACAAGCTGATGTTATCTTCATGATGATAGATACTCTTGTACTCTTTACATCAAGTTCATCACCCTTTTGAAGTCTTTCTGGGACTCTCTTTCCCTCATATTCTCAAATTTCTTCCTTTATATGAATCTCTCCATTATTATTTTGTTTGTGTGTAAATGGAAATGTAGACCTCTCTCTCTCTCTCTCTCTTTCTTCTTCTTTCCATTCTTCTTCTTATTTTCCTCTTAATGTTAATAATAATAGTCTGGATTTATATGTATATATATATATATATATATATATATATATATATATATTAAAATATATATTAAAAGCGTGGTACCAACAGCTACGTCTGCAGGTGTACTTATTTTGTTGCCTCTATATAATTAGCACCCGAGTACACTACCCCACCATGTTAAAGAGTGTGAGCCAGTTGTTGCTCTTATATATATATATAACAAAAAATCTTTTAAGTAATAATATCAAAAAGAGAAGTAAATAAAACTCCGTGAGATCGAGATTTGAGATAACGAATTTTCGCCCATATCTCCTTCTTCTTCTTCTTTTTTTTTTTTCTTCTTCTTCTTCTACTTCTTCTTCTTCTTCTTCTTCTTCTTCTTCTTCTTCTTCTTCACATTCTCTCTTTCTCTCCCCTCTCTCTCTGTCTCTCAACATCTTTCATCATAATTATTCACCTCTGTAAAACTGTTTAAAATGGGTGTAGAACATATTAGCAATCTACCTTTCGGGGTCGTTTTTTTTTTATTAATCGATTGTTAATGTGGACAAAATAGGAAAGAGTTATTTGGCAGTTCTCTTCAACTTCAAAAACACCTCCTCTGTCTAAACCTTAACTGCCTCTATTACAAAACTTAAAGAACATATTGAAAGTTCTATTTCGTTTCATTCGTTTGCATAACTCTTCCCAGTATTTTCTGGGTTCAGGTCAATTGAAACTTCGAACAAATTCATCCATTTTCGCTGCTTCACGTGTTCAACGTTAATTCACCCCGTAATCCCTACCCCACTGTTAATTAGAGGATCAGCAAAAGCGTCACAACCAAAGCCATTCTTCACCGTTCTAAAGCTATATTGGCATTCATTACAGGCCCAGTGGAATACGAGAGATTCTTCTTTTACAACGAACATGACCAAGGCGGAAAAACACTTGATTGACATTCCCAGGCCTATGTTAGTCACGGCAACATTAATGTTCCCTTAAGAGGTATTAGAAATGAATGAATGAACATGCGCCTGTGTCTCTTATGCTTTGCTGCGCCATGTAAACCTATGCATACCTCTAACTCTACTTCTACCTCTAAGATTTCTAGGGTGCTGGATACTATTCCTCGCAATACTAGCGCATGTCGAGAGAAAATATCCTGCTTTAAATTCGGAGAATTCCCCAATAAATTATTAGTTGGAGGCAATAATCATCGATCATGCTTATAATCCTGCTCTCTGTAGACAAAAGGGGACATGATTAGCAAGTCACACCCCCCCCCCCCCCCCCCCCATTATTGTCCTTACAACAAGGCCATAATGAAGAAGACACATTTTTTTTGCTGCGTAACCACGGCTCACATCTTGAGAACTAAGCTTCCATTTCCTCTGTTGATAGATGGCGCCCTGTAAATGTTGTTTGAGAATCTGTAGACACAATGTTTATTGATGGCCGTGGTGGCATGCATTTCTTCTCCATACGACTAGTTCCACTGTTGGGGGCTCCTACATACTTAGATCAAGTTGTGTTTAAACATCAGCCCTGAATGCGTGATTTTAGTTTGGCTTTAATTTCTCTTTTTTTTTTCTTTTATCACGCACCTAAATTTGTGCGCAAGCCGCAAGGGCGTGACTGGAAACGACTCAAAAATTCGTTAAGTACAATTATTTCATGCGCCAAGTGACATTGCAAACACAATTCACATATAGGTCTCGAATTGGGATAATTACTATCCATTTTGAATAATTCATATTCTTAAAATGAGCTGAAGTTTCTAATCTTCATAAAAAAGGCGTTTAACTTTAACGTAGACCATCTAAAATTTTACTTTCTTTTCTCCCCCCCCCCCCCCCCCCGATGTATCTTAAAATATATCCTGGTAATAATGTGTGGGGATGAATAAAATTACCCTTTGTCTTTAGTGCACAAACCACTCATCCTTCTGCCCACCCCCCTCCCCCCGTCCCACCCCTTCTTTCCTCTCTCTCTCTCTCTCATCTTAAACCACTTTTCTGCATAATTAAAAGCATTTTTTTACGGATGACTTGGAATGAGTCTTGTTAATTTTCTCGTTTTCCGCCTCATCCCATGCCAAGGAAGTCGAGAGTTACAAACACAAATTGGTCGCAGCCCGCCAAATACCTATGCGCTGAAATTTCCGACCTATACGTTCCCACTTTCCCAAAAAACTATGCTACATGCATACCCATAATTCATGCGCATGAGGTACTCTGCACAGTTTACGAGGCGCGCTGCTTTCGAAAACGCGCACGAGCACAACTAATGCGTTGCGGAAAACCCCCGCACTCTCGTGAACACCATGCACTTTCACGACTTTTGAGGTGATTTAAGCATGTTTAAGTGTGCAATGGGAATGTTCTCGTAAGTCAGTCAAGGTGTTCAGCACGGGTTTCTGTCCACGGCTCGACGTCTTTCATCCATTATTTCATCGACAAATCGGAACTTGAGAGATAACACGTAATGGTGATGATATCTAAGCATGAATTGGCAAATATTGGCCTCCTTTTGGTTACAATAAAACCAGGTTCACCTTTGGAAATTCAGAAAAAGAAAAAGTGCAAGGATTTTAGCGAATTCGAATGACCTCGCCTCTATCTTTAGCATGAATAATTTGGTCGCATTCTGTCTTCATAATATGAAGGAATATTTGTTAAGTCATTGGTCAGCGTAATTTTTTACACCTCTACTTCTCTGTCTCTGTCTGCCTCGTTCTTTATCGCTCTCCTCCTCTCTATCTCTCCCTATATCTGTCCCGCCTCTCCTTCCCTCTGAATTAAGCCCAATTTAATTTCTTAACTGTTCAATTTCGTACCAAAATTTAACATAAAAAGTTATTTCTAAAGTAAACAAAAATCATGAATTTCTGATGTTTTGCATTATGCCGTTTGTTTTCTCTTTTTGGGGGGTAATGTTTACAGCGTAATATTATAATTTTTAAACTAATTATCTTATCGTTCTCATATTTTTCATAACTATATATCATCGTTTCAAAGTCATGGAAAATATTCACCAACATTATCAAAAACATACGTAAAGAACATACTGCAATCCCCATATTTATATAGTATTATTGATATGATTCAATAAAAAGTCCCCCCTATTATTTTTTTTAAATACTTTAAGCTGTTTTCTTGGCTTTTAATGATACAAGTCGGATGAGCTATCAAAATTCAACATGACTCCTTTTATTACTAACAGTAGGATATTGTAGACTATGATCCAAATATACCAACACGTTTAGTAAACACGGTTAGTAAAAGTTTAGTAATATTTTTTGACCAGATCGCCTGGTCATATTTTCCTAATCTGATTCTAGTCATTTTGACAAGAATTCTGTTCATTTTTACTAGGACTCTGTTCACGTCAAACCCGAAGCTGGTAGTTTTGACCAGAATATTGCATTTGCCGTTGGAATAGTTGTCCTATAGTCAAATCTAAATAGATTCTCGTCATAATTATTTGACTAAATTGTTTTTAGAGTGTGCGCACAGCAGATTGGTTATCCGAACAGATACTTCTCAAACAGAAAATCAAACATTTTGTTTTCCTTCAATATTTCATAAATCTTTAAAAAAAAGTTTCTAATATTCTAAATGGCAAATATACACAGAATTTAGTGTTACTTGGTGCATGCTTTTGGTTAAAGTCAATGGCAAACGCATCCCCCGTCCTACATTGGAAATGATAAGATGACATAAACAGTTTCAAATATATTGAACTATTGTCTTTGTTTTCAATGATACAAGTGGGATGCTATGACGGCTTAGCTCATCCAATGTCGACATGTGCGAGAGATGATATGTCAGGAAGTAATTGAACCCTGCTTTAATCCCTTCCTTCCTCCCCCATGAAATGACCTTAAAAGTGAACGTCCTCTACTCGTTAGCAGCGTAAACACTCGACCCCCCCCCCCCCCCCTCCCCCTTGGCCCATTGATTAATGACTTAATGAACCCCTTAGCACCTATTGACCGGACCAGATTTGGTCCTAATTAAGTCCTGACAGAGGCTCTCCTCAGTTGTTGCGTGTTAAACGAACCGACCCGTCACAAGAATATTCCCCGATGATATACCTTCTATTTAGAAACCTCATGGTCCCATACGTACTAGAATGTGGAAGACATTTTGATGTAGGTGATAATCATTGTAATAAAATAATAAGTGAAAACTAACTAAATAATGTGCACGATGTGAATTACATTTGCAGTTTTTGTTACAAATATGTATTTAGCTTTTGATATTCGTATCTAAGCAGTTTCCACAAAATATTTTGTTTCAGTTTTAGTTTAAAGACATTCATTTCCAACTTTCCAATCTAAGTATACAAAGTAGTGAGGGAACAAAATGGTGTACAAGTATTTTTTAACAAAAATATGACAATTTTTTTTCTTTGAGGACACACCTATATAAGCAATAGCATAGGGCGAGGGTGACCTTAGTCGTTAGAGTACACATTATTCATGTTATTAAGAAAAGAAACAAAAATCGATCGTCGATGTATACTATCCAAAAACACTCATTCATTTTCTCTGTTCTCCTTCCTTTTCTTTTTTTTTCTTCCCAAAGACTTTGGGAATACATTCAAGACATACAAAATCAAACGTACATTTTTAATCTCTTTCTGTCATACGAAAAAGCTTGACGTAAGATGATGTTTGCCGAATGCAGCTCAATCGTATATACCAGCACCAAACTGTATCCCTAAGTGTACAGCCATGGGGGAAAAAAATATTAGACCAAGAATGGTTACTGATAGTGTTGTTTTTGTGGTAAGAAGGAAATAAAATATCATAAAAGCAAGGTATAATTTCTGGAATTTGGTATTCATTCAATGAAATACAAAGACAAATCATTTTTGATAGTTTGTATGCATATTATAGTGCCCTTATTACAGAAGCTTGGTCTAATAATTTTTTTTCCAGGGCTGTATCATTCGGTGACGAAATCAATTATTTGAAACGTCGAGATTTGTTTTATGTCTGAGCCTCTAGGGTGACAATTCAAAAACAAAAAACTTCATTTGTTGTCAAAACATGACCTATATATGATTGTTTCTTCTTTTTTTCTTCATCCAATTAGGATAAATCAACAACAGCTTGAAGTGACTATAGCGATTTAGACAGGAATGCTATTGGCGGGTCAATGGGTTGAAGTTGTCGGGTCAGATACTGAATTTTCTAAAATATTGAAGAAAATATGTTTCGACCAATTAAAAAAAAGTCCCTCAGAAAGGGAATTGCAGTCTTTATAACTTTAGGAAATCAATTATTACGAGTTAAACGATTACTTGTCCTTTTTTGTACTATGTATTTTGATCAATTGATTAGCTAAATGAAATTATCATAATCATGATAACAATAATAATATAAGTCATCTTGATTGCCACAAACGATATAAATGTAATGAACATTATGAAAACTAGAACGCCATGTTTAATTACAAAACTGACATATCTCGATATAACTTTCAGAGACACAATACACGTATATGCACATGAAATAGTGAACGTCAATATATTTCTTTATACCACATGGTGAGCTACACCCTTCCAAATACACCAACTCACTGCCACGTCATTTTCCTCTATACCTCACTCGTAGTACACCCCGAGTAGGTTGGGTTGCGCCCCCCCCCCCCTCACTGCCACGCCCTTTTCTACCGCCCACCACTCCTAATACAGATGCAGAAACCTTAATCAGGCATCGTGTTTTAAACGTGACCTGACCCCGACCTCAATCACCTGGTCGTAGTCCACCCTCCGGTCTTCCCGGGGCTCTGGCGGAATACGACACCATCGTTGCGGCTTTAGTTTGGACTTAACCGTTCACCGCTACTAATTAACCCAATACAACTGCGGTTTTGGGAGGTCGTGGGTCCACTCACTCACGTTCGGCCGTCAAGCGACCTTCGACTTTCCTTTCCACAAATATTCGAGCTTTTTTCTCTTAAATATCTAGTTCGGAAATTTCTTTTTTTTTTTGGTAATATAATGTTCAAGCTTTCAATCATCTGTAAGACAAATGTGGGATTAATAATATATGTATTAATAAAAATATGTATTTGGGTGGGGGGGGGGGCTGGCCCCTATTTTGAAACAAAAAGTTTCTTCCTGCAAAAATTTCTCTTTGCCTTTAGAATCGTGCGCTTCATGTAATTATCTGATACCGTTGTAAATACATTTCATGTTTGTAGTGGCGTAATTAGGAAAAATATAAACTAACACATTTAAATCGATCAAGTGCTAGATTTATTTCTTCTCTCTATTCGTCTCTCTCTCTCTTTCTCTTTCTCTCTCTCCGTATATTTTATAATTATACTTGCCTCGACACTCACTTATTTAATGAAACCCAAATATGAGAACGAATAACTGTATCTTTTCCTTCTCTCTGTAAACAAACAACTCCTCAATATATTGCAAAAGGCAGAAACCTGCGCTGCACGACAACTTTCATCAAAAAACTTTGCCGCAAATAGCTTGCTGAGAAAGAAAACTACATACAAGGATACGTCCTTAATAATAATGCAAAGTTTTCAGGGGTATTTTTGAATTTGCGACATGCGAACAAAATGTTTGTTCAAATTCATATAAATGTCCCCCCCCCCCCCCCCCCCCCCGCCACCCCGTGAGGTTTTATCGATAAAGTAACATACGTTCAGTGGTAATTTTCGATTTCATCAAGTAGAGTAGTTTTTATCTCACGATCGCAACTGTTCGTCAAATCCATTATCGATACATTTCCTTCGTAGAGAATAATTGGCATGATCAGATAAAGCCAACGATGGAATCGCACGTACAATTTTATTCGTGAGCTACCGCGAAAAGACAAGCAATATGCTATCTGAAGATCATTTTCGGCCCATGAGGGCATTTCAATCTTAATATCACACAAACTTATATTTACGTTTTATTATGTCTTAAACTGTCTTATATCAAAAATTGAATCGAATGAAAATGTGATTAATGCTGAACTGTTATTGCTTTGTTGGACAGCGCTTCAATGGTTTTGAAATACATGAAACGGCATAAAATGTAATGGTTTAATAGTAATATCCGGTAAAAATCCTGTTTATCCTCGAACTTAGTGACTATAATAATGAAATGAGTGCTCCCGTCATTGCTAATGATGGTGCATGGTTAAAACACAGATTGCTTATTTGTACGGAACATATACGACTATAATATAAGGAGCTTCAACTTCGTTATAAACATGATAAAGCATGTGATCTGCAATTTCGATTTGGTATTGTTTGTGTCATTATTGTTTAAGAGAATATAATAGTACAACTTCAATCATGATTCTCATCGAAAATCATAGTTGACTCTCCATAATGCATGTAAAGTTATAAAATGAACAAGAAAGGAAACAAATATATAGATCATGCTCCTTAAATTGGCAGCATTACGGGGTATCGATGAAAATATATCGGCGCAGTCCCTCGAAGTTATATTTTGACAGTATTTATTACCGAAGTGAAAAGTTTTGCTTTCATTCTTTCCAATAACACATGAATCATGAACAATACGTTTGGAAGGCATGCATGTACCATGCATGATAATAACACGTTTATTCTGTAATAAGTTGTTGGTCTTTTATTTTTCCCCTTTTCCTTTGGGAAAATAACTTGTTTATCTCAACCGCGAATGTACAATTAGAGCAGAGTAATTCAAACGCCAAAAATTCTCGACTGCAGTTTCTGATTTCGGTAAGAAAATAATAATGGACATCTCATTAAAACGGAGCAGACGTTAAAAAGGAAAAGAAAATGAAATTCCTTTCTTCTTTGGCGCATAAACATCACCTTAGGATTTTTGTGTCGTATTTACGCGGCTGTGTTCATTCCCTTGAGTGTTGTAGTTTTTCTCTTAGTTTCGGTATAGGGCTGTACGTGAACTTTATCTGAAAAAGGGCTCACCTAAACAGGTTCATGCAAGATTGTCAGGCATGTCATTCTCCCGCCTACGTAACAATGGTCATAATGTATTCATTTGTCATAGGATGTCAGAAAAGAAAGAAAAGTCTCCGACATTGAAAAAAAAAATGTTTGACGAGAACACAGAAAACGTTTTCTCGAATAAATATCACTCACACAATCTCTGGGACAAGAAATACGAATTCCCCAGGAAAAGGGTAAGATTAAAGTGAGGCTGACGCTTTTATTACGCGCCAAAGGTGTCTGGAAACGGTTGTAAATTTTGTTAAACCCCTTATATAGTATAAATAATTGTTTCATCCTATTGAAAAATAGTAGGGCTAAGTAATTTCCATTTTTTCAGTGACTGGGATTAGCATAAATTTCCTACAATTAACACCTCTATTTCGGATATTGACAAGACAAATAATCATATTTATGTATATTTAGCATCAGATCTCAGGCGTGTTCCTGTAAGGTCAAAACTGACAAGAAAAAATATCTGCCAGCTGTCAAAAATGTAAATCCGGATGTATTAGTTATTCGTATGGTTATAGGTGGTTATTAGCAATTTTGATGATGTTCTTGTTGTTGATCGTGTAAATGCAAGATGAAATGCCCTAATGACCCACTCTGCGGCGATAATCCAATTGTCAGTTTCTCATCTCTTCCGATTGAAAAGAAAAAAAAAGCTGCATCTTGTGGTGGCTTCACTATAAATCATTTCAAACTAAATTTAATTTCAGATAAATTTAAGATATTCATCTCTTCTGATTTAATTTGGAAGAAAAAAAACTGTCGTTTACCTCCATATCATCATTCCCTTCTTATCAGGTCATTTCAGTCGCTTCTTAAACTAATAGAACTATTTTGTCAGCCGGCATATGCAGTGCCCTCATCCGAAATTGGGCGTTTCCCTCGTCTAGGAAATGATTTTCCCAGTATTTTTGTAAACTATGGCAATAATTGGACAAAGTGTTATCATGAACACCCAGTGGGGTAATCTCAATGGTTTAGGATAAGGTATAATTCATATCTACCCCCCCCCCCCCTCCCCGCCCCATCCCCTTCCTCTATCTTAATCACATATTTGCACATTCTTTCAAAGAGTATAGTACCTTTTATACATGTTATATGACCGTGCAAATTTTACAAGTCCTGAATTATGCAAGTGCCTCCTTCCGATTTTTAAATCCCAAATTCTAAAATAAAGCACAATGGGATGATATTCATATTATCCCTACAATGACGTATCCCAAAATAGAGTGAAACCGGCGCCGTACGCCCCCTCTCCCACCCCCACCCCCGCTCCCATCCCCTATGTTTGAAGGCATAGGAGAAACAAAATCAATGCGACTTGCAATAGGTATGTAATAGAATAGCACGTGGAGCAGTCAAAATACATTACCATTACAGCCCACCCAACCCCCCCCCCCCCCCCTGGCCTGACTAGGATTCCGCCCTTTTAAAAATAAATTCCTGGATACGCCACTGCCCGTGCAAGATTCATCATATTTCTAATGTTGTGAGTTACATAAGGGGTATATAGCCCCTGAATTCATCATGTTCTGACTTTACGTTTGAAAAACTCAAAAGGAACGAGCGCACAGAGAGGTCAGAAATTATCACATAACATCATAAATTTCATCAAATTCGAATCTTAGCACATTGAATCGTTTACATGTCACATCGTAATATTAACGATATAATACGATCACAATTCTATGGGCGGAAGGTGGATCGGGGGCCCTCTGCTTCGGAAAACTTGGACAAAATATTGTTTTCAATCAAGTTCGGCTTCAACAAGGCGGACACAGAAATGGAGCGCTAAGTGACGGAATTAAGAAATTGAAGGAAACATATTATTTTGATAGGATGCGAACGTTGAATGAGAGTTGATATCAAAATGTGACTCTACAGACTGTGGGCGTTAAAAACGCAAGCTATGTGTTCTGTTCCATCCAAGCGTATTAAGTATCCAACCCCAGAAAGGAAGCGAACTTGATGAAAACGAGATTATGTCCATCATCACATCGTCGGGAAACAAAACCAAAGTTCTCATATTTGTCACTTTTGCGTACCGGCGTTTGAACACATCATTCCATTGTTATTCAAATCACTACAAATAAGAGGAACTACCCTCGACAAGGCAGCGGCGATCTTTCATGAAGTACACATCATTTGGTCATGCCTTGAGGCAACTTACAGATCAATGAACGCAACGTTATATTCTTGTTTCCATGGTAACATGTTATCGTCTGATAGAGTCGTCTCTGTAAAGATTACGTCGTCGTCATCATCAGTTTCATACATTTTTTCTTTCTTGTCATGCATATAAGATTGATCATGTTGATGATAAGTATGTCGAGTGATATACAACTTCCCATCATACGAGTGTCCTATAGGATGCAATACTACTGAATGACCGATTTATGGTTGCAGGGCGTGCAGACTGATCATATTTAGACATCGAGCCTGTATCATACAGGTACGCAATAATGAAAATTCTAATTCCACATAGACCATTTTGACCCACCCAAGTGTTGAGACTCTGTGAGAATGTGGAAGAATTGGACGTGAGCCGGTGCGGGGTGGGGGCAGCAGTTAAACGGGGCACCATCGCCCCCCCCCCCCCCCGAAACCCAATTCACATGCCTTGAGTACAAAGCATAAAAATCTGCCATATTAATTGTGTTTCTTCTTTTTTGTTCTTCTTTTTTCAACTGTACCCCACACCCCCTCCGAAACACGAATGAGATGACGTAAGACTGAGAGAGAGAGAGAGAGGGGGGGGGGTACGGAGAGGGGCAGAAAGACACATAAACTGACATGACAAGAAATCCAGTTAGAAAGAAATATACATCAAGAAAACTGTGGGGGAGGGGTAGTAAGGATGCAATCCTAAGACATGTCAGAACTCGAGAAGATAGTATAACAGCCCAACGACCCATGAGGTATATATGTATTGAAAGCAAACAAGAAAGAGAGAAACTATGCTACGAGGGGAGGTTGGATCATCACGCGCAAATATTCAGCAATGCCAAGATTAAAAAAAAGGACCAAAAATGAATTTCTCATGCAATCTTTACTTGCCCTCCCGGATTTATTACGTTTCTTGTCGTTTTTTTTCTCTTGATCCTCAATCCGTTCCTTCTCTTTCTCCGTCTGCCTTCATTCTCTCTTTCTTTCTATCGTTTTTATCATTTTTAACGTGCTTCATTCATTTTACGCATTGTAATTTCCTTAAATAAATTCCTTTCATTCAGAATTATATTTTACTTGTAAGTTAAACTATTCTATAATATCCTTCTGGTGATAATCTTCCCTTTTAATCATTGCTGTTAAATGCAAAAAAGATTTCGATAGTTTTAAATCAGTGGAATCTCAACTGATATATTCAAGTTTAAGTATTTACTGACTGAACAAAACTAGTGAGTTTCTCATATCCTTCAAACTTAAACAAATTGTAAAACGAAAGTTAGTTTTAAGTCAAGTGAACTTAAATTTTACAATCCATAAAAGCTTCTATGAACATTATAGTTGGCATTGCTCGCATCTGTAATGTAATATATATAATTGTTATGTAGATACTATGAAAAGCAAATTATATGTCATCAGAAAGCAACGCAATGGACAGACAGAGTCTCAGACACTTTCACCGTCGCTCGCAAGTTGAACACGAGCTCAAATCTTCAGTGGATAACCTACCCTGAACTGCTCGAGGGAAACAAATCACTTTAGAGATAAACGACGACAGTGGATGATACACTATGAAAAGATTATCCATCGCCACACACGCTTACCCTGACGAGATGTATTTAGTTTGTTATCAGTAGGGAGTGGTGGGGGGCAGAGAGAGAAAAAAAAATTGATGTCGCACCTACTAAGGGGCGACGCTACACCATTTTCAGTCAAGGGGATGCAGTCGGAGCTAAGATGTATCTAGTTTGTTATAAATATTGAGTGGTGGGGGGGGGGGGGGCAAGACCAAAAAATATCAGATGATAGAGTTTATGGGTCAACGCTACGCCATTTTCAATGAAGAGAATGGCATCCGGCAACTTATATGAAAATTTTCCCAACAAGAAAATGATTTAAAATTACGTAGATGGGCATAATTATTTTCAATTTTACTGACAAGGGTAAAACTGATTGTCAGGTTTTCAAATTTGCCACCGGATAGTCATGTTTTTCTCCAGAAATAAAAGATGTTGAAATGACAGAGCACAACGATTTCAATTATGAGGGGGGGTGGGGGCTGCTTTGCCTCCCTTATACCCCACTTCACCCCATGCACCTGCTTGACAGCAAATACATGGAACAAGGTGTGAGAGGCGTGGTTGACAGATATTAATGTGATGAGTAAAACATTCTCGATGATATTCTTTCGAAAGCTGATTCCAATGAAAAAAAAATGGCTATATGGTTAACTTATCATGATGGTAAAGATAACTCGTTCGCTGAAATAGTTGTGGAAACTGCGGGAGTACAGACTATTTCACAAGCCATTCGCAATCGTTTTGGCATTCAATGGCGCTCTACCAATAAACATTGACGTTTGCAATTGAGAAATATATTGCAAAATGATGGTAAGTGACGAAATAGTTCGGGACAATACAACATGATGCAACATGAATGAAATACACCTGTTAAAATAGGTTATGAGATAACTGAACACTTTGTAGGGGATTTATTTGATATGAGGTGCCAAGGGCCCCCTACATCAGAAAAATAATACTTAAAATATAAAACATGTAAACGAAGAAAATCGTAAAGCGAAATGGGATTTTCGTTTAGAAAAAAATACTGTTTGTCAAGGGTAACACTCAAGGAATGGGAATTGCCCGAAACACATCCCTATAAAATATATTTGACATTTATTATTCGCTTCGCTCTGCAAGCAACCAAATGTTTGATTTATTTTATTTGTAGTTCATCAATTGATAATCTCCTATTACATTTTTGAAAGAGGTCAGAGGTGACTCTGTCATGTGACATTTTATGAGGGGTAACCATAACGACACACGTGTAAGAGATGCATTGCATCATCGCAAGATTGCACATAGCATCATAGAGCACGAAGAGTGCGAGATGAGACCGGACAAGATAAGACAAGTCATTCAATGTTTATGTTTGCGTAAAAAGAACATGTGCTTGGAGAGCGTGGAGTATATATACCGGGCACGCCGGGTCACTTTTGAAAGCACTAGTGGGAAATCTCGTTCGAGTTTTCTTGAGCATGCCCTTGTCAGACTTTCATCAACACAGAATTATAAAACGTGTACAGGGTGAAATGATTTCTTTTTAATGTATATGAAAAAAGAAAATCTATATCCATAGTAAAGGACGACTCGAAAGCGATATTAATGAGCCATTTATAAAATATTAAACGACAATAAAAATGCGGCATATAAAGACAGAATTATTACTGTCTTAATTTCTAAGACTTAAGCCAGTGACAAAACAAGTCATAAGGACTTGCTTTGTCACTGGTTTAAAACTCTCTTCGACTTAAATATAAATTCTTTGGACTTAAAATTAAATCTTAGAAATTAAGAGAGTAGGGCCTATTTAATATAGCACTGCATGAAGCAACCAAAACTGTCGTTCGTTGATTAAAGAAGTATAAATCTACCAAATTCATATGAATACAATCAAAGTAATAAACTTTAACTAGATTCAATTCAATTAATAGAGTGGAAGACGCATGAGAATCGCATGAAAAGGTATACACATGTTCAAAGAAAAAAAGGAATGACACAGCAACCAGCCTATCGACTTTCAGAGAAGATGAAAAATAATTTGAAGACGCAATCTTAAAATATCCTTTCTTGAATGATGACATAGGCCTAGTTTTAAAACGAGAGGCATACATTTAGAGAATTAAGGGTAAAATGTTGGTAGCGACACATGGTCTTCAGATCATCGCTTATCATGTTATAGGTTGCGATAAGTCATGTATCATAAACATGATTTCTAAAATGATAGAAGAAAAAAATCAAAGGTATACATACTCGAGATGGGCAAGTAAAATTCCGTTCCGATTTGAATCCTCGGCAATTATCTGATACCAGTCTAATAATAAATCCGTGCCGGGGTGGTACATAATGAATCCAAATCAAACACGGAAAATAACTGAGCGCATTCCCCTTCTTTAACACTCCGCATGGCTTGGGAAACAGGTCCACATATGACAGCAGGTCTGGATGAATCGGTCCCTTTTATATGAATCAAATCAGAGCAGGACGAAGAATCTGCGAGCTCTTTTTAAGGCATCACTTGGATAGATGCATGCGTATCAGGACGTGGCAGTGAGCTGCAGCGGGGATCCAGGGAGCTCGCTCGCCTTGCCGAGCGGCGTTGAAGTTATGACTGAGCCGTGGTTATCGAAATTGAGGTTTTATGAAGCTGATTGGCGGTGGTGCGGTGTACTCAGTGGCGCTTGGGTGCCGAATGTCAGTTGCGCCTTCAAAGTCTGACGTATACCCCTTGGCACTCTCGTTGGTTCTTACTCACTTTCTCACCCCGAAAAGCGTGGCTGCTACTAGGTCTGCAGCTGCAGTAGCGGTTTTTGCATGGGGTTTGAGGGTAGAAAGGTTGTTCGAAGGCAGGCAGTATTGTAGGGTGGACGCTGGCGAATGTGGGTGAGCTGGTTTGGAGAGAGTGAGAGTGGGTTGGAGAGTGCGCGGTGAGATGATGACATTGGGGAAGATATGTCGTCTGGTGGCTTAAAGTCAACTCCTTCGCCACAAAGAAATGGGCAGGTAACGGAGAGGAGCAGAAAGAGAAAGACAGAGAGAAAGAAGGAGATAGAGACAGAGAGAGAGAGAGAGAGCGATAGAGGGAGAGAGAAGAAACTGTGCCGTCGAGGCCGTTTTCTCTAGTCTCGGTTAATGCCCAATCGAATCACACTTGATGAAATTTCCAGCCAATCCGCTTCACTTTCCACAAACTTTTCTTCGCGCTTTCTCTTTCAGCTTCTGTGTGCGTCTCACCGTCTCTCCGCACCACTCCACCCCACCTCTCCCTCTCTCGCTCTCTCTCTCTCTCTCACTTGCTCTTGTAATCTAGTCATATCTTTTCTGCCTGTCTTTCTTCCTCTTCCCCTATAAGTCCGTCTCTCCTCTCTTCTCTGTCTCCATCTCTCTTTCTTCCTTCCTTGAACAAATCCCTCGTGAATGTCAAGCTGCCTGACTGTGGGACACACACGAAGCTATCGCAGTGAGAGGAGAGGCAACGCGATCCACAAAGATTTCAGAATAAATTCGTACTTCTATTTTTACCTTTACAAAGTACAAAATGGGTATGGAGGTGGGTAGGGTGGGGTGCAGCCTGATGTTAACATATAAAACTTTTAAAATTTTAAATTTACATTACTGTATAGCCCATTCATTTTTGTTTTTTAACCTTAAATCTTTTCCCAAATCCTCCTGTTTTGTATTTTCAGTGTATCTTTAAAGCACAGGAAGAAGTAACAATGAATGTTGTAACAATGAAGAAAAACAGCTCCATATACATGATTCAATTCAAGGCAACATTTATTTCACATATAAAATCGAATGTTTACACCATGCATACATGTATTTAAAATCTCGTTAAAAATATAAAACAAGACATAACATTCATAAAGTCAAACATGGATAGCATAAAATAAACATACATAAACAAACAATTCGATAAATGACAAGAACGCGGAGAAAAGAAAGAAACAATGCCAGGGGTAGTAAGGAAAGAACAGAGATACCTATGACTGTATAAAAGAGCGCAATGATAGCCCATAATCATATTTGATTGATACACGCCTGTCAAAACTCAATTACACACAGACACACACACACACACACACACACACACACAAACTCATAAAATGCTCATCTTTGAACATGTTTAAATAATTGGTTAATTTTATGTCTACATGTCAAGTGTGTACACGGCTTGTTTATCTAATTAATTATATAATACGCTACTTGTGAAGGAATGGTTAACGATAGGCCTATTATCTCTAGATGCTATGTGTGAAAGGCACTTGGTAATTTGATTAATTCCAATATGCCTGTTCTGGGATACCGCGATATTTTTAGCAAATGACAACTAGCATACCTAGAGTACACGTACCTGTCGCCAATTCGTCAGTTAGTAAGATACTGAATAGATTACAATTTTGCATACAATCTTACTTAAATAAACATTATACAGTGCCGATTCTTAATATTGTTTTATGTGCTGTTTAGGTTGATATTTTAGTACTTTGCCATCGTGCATGTATTTTCTTTATTTGCCATCAACCTTTTTCTTCAACCTGAATTTTCATCTACATTCTCCTTTTCGGCTTCCTTCCTCCTCTTCAGCTTCAAGCCCTCTTTCCTAAAACTGCAAAGCAGAAACCGTATTTTCCCCCGGAAAACAACGTTTGAATATTTAGAAAAATATACTTTATGAAGTTAATTTCTAGAACACTAGCTTGAGTGCAGGTGAGTGTTTTATTAATTCATATGCTCACATATATCCGATGAGTAGTGACACAAATGTCATCCTATTTCCTTTATGCAGGTTTATCGCTGTTTATAGGGTATGCAATTTTAAATACTCTTAAGAGACAACTATTAAATATGAAACCTAGACGTGATAAGATGTTGAACGATCTCTGGCTTTCGTATACTGCCATGAGAGCATTGCCCAGGGAAGCGTTTCATCATGTGTTTAGTCAGTGATTTTCACCGACAAATTTGCTCTCAACCAATCAGATGCAAGGATTTCAGTAGCTTATAACACTTGATGAAACGCTCCCCAGTTTGACTGGTTCGTAACCCATATCTTGGATGCTGCGCTCTATCAGTCGCCCCCCCCCCCCTCTCTCTCTCTCTCTCTCTTCCTTTCTGTCGGTATGTGTTAAATTGTTTGTTTTTCGTTTGCCTGTTTGTTTGTTTGTTTATTTGTTAATCCATTGAAACACATTGAAAAAAAAAATTACCTACATGATTAACAGTACTTCCTCAGTTGATAGAGCAAAGGTTTGAGCTGAAATCCCTAAGGGTCCGGGGGGGGGGGGGGAGGGGGGAGAAGGTTCTGCCCTGATAGTGGATTGCTTAGAGTGGGGAACGATATTTTGTCTTCATGTTTATATACTCTCTCTCTCTCTCTCTCTCTCTCTCTCTCTCTCCCTTTCGTTATCTCTCTCCGTTCTCGTTATCGTACCCTGCATCGGTCCTAGATCTAATACGATATCCACTCGTTGAAGTTAATTTCCGCGGTAGACGTAAGACACTATGTGCAACTGAGGTAGGACTACGCCCCCAGCCACACCAACACGATCGACACCAAACCGAACCAAAATCATATTACCCCCAAGTGGCCAAGATCTGATCGATTATCGGTCGGCTTAGCCGTGTGACCTGGGTATTAAGGTTAGTAAATGATCAGACGGGAGACCCTGGTTATAGTCTATTTTAGGAGCGTGATAATGGACTGGTTAAGAGGCAAAGACGGCTGCCTCTTCTTATAATCAATAAGGTGGGTTGCGTCTGACAGAGACAGATAGGACGACAGATTTTTTTTCTCACCTACGCCGGCTTTCTTGATAGCGATAGACTAGAACAAGTGCGACCTTTTGGGTATACATGTATATTAAACTTATAATAACGCTTTGGAAAATTCCTAGTATCCTCTGTTTTAAATGCTATTTCTAATCTGAATGAAAGATTGTTTGAGTAAAAGAATTCCCAATATTTAGATGCGGATTAAATATTCTTAGAGTCAGACTAGACGCATTCATCATATTTATACACAGATATTCTTATTAATTTTGGAATATAAATATGTTAAACATTGGTACAATAATGTAAACAGGCAAACATTGTATGAAATATATGAAATATACAATTTAATAACGTACTTGCGACAGAGTTATAAGAGCATACATTTAAAAACACATAATCGCATTGAACTTTGCAATAAAACCCATGAAAAGGACAGATACACTGTAAAAACTAAAGTGCTACTTTTAGGGGCATGTATAGTGACTGCACCTGAAATGATGTTTATAGCACTCATGGGAGTCAAGTAGATAACATGAACTATGTGGTGTCGTAAATTCACTATGTAAAAATATGATCTGCTCTAAGTCGTACGATGTGAGCTAGTCTAGCGGTA
The DNA here is from genome assembly GCA_025617745.1 of Heliocidaris erythrogramma. Taxonomy (NCBI): domain Eukaryota; kingdom Metazoa; phylum Echinodermata; class Echinoidea; order Camarodonta; family Echinometridae; genus Heliocidaris; species Heliocidaris erythrogramma. Next base: position 13,512,989 of record CM046873.1, on the reverse strand, counting down.
ATGCCAGCAATTCTCGATCAGCGGACCCTGGTTCGAGGCTCGCCAAAATCACGATTTTTTAATGAATGTTTAGCAGTTTAAGGAGCCGGTCCAGCTCCCGTGAAAGTGCTGAAATAGCACGCTGGGTGCATTCAATAGCACTCTGAGTGCAGTCCAAATGCATGCCCTCAAAAAGTGCTATATACAGCACTTAAGTTTTTACAGTGTTAAGTAAAGAACTCGCATTATTAAAGTTATATTTTATTCACAACATCATATGATTTGGTTGCATCAAACAGTAATTCGCATCTATTAAGTTGCCATGGTTTCGGATGTGGTTGTTCCACGACAATATGGCTGACCAAACAAAAAGAACATCAGTAATGAAAACAATTCCCATACTCGCCTTCAGAAACATCCGTTTTACAATCATCGTTTTCATTTGAAACTTGTGTCGCTCTTCTTTCCTTTGTCAAGTTTTAATCATAATCTTTGCTTATTCTTTTCCTGCTTGGTGTACATATTCTTCTGCTTTCAATTGCCAGTGTTCACTATGTTCAAGCTATCCAAAATTTTCGATCGTAAAACTTTCCATGGTAATATGAAATTTGCACGCCTTTCCTGACACGCCTACTTGTAAATTGTTTTATTGCTGGCCAATAATTGCAAACAAATTGGAAATAAATGGAAAACGCAAAACACGCTTCTAGATATACATGTCTCTAACATAATAAGTCATAGCATGAGAAACTATTTGTTGGGCATTTCTGAAGTGTTGGGTAGAATTGTTTTATCTTCCCTATTACGGGAAGACCAATACTTCTCATTTCTTTCTAGGGTAAGGTGAAACCATATTTCCTATCTTTATATCAGTAGTTATCAAGTAATTTCCCCCAACAATGCATCTATTTACCTATTCATTTTCTACCGTTTGATTTAGGTTATCACTATTGTGCTGTAATATTGTTTTGCATGTAGGATCAGCTAATCAAACATAATGAAGGATGTTTAATGGTGCGTTGCTTTATTCGTCTATCATTTATTTAATTTGCAAGGAAAACAAATATTCATATAATTGGAGTGGCAATGGTTTCGGTTGCAGAAACTGAACGTAGTAAATTTCCCGCTTGTGTTTTTAAGGGTTTTTTAAATTTTCATTTGTTTCTTTGTTTGTTCTTTCCCCGTTTTTTTTTCTATTCTATTGGCATGACTAGGGGTGGGGGGAGTATGGTAAAGTGTAAGCCATGTCTGCCCCCTCCCCGCGTTACACCAATGGCCACACCTTTACTAAACCATGCAGTAGACCACCATGAACTTACCCGACGAAGTAATCCATTATCACCTTATTAAGAAATACTGCACGCTCTAATGGCGATTAATAAGGCAACCAAACGAAAATCCATTCAAGTCTCACTAAAATAGACTTAAAAACAAATGATTTGAATTAATGCTGCAGCTTTATCCATCTTTTAGCGTGTTAATCTCACGCAGGTGCAGACAGTTAAGAATGAGGGTGGGTTTTTTAATTTCAAAATCAGAAATCACGGAAACGGAGACTTTAGCCCTCGGATAACCGTTTGAAAGTAGCACGCTATATGAAATGTATGACTCGTCCTGCCCGAAACATAAGTGATAATATTTCTTATTTTAGTCCGCTTTTGTCCAAAGGCGTTTTATGAACAATTGCAGTTTCGGAAGCCTGTTGATGAGTGAGAAAGTTGCTCCATTGTCTGCAGCAATTTGTCGTTAGGAAATTCCTTTTCTTTTTTGTCCTCCGGAGAGGGATGACACAATGAGATGTGTGAGATGAATTTGTTGTCCGGAGGCAAGTATGATAGCACTACAAAACAAAAATGGTGTCGCGGTCAATTGGTTTCAGTCAATACAATTATCCATTGAATAGGCAGATTCAGCAGTGAATTGTTACAACGCAGAGGCCTTACAAATTTGCAATTCTTCTTTAAAACAGTCTGAATATTTTCCTAAGTTCTTACTCTTATTTTGTATATTAATTTCATTGTATTTAACAAAACACGAAATGAAATTGACATGCATGGCGCTGACGATTATTCGCATAATTATACTAGTAGGCTAATGCCCTTGGCAAATGGAGTATCATTTGCTTGGCGTTGGACTGCGTCAGGAAGGGATATGGTAGTTGACGGGGCCATGCGGGAGGGGGGGGGTGGTACCCTTTCAAAGCTTTTTTTTTAAGTATGCAAAATGAACAGTGGAAATATTTCCCTGAATTACTGACGTATGGACTAATTTCCTCCGTGCGGTTGATTAGCGCAAGTTGTTAACGCGCAATCGAGAGTGTGTCTCTCCGTGTGAAACGGACACAACGCCAATGCGCACCGCTTCTGAATAGCGTAATGATCATAGGATTAAGCAATCGTAAATGAATCAAACATTTATTTCCGGAAAGTCCCATTGTCAGTATTCCACAATGCTAACAAGATAACGTGCCCGTCTTGATATCAGTCATCTATGGTGAATGAATGTATATCATTCATAATAATTATTTTAAAAATCATCATGACAGTTCGTTTCAATCCTATGATCCTATTTGAGGACGTTCTATAATAATACAAAAAAATTGTTGCCATTCATACCATGTGGGCATGGATTATTCAATAGACAGGTCTATTTCCAGTCTCGCATGTGAGATAATGCTAGAGGCAAGATGAGTATAGTAACTTATAATCAATGGAGATGCTGCAGCAAGTGCATATTGCCAGCGGGAAGAGGGTGGGGGGGGGGGGGGGGGGGGGCTACATCCCCAACGGATTGACGAAAGTATGAATATGAGCAATGAATTTCGTTGCCAATTTACTCTGCAGTTGTGCTCTAAAAACCTTTTACCCTATACCGTGGCAGGATGGCTGAATATGGGGAGGGGCCTGGGAGCGTTTCATCAAGTGTTTTGTCAGTGCTTTTTACCGGCAACTGTTATAAGCTACTGAAATCCTTGCATCTGATTGGCTGAGAGCAAATTTGTCAGTAAAAATCACTGACACATCGCTTGATGAAATGCTCCCCAGAGGTCGGCAGGGCAAATCAAAATAAACAATATTACGAAGAAGAGAGACAAGACGTAAAGGGGGAAAGGATCCTCTCCCCCTCCACCCCCCCCCCCCAATAAAAAAACGAAACAAAGCAAAACAAAACAAAACAAAACGAGATGGATTATAGTGGTGTTACTAATAAGGACAAGATGAGAATAATTTCATAATATAAGGATGGTGATGATCAGGGGGGTGTTTCATCAAGTGTTTTGTCAGTGATTTTTTACTGACAAATTTGCTCTCAGCCAATCAGATGCAAGGATTTCAGTAGCTTATAACAGTTGTCGGTAAAAATCTCTGACAAAACGATTGATGAAACATGATGAAACGCTCCCTATGCAGGCTCAGAGCTACACATACAGCGAGTCGCGACAATAAAGGTAAGTTCCGATTGATCAGTCATTTCATGGAGCTTCTAATACTTCCCTCCTAGAGAATGCAAGGTAAGTGAGAGGGAACTATCGGGAGCTCCATGATTCTCCAATTTATTTAAACCAAGACCGATGATGATGGCGATGACAATAGTGACGATTATAATGATGAAGACGCTGATAAAGACAAACGTGGTGGACTTGATTATAATCATGCTGTCAATATGAAAAGGAATAATTTATACAGACATTTACAAGGACAAAATAGAGGTAGATGATGATGACGACAGATAAAAAGAAAACGATGATGAAATGGAAGAGGGGTTGAAAGAGGACTGAAAAAGAAGCAGAGTGGGCGGAGACGAATGTGACATGATTATGTTAAACCGAAGAAAAAAAGTAATGTCTGGAAGAAAAAGAAGACAATATCAATTCAAATATTCAGAACGTAAGAGGAATACAAATAGCTAAATTAAATTCTTTGCAGGTTACCGAGACCCACTTCCTTCCGCGAATCTTCCCCCATCTTCGTCACCCAGTTATGCGAGAAATCCTCGAAATTCATGATTTACATCGACTTTCTAGCAAGTATGAGCTTTGATACTTCACTTTCATATCTCGGCATCGTTAAAGACATGTACATCAACACTTTATCACAGTATCGCATTCCAATGTTACAACTGTACTTGTTCTGTGGTTACCGTTACTAATAGATTTATATCATTATTTGGTAATGAAACGATTGGGGTGAAACACATTGCATCAATCCAAGTCCATGCGGTTTATACCGAGTACTTACATGTATTGAGTGATGGAAGAGAAGATACATGTATACTGTCTAATGTTTATACAGATAAGTCAATGTCCGTGTTTCGGAAGTGTGAATGTTCCGTTACACTTTGTGCTGCCAATGTCATCTACTTGGATGAGAAGTATGATAATTATCTTTGAGAATAGGAAATGTTCTATTTTTGTCAAGTTAATCTGTCCCTCTCTGTCTGTCTCTCTCTCTATATATCTCTTTTTCCCTCCCCCCCCCCCCTTCCCATCTCTCTTTCTCTCTCTGTTCCTCTCTTTCTCTCTGTCTTTGTCTCTTTCCTTCCTTCCCAATCTGTTTCTTTCTCTCTCCCTCGACGATACGTTTCTGATCCTTTCCCTCTTCCTTCTTCTCCGATACTTTATTTTTGCAATTCGTATTTTAAAAAGTTAGGAGAAAATATATTAATTTCATTTTAACTTAGGTGTATGCCAATCATTCAAATGTGCCAGAACACGCACCAATAAAAGAAAAAAAAGTCACTTGTGTGCATTATTGGTCGTTTGACCCCAAATTATACAATAACACACCATTTTCAAAATGCCCCATGGAGGTTTCAATACGCTTAAATAAAACAAAATAATATTCGAAGAAAAGTGAAATTCTTTCACACCCGGCATCCTTATTTGACATGCTTTAGGAGATGCAATTATAATATTTGTCTTAGGGACACGTATACTTTTACATGTCTGTGAGCTTATCCCCGAAAAAAAAAAAACTCTAGAAGAAAGTTCGACGATAATCCCTCATACCTCTTTAAACTTCTTCAATGTCGCTAATTTGTTTCCAGTCAAGGCTTTTCACATCCATTAGGCTTGACAATTGAACAGTTGCTGATGTTTAGATAGTAAATTATTTCGATATTCGATCTTCTTGCCTTCATAATAATTGCACTGCGTTGACGAGAAAATTAGGGGGGTGGAAGGTGTGCCCTTCTCAATTTTCATTTGAATTTCTGACACGTCTGATGGGTTGGCTTCTTTTCGCTATGAATCGCATTGACTTACAATTTGATGAGTAAACCGATCGAAAACATTGGAAACGTCTATCATCCCGATCCCTATATTTATTTGACGAGCTTTATGTAGACCGTACCCCCCCCCCGGTTCACGCCAACGTGGCGTCATTTCCATTGCTTTATTGCATAAGCCAATTAACACGATTATAAGCATGAGAAAGCAATTAGCCCTTAGGCCTAGGCAAGTAATTCAAAGTAACTTATAATTTTGAATTCACTTTTTGCTTCATTTTGTTCCAATATCACTGTCCCATTCGCTGACGCAGAGTCCTACGTTAGTAAATGACGCCCCGAGTGCAATGGATATAATTTATAAACAAGAAAGGTTCTGGAAAGGTGTTCAAACTTTGTCACGTCAGCTTCTAGTTTAAAGGTAATAGTAGGCCTAAGCACTTTTTAAAGGATAAAGATGCCAAGTACCACCTTCAAAAGGGCCATTGGTATGACGATCTCGGCAATATTATAATAGGTCAGGGCCCCGTTTCATAAAACTTGTTATAAATAACAACTGCTGCAGATTTATGACAAATTTGTTCGTAGCCAATCAAATTCAGTGATTTTATTAGCTTTTAACAACTATCGTAAGTTGTCCTTGATAACAAGTGCTAATTTAAACGGGACCCTGGATATAGAGTGCAGTTACCCTTTTCACAACATCAAAACTGGAGAAAGCACTTTAATGAAGTAAGAGAAAAATATTTGCGATTACCTTCCTACCTAAAATGTACCCTTTGACGCAACCATAGTATTGTAGCCATGGTAACAACGCGTCATTGTTGTTGTTGCATTGTTGTTTTGATACATTTTAAAAATACTTTACATAATATCACATTCATGATATAAAGATTCATAACTTTATGAATTTGTTTTCTTAAAAAGTGCCTCTAATAATTTATAGCCGACGAGCAAGGGGATCGATGTGGGCTGAAAGTTTGCAACAGTTTCACAACACGACAGAGGTAGATAGCTTACAGTAGGAATAGGGGGGCACTGGAAGAAATCGGTCGTTTACCACGCAATGACATGTGACGGGCACACATTTCGCTAGCCCCCCGGAGGAGGGTTTGCTCGTTGCAAAGGTTAAGATACGAAACTGCATTAGTTCACACATCAGCGAAGAAATTCAGGGTATCCCGAAAAAGAATGTTTGTTGAACTGTTGAAGAAGAGGTAATGGTAATGATAATGATCGCGATCATCAAGATGAAGATGAGGATGATGATGAGGATCATCTCCATTTGTATGGCGCCATTTTCCATTACAATGTATTCAAAGATTCATGCCCCTACATCAACAATAATAGGCCATGAAGATTATATTCACCCATCTTCTGGAGGCGAAAAACCTTCTAGTAATTAAAAGCATGAGCATTGGGTAACGTTTAACAATGTTTGGATTCAAGCTTAATTTTACCTAGAGGTGCAATGTACCTATTTTATTCACTCCCGAACTATAATGATAATGAGATATGTCCCTCTCTTTTCATGTCGTTATATATTTCATTGTCTGTTTCTATGTCTGTATCGGTCTCTCTCATTTTTTATATATATCTCCCTTTCCCTCTATCATTCTCTGTCGCTAAAGGCCTCCCAGCCTCTTCCTCTATTCTGTATATCTTTCTCCATCCCCACGCCTCCCCCTTAACTTTTCTGGTATAATGTAAGGTAATATTTCAACCTATCTGGTGCCTTGAACTTCAAAAGATTATGCACGTCTGTGTATTTTTGTTCTTTATGGAACACTCTGTACTACATTTATAACCTTCAGAATGTGACGCAATAAAAAGTGCTCATTCGGAGAAACGGACGTATACGTCACAATCGAATCAGAGCACATCCCAGGGGTTTCGTCTATAATTATAAAGGTCTAATACTTAATCGACTCTTGCCTATAATTACACAACCAATATCATCAACAATGACGTAACGTTGTGGATGGTTGTTTGTATCATAAGTGAGTAAGTGATTATGACAAAATGACATTGAATAATTCGATGGGAGTAAAGCCACTCATGAAGTGACCAATTACATTTTTGGTATACGAAGATGAAAACAATAATATTATTGTGATATGTGTTACAGATGTGTAAAAATCAGATGATGATTAAAGACCTGGGGAAGGACACTGCACGTCATCATCCGAAAGACGCGACTCAGTCTTGAACCAAAGTCAAGATTCAAGATTCAAGATTCTTGACTGCTTTCTTCAAAATAATGTCAAATTAAAGGAAAATAAAGGTATTTTTACTGAAATTTCCACTACTCTTGCCGACTCATCACCACCCATTATATTTCTCATCTATATTTTGAAGTTTGATTATCTGTCTAATGCCTTTTCAACTTGCCTTCACAAAAACATGGGCTTGTTTTCCGAACAATGCTGACATCAGAATCGGTTTTTACGGGGAGACAAAGAAGCTACAGCTGACAACTAGACCAACTAACATCAAACATAACCATAAAGTAAACTATGAACCAAAATTAACCCACTCACTACTGAGTTCTCTCATTTCCATATGCTGAATACAGTGGCTACCCGGTTCCAGTGGGCAATGGGTTAACATTTCAGGTACACCCAAAACAAGTTGATGTCATGAAATATATGATTCGGTCTAGCCCTTGAAATATGAAAAAGGATGTAAAGTCGTAAAACGGTTCCCAGAGCTAACTCCCTTGGTGTGTCATTCTTTCGTCTTTCTCACAGCGGTCATGTGACTTCTGATTCACCCAGAAGCTCAAGACTTTGGACACATGTACTTCATTTTGAAGCATCGATGCGTCATTTTTGGGCTATTCCATGATTTCTGAAGAGAAAAAAAAATGAGACAATAGTCTAAACTTTCTAATATTCGTTGTATGAACACACAATCGGAACAGAGGAATAGTAGATCAACGGTATACTTATTCAGGGGGAGTCGCTAGGCTATTTTGAAGGGCCTGCATTTTTTTCTTCAGAAATTATGCGAATTGTCCCAACAGTCAGAAAAGAGTTTGTCGACTGCTATCGCATACCGGTATGCTTATATAAATTTTGCTTTTTCTTTTTGCTATTTGCTATTTTGCTGACAGAAATTTGAAAAGTCGACGTCACAGCCTTCCTTCCAGTGAGTCGGTGACGCCTCTAAACTCATAATCATTATCATCCTGACTATTATCACTACCATCATCACCACCATCATCATCAACAACAACAATCAAATTAACCAGTACGACAGTTTCAACATCATAATCATTGTAATATGTATCGTAGTCGAATGGTCGGCATAATTGACTGAAGATACGAAGGCCATGGGTTCGATCCCCGGCACGGCAATTATATCATTTTTATCTACATTAACTTCTACACAAGAGGTGACCAAAATTTTTCAATAAATATTATGAACATGGAAACTTCAGAAAAATCAAACGCTGTAATTTATTCTTGTTTTATAATGCACGGGTAATATCGACAAACAGCTAACCACTTTGAAGTCAGCCATCCTAATTATAATTACACCGCACTGTTATTATTTAGTAAACACTTTGAAAGTACAAATACCTGTACCTGTATGTCCATGGAAACAAATAATTTTTTTTTTAATCCTTGTAAAACAAGCCGAAAGCATGGCAACTCAGAAAATGCCCACACAGACACCGCTTATCTGAGGCTATGTGATAATCTTATTTTTCAAAAAGATAAGAGCGGGCGATCATTAATTTTCGTCACCTATGTCAGGACCAATCACATCACAACAGTCCCAGCGCAGGACATCGCCCTAATTCAACAACAAGGCCGATTATGAACGAAAACTCCCACGAGACCGTTCGGAAGACACCGGATCTACTCCCGGAGGTGTTCGGAGAACATCGGGTCATTGTCTGATGAGCTATCGGGTGTCGTCGGCCAAGGCGCAAAGGTGGGTTAGTGCCATAGTTGATTATTGGCGCCAAGATGTGTTCGAGATGCCCTTTATTGCTTTAAAGGTAGTTTATATTTCCCCCTTTTAAAGAGAAGGTTGAGTTCTTTAGAAAGGTGGAAAAATAATTTGTGAGCTTCCTCGTTCCTTTCATGTCAGTTTGAAAGAACATTATTGTAGAAATGTCCCCCCAAAAAGATTGCTCCTCAAATGCCCTCATATTCAAATTATGACGAGAAATAGATGAAGTATTCAGGCCGGATATTCATGCCATTGTGCTTGCAGTCCCACTTACCCATTTCTGTGTGCAGTGTAGCGAGACTGGATCAATATGTTATCATTTTTAATTCTTACGTAGACACGATCAACCTTTCCATATTGCTTTGAAACGATTTCTTTCACAATGAAATCACATGACCAGAACTCAACTTTATCTATTAAGCCTATGACTACTGAATTATCTCATTCCCATAGGCTTAATACAGAGACTGCCCGGTTCCCGTAGGCAATGGGTTAAACATGACTCATTTATGAACGATCAGCATCATAACGTAGAAATGACATAGAAATGACGTGTCTGAAATATTAATATATTACACTTCTCGCTTCTCCAGTCTGTTTGAGATAAACTAACAAAACATTAAACAGGTTCGCAAAATGCACCTCTAAAGGATTTTATAACAATATAGTCGTATCTTTGTAATATGTATCAACTCAACTGTAACAAATCCAACTATATGTATGTATATTTTGTCATATATTTTGTTAAAAATACATACATTATTTTGTATACTTGGAAAGTTGGAAATAAATGTTTTGAAATTGATAATTGAAATTTTTACAGTAATACTTCTACATGGAATGACGCATGTTAGAAATATAGAAATTCTATTTTTAAATAATTTGAAGGCTTGGACATGAAGGAGTCTATTTTTGTGAGGATTTGTGGGAAAGGACTATCTGTGGAATTCAGATGCGCGTGAAAAATCCATAAAAAGTCAATTAACTGATTAAAATGGTTTTTTTTTAAATCATCAATTCATCAATTCAAGGGAGGTTAAAGACCGTTTCATCGTTTGATATCATGATTATCGACAATGGTTATGATAATAAAGACACTCGTATCACGATGATGATTTCTAGAAGGACATATTGAAAATCTTTATCTTATTTGTTTTCCAAACGAGACTCACTTCAGATAACCCGTCTACATCTGCTGTCTGCTAAATAAACTGTGCGAAGTTTTTCCCGCCCATAAAGCCCGATTTTCCTATCTCTCTTTATCTGTTTTATTCTCATCATTTGCCACGTATTGTCATCCCTTGCTCTCTCTCTCTCTCTCTCTCTCTGTGACCCCCCTCTCTCTCTCTATCTTTCTCTCGCTCTTTCCATCTCTCTTTCTATTTCTCTCTCTCTACCCCACCCCTCCCCATATCTCTCTCTGTCTCCCTCCCCTCCCTCTCTATTCCTCCCTTCTTCTATTTATTGGTCTCTTTTCTTATCAGTAGTATTTCAGATTAAGATACGAAATAGTTATTAATTTGAAAACATGCATGTATAACTTATTCCACTTTACAAATAAGTGCTATATGTCTTTTTCTAAATTATTTGAGTGAATTATAGTATTTGTAGTTTACCGGATGTATGAACTCTTCCTTTTTATACTGCTGTGATGCATTTACTATTCAAATATTTCAAATATAAATCATGTGAAACAATTCTGTGTTTGAAAAATATTCTCAAACACTCATTATTGTTATCCTGATAGTGTATTTTACAGGTGCACGGTTCGTTTAGAAAAGACAGCATTGTGTCATCGCCAATATTTTCAAAGAAACTTTTGTCAAAAAAGTATAATATACCACATTATGAGTTAGCAAATCTGCACCAACAAAATAAGTCGGTCATCCCTAATTCGAGAGCAATAGAGCGCTTGATTTTCGGCTTCCCCTCAGCCCACTTCTATACAGGCAAAAAGCCCTGCTAAACAAACCTTGGAAAGATGGGAGATTATAGGTGCTGATCCCGGTCCAGTTTCTATGTAAGACAACTCAATCCACGATCGCGAACGGATGCAGCGAAATCCGCCCCGATTGAGTTTCAGAAACCACACGGTGAAGTGTAAAAAGTATATCATGAGAGATGGAGAGAAACAAAGAAACCTGGGAGAGTATATGAGAAAAATGAAAAAAAGAAATGAATTAGGTTTTCATAATGTTTGAATTGTTGATGATCGAAATATAGGATATGAACGCATATCTTATATTTTCTTTTCTTTTCTTATCGAGGGGCTAACCTCGATTAGCATCTGCTATTTGTTAGCTCCCTTTACCAAGACGTTATTGTGATTTTTACCAATATGTATGTATCATTGTGATTTGGTAATAAGCTCATTCATTCTTTCATTCATTCATATAATAAGCTCATTACCCTACATTATTTCTTTTTGCTTTGCACCCTCCTATAATATTTTTGCTGCCAACACCCCATCCCCTTCCAAAGCTCAAAATTGGCTTTTCTGGCTAGGTACTAGGTATCTTCGGTTTCTTTTCTTTTGTTCGTTGTTCTTCGATATTATTCTTACAAGTTGTCTTTCTATACTTTATGATATATTTTGTGGAGGGATTGCAATTCAATATGTTTTGTTTTGTTGCAGGAGAGAAACATTTACCACCTCATTCTCCTTTCCTTATTTTATTAATGTCAAAAACTGACGTTCCTTTAATAATAATATTATCAAATGTTTCGCACAAAATTTTCGAAAGTCCCCCCTCCCATTCCGCCATCGGAAGTGAATGTTTACCCCCACCCCCACACACACACAGAGAGAGAGACACACACACACCAAATGACAGCATCCTTCCACCGTTTGCTGGTAATATATTATTTTTATCAACATTTCGAACGAAATTCAAAGGTTTATGCACATTCTCCTACCTGACAAGAAATGTCTAGCTCCACCCCTACCTCAACCCCCTTCTACCAAATGAGGTTTACCCCTCCACCGTGTTTGTTGGTGGGATTGCCCCCATTCCTTGATCCGTGTCCGCACCCCTCTGCCAACTCGATCGCTCTCCAAGCCCTTGTGCTCGGGCACGATGATAGAGGTTCCCCGAATCGTTTCTTGGCAATGGTTATTTTGTGGTCAGCCCATTTTGGAAGACTTTCCATCCCCCCTTTGAAAATCGAGTTCCCTAAATCTCGGGCGTTTCTCCATGACCTGTCCTCATTATCCTTCCTGTGATAGATATAAGTCTCCCACTCTAAGAAAACCAGGGGCCTGTTTCACTAAGAAAAACTTGTAACACGATAAAAACTACTTTCGAAAAAATAAACTCAAGACAATTTTAATAGCCCTCTCTATCACCTTTAGAAATGTGCGAACATTACAATGGTGTGTTACATAATCCGAACCTGATTTCTATGGGCAGTACAATAGGCCTTTGAAATTGCCCTTGAGTTTATTTTTCGAAAGTAGTTCTTATCGTGTTTTGTTATCAATGACAAGTTGCTATAACTGTTATAAGCTACTGAAATCCTTGTATCTGAGCAAATTTGTCAGTAAAAATCACAGACAAGACACTTAATGAAACGCCCACCAAGGCTTAAAACATTATGCCTTATTCTAACTTGTTCTCTTTTTTAGTGTGTACCGATCACCTAAAAAAAATAATTCGTGTACAGCTAGAATGTATGAAATCAACCTCAAAACATTTTACATGGCCTTCTATGGGTTAACGGTTAAGGAGTATGGAGAAAACGAAGGAAAACATTTTTATAAAACCCTTCGCGCGGAAACCAACTCCGAGTTCGGTTCCGCGCTGGCCATTATTCTATGCGAGCGCGCACGGATGCGCCACTAGACGCACAAGTCGCTGTTTTGTTTATTGGGAGTGTATTTCACCTTGCGATATCTTTTCATAGAATCGATATTTGAAGCTCATAATTCGAGTATAGTACAGCGTCATGGAACCCCTAATATACGGAGCAAAATATATTTTGGTGACTGGTACCCTTTAAAGAGAGAGCGAGCGAGAGAGAGGGAGGGAGAGAGAGAGTGAGAGTGAGAGAGAGAGAGAGAGAGAGAGAGAGGGGTTTAGAAATTTCAACAAGTAGTGAACTCTTCTGAAGGTATGAAACTTGAAAAACACGCTCCAAACACTTGCAAGAATCACCAATATTTGTGCACTCTGTGTTCCGGGCTTGCCTCACAATGCAGCACTGATGATGTCAAAATACAGGTGCCGTATTTTTAAAAGGGTTCGAAGAAATGATGCTTTGTATGATATGAGACGGAATATTACAATTATTGTTTTCTTATTTATTGTGATCACTCGGTTGTAATCACAATTATGATTGCAACGTACATAAGCGTTGGCCAATTTAAACAACAAAAAACATAATCATAAAACAAATGATTAATGTAGTCACAGTTCTATACGTTAGACTATGAATAAATAAACTGGAAATGTGAGATTCCTTGAAATCATGTAGCTATATGAAAAATTATGAACCCATAATCTATTTTTCCATCAAGGAGAATATTTCCCCCAACACGTGTTGCGTATGTGCCCTCATCGGCAGGGCTCTGACAATAGCAATAATGCACTATTTTTAGGGATCCGATAGTAGAAAGTCGATATTGGTCCTGACTGTAGTAGCTGCTCCGAATGTGCATGAAGTGCATGAAACTGTGTCATCGTAAAAACAATGACTTGATTTCAGCTCCTGGATGACACAGCATAATCCTCCTCTCCTCAAAATTAAATCCAGCTTTTTGCAATCATTGCTAATCCTTTCCATATCTTCATCCGGCTCACTACTCTCGATCACCATCTAAAGCAAATAATAACCGTTCACTGGTTACAATTATGATTCTAATGGCGGCAGCCCGGAAGCTCCCCATTCCCACCCCTCTCCCCCCTTCTCCGCCTACCTCGGGGTGTTCTCGCCTGAAACAAAACCCATTGTCCGTCTAAAATATGACTAACCGTTCATTGACCCAATTTTGCTCATCGAGCGAAAATTTCGAAGGATGGAAATCGAAAGAGATTAGTCATTTTTAGTGCAAATTTGATGTCAAAATCCCGGAACTGGGCAATAGATTATTAATTATTTTGAAACAAAGGAGGAGGGCAGCTCGGATACTGACCATTTATATCCAACACTTCAGACATCTAACTTCAATTTGGATATTAAGAGATGTGTGTCAATTAATTGTGTTAGATTTACCACATCATATGGCACGGTTGGGACTGAGGAAGTGCGCATGGGATGCATTGTAGTGAGTCAGTGTTTTGGCCTATATAGAAAGGATAAAATGCCACAATTCAATAGCTGACGCATTGTTCTTTAATTTTTTTTTTTGTCCTGTGTTGTCTGTTTGTTAATTCTTAGAAAATAATTTGATACTACATTCAAACTACAAGCAACCAATTTCTTCCGTGCGCTGGCGTATCCAGAAAATAAAGCCGGCGTACACCCCTCCCCCCCCCCCCCCCCCCACTCACCTCCCCGCGCAAGTCGTCTGCAGGCCGAGAAAAACTGAACCTGCAACGGATCTATGACAAGGGTGCTTTCTTCAGCAGCCCAGGTACTTTCAGCCCCCTACCCCGCCCCCCACACACACACACACTCTTATCCGCAGGGCTTTTTCTCCTCAAGTTTATAAATTTCTGGATATGCCAGTATGCAGCTCTTATCCGTAATAATTAGATTGTGATAAAGTTGGATGGATTGACTTCTGAAAAATCCCATTCCACTTGGCTTAATGCAAGAAACACCCGACTCCGTAGCCAGTGGGTTAAACTAAAGTTTCGTTACTTTCGGGTTATTTTAAAGAATAGTTCAATTACATGTGAGAGTTTAGTTCAATATTGCTTCTATTAAAATAGGTTCAAGTTCCATTCAATTAAGTTCAATTCAAGTTCGATAAATATTGTGTTTCATTTCATAGCTTTCCGATCGGGAAATTAATTTCTGGCGTTGGTGTCTGGGTATTTGAATACATGTATTGCTCGAGTCAATGTGACCTTATATGGAGTTTAATCTATTATTCCTTATTTATATTATGTTTTATTTTTTTATACAGGGCCCTTAGGTCGAGCAGTTTTATAAATGACAGGGCTATCCTTTTACAATAACACGACAAATAGATAAAGCTAAATAACCATTAGCATTGATCTGTTTCTGTTCCGCAAAACACTAGAAGCAAGCTCAACCATGACAAATGAAACTTGCTTGTTTGCTTTTTGCATTGTTTTGTTTTGTATTGTTATTTTTTTCCTTGTTTTCATTTGTTTGCTCTTCAAGAAATATTTTGGCTCAGTTTTGGGCAATTTGTTATATTTCTTATTTTGTATAATTCCGAAAATGAAAAAGGGTTCGTCCCTCCGAAGGTTCGTAATTCCGAAAAATTATGGAGGGCTGTCTTGCATTTTCGGAATTACGAACCTTCGGAATAATGAACCCTTTTTCATTTTCGGAATTATGAACCCTATTTCTTTTTCGGAACTACAAACAGTCGGAGTAATGCATCAAACGTTCGGAATTATGAACCCGGTCTCATTTACGGAATTACACTGTAAAAACTAAAGTGCTACTTTTTCGGGGCATGTATAGTGACTGCACCTGAAATGCTGTTTTAGCACTTGTAGTGTGCTAATTTACCAGCAAAAAAAATGTGACCGTGGCGAGCCTCGAACCAGGTTCCGCTGATTGAGAGGCGCTGACGTTACTGATAGACTAACGAATGCTTCTTGCAATCCAATTTAGTCATGGGAGTCAAGTAGATAACATGAACTATGTGGTGTCGTAAATTCACTATGTAACAATATGATCTGCTCTAAATCGTACGATGTGAGTTAGTCTAGCGGTAATGCCAGCAATTCTCGATCAGCGGACCCTGGTTCGAGGCTCGCCAAAATCACGATTTTTTAAATGAATGTTTAGCAGTTTAAGGAGCCGGTCCAGCTCCCGTGAAAGTGCTGAAATAGCACGCTGTGTGCATTCAATAGCACTCTGAGTGCAGTCCCTATGCATGCCCTCAAAAAGTGCTAAATACAGCACTTAAGTTTTTAGAGTGTATGGAGCCGCCTGGTATGGGAAATTTGTGTTTGGGAATTACAGACCTTCGGAATTATGAACCTTCAGAAAAACGAGGACCCCCCCCCCCCCCCCCCCCCCCCCCCCCCCCCCATCATGTTGCCCATCGTTGGGGTATATACTAGCGATCGATATCTGCTAAAATTTCATATCGTTCGAGAGATGCTGCAAAAGGAATGTCTTTTACTGATCATTCGAATCCCCAAGTGTATTACGATGAAAAGAGTCGGTGCCGCTGGCACATCTGAACATCTTAAACACTCGTCTCAAATGACAAAATGCTGTCAAATTTACAGGATAAAGTGTGCATTAACTAAAAGAACTTCCGCAAAGCTGTGTCCATTAAAATTTGATATCTCTTTAGATACTGTACATAAACGATTGAATGTATGTGTTAGATTTCACGCTATGGGGGTCTTTAAAATCAAGGATCGACTAATCTCGAAAAGATAAAGTTACCACATAACTATTCCCAAGATTCTAATGAAAATGTAAGTGAAGATACTCTATGTCAACTTAAAAAGTCGATTCGTCATTATTTTTGTTGTTTTTATCAGGGTTTTTTTAAGGAAATTAAAGGCACATGAGACACATTTTTGTCACTATTGAAAGGGAGTTGTAAGAGATTATGCGAGGGGTTCATAGAGAGATATCAGGATCATTAACACTAACAAAAACTCCAACAATTTTTTTTCTTTTGAACAAAGTCCTTGTAAATTTATTGTTTTTTGTTTTTGGGGTTTTGTTTTTTTGTTTTTATTGTGGTTTTGGTTTGTTGTTTTTTACATGATTATATATCTCGATATTCACTTATGTGAACAAAGTTACACATGAAAAAACAACAACTAAACAAAACCAATCTTTTTAATTCTAGAATGATTTGTAAACAATTGTCTTACAATGCAAGAAAACCCATCTATCACCTTCCTGGGGCCCACGATACAAGTACGTGTTTGTTGGTTTTGTTGTACAAGACTGAGTTTTCATGAAATGTCGTAATACCTTTTCAACAATGGAAAACGTTGAATAATGACTTCCTATTTGTTTATCTGAACCTATCACAATGGGTAAGTTCCATCCGAATAGCACCTGTCGTTAATTACAATTGCGACAACAGGACTCTTTTAGCAAGGAATAAACCTCTCGAAAATTAATCGAAATTGATTTAACACCTTTTGGAAATAAAAAATTTGTTCTATGGAAACGTTTACAAATGAGGAAGGCCTTTGCACGAATGGGTGAGAAGTGTCACCCCTCTCACGATCGTGGCGTAATGGAGTCTTCCTTATCGAAACTTGGATGCAACGAAGCTACTGTCATAATAACGGAAAAGAAATTTTCCTTGATCATCCTTATTTGTTCCTTTTGGGTCGAGCATATCACTCATATTTGGGTCACGCAGGCTTCGTTTAGGAAAGAGGAGGTATAAGGAAGAGGGATAGCAAGAAGATGAGGAGGACTGTGGACAGCTACTAAGAAATAGTATAGCTGTCTGAATGTAACTCAAGTAATTCTGTAGGGAGTGTCATTTTGTGGGGCAGATGTATTGGGGATTGCAGCCTCATGCAGGGCAGTTGTCCTGGGGCCTGGGGATAACGGTCCGGGGGTAATAGTCCAGGGGTAGTCGTCCTTCCACGAGCTTCATTGGAGCTGTGACTAAGGCGTCGTTAAATCGGCTTCGTAATATACAGAGACGGGTGAAACTCGGAACAGAAACATGTTTATTGCTTGAGGGCATTTCTTACTGGGTTCGACTACAAAAAAATGAGATACTTCCACTGACAAATTGCTCCATCTCTCTCTCTCTCTCTCTCTCTCTCCTTCTCTTTCTCTCCCTCCTCTTTCTCTCTCTCTCTCTCTAACTCTATCTATTTTCGATTCTTCTCTCCCTTTTTCCATTCTGCCCCTTCCTTTCTTTCTCTCTCTCTTCTCACTCGATTCGGACTCTCTCTATTCTCTCTCCATCATTTGTACCTTCTCTCTCTCCCAATCTGTATTTGCCCTTTCTCCCCTGTTCCTCTGCCCCGTTTCCATCAGTCGCTCTTCCTTTCCAACATGCTTCCACACAGGAACTCTGCTTAACATAGTTGTTCATGTATCTAGCTCATCATTTCTCACTGTGACACGGGAATGCCCTCTGTCATGTCCCAAATCGTGCATCCTTAATTTAGCTTTCGCACGTGACTTTCCCCCTATTGTATTTTTATATTTTTTTGCGTTAAAGAGTGACTCGGCAAATTTTGAATGAAAGTTTGACAAGGGGGCACACGAGAATAAGAGAGAGACGGTAGTAGATACCGCTACAACGTTTACAAAATTGATGTAGGCCTGCCCCTTAAATTTTAAACCAGTAATCACAATTTCCCCCAATACAAGTGTTATCCATTAAAGCATAACAATTTCACATGCGGAATGTGTCACTTTGTAAACTGAAACCCTAATAAAACTCTTGATGAATGACTCTGGTTTTCCAGAACATAATTAGAGTGGGAGGGGCAAGGAAAAGAAAAAGAAAAGAAACACATGGAGAGATGAACAATAAGAATGTATTTGAAAAAACAGGGGAAAGGGGAGACTAGGAAGAAAATTGGGGGAAAGAAAATAGGAGAATAAAAAACAATAAACGAATTTTTGTTTCTTTTTTTGTGTTTGTTTTTAGAAATACAATTTTCAATTAATTGCTAAGTGTAAGAGGCATTCCTCGAACGTACCTCGTTCGAATCCTAGACTGTTAGTCATTTCCAGAGTAAAGATGCCAAAGCTTTGCTACATACGTTCAGATTCCTTGTTAGATAATAACAAACAACGCCGCAACAACAACACCATCAACGACACGACAACTCTTCGAGTATTTTCAGAACTCCATTGTTCGAAGGTTTCCTCATGTTTCCGCTTATGTTGACGAGATGCCGAACTCCAAAGTTAAATAGGAACAAGCCTTCAACACCGTCCCATCCATCTTGGAGATGTGTTTTTATTCCAGGCAAATGTGAGATGATCAATTTCGATGAATTTATCATGATTTTGAGGATGGGATGGGAGATAAGGTTCCGTGATAGTCAGCGATTGTTCGGAAGTTTGGGGAGACACGCAGTTTACATGCGACTCTCCCAGGACATACAGAGGGTTGATAGAGTAACATTAATATCCATCCTCCTACCCTTGAGCAGTCAAGATCATCTTTTATGTATCCATTTTGCTGTTACCCCCCCCCCCCCCCATCACTTATTTCTGTCTCTCTCTCTATCTCTCTCTTAATCCAATTGTATTTTATTCTCAATTTTTATCTCAATCCGTGATAATGTACTGGTAGTTTAGATCATAATTACGCTAATTGATTATCATCGTATATATACTACCCAAGCGGAATAGGCGATGTTGACACGTGACATCCGTCAACCAATGAAGAAGTACGAATTCCCCGTAATGTTTACTTATTTGTTTCAACGCATCATAATGCTAGAGTGGAGCTGAATCTAACTCGAAGCTTAAATTAAATAAAAGTTTGAACCTGTTGATAAGGAGGATGCGTCAAAAACGGCATAGTAAACGGAGAAAAAGGAAGAGAGTAAGAACTAATTTGTAAGCTCTATACTTTGATCAGAGAGAGGGGGAGAGATGGAGAGAGAAAGAGAGAGAGAGAGAGAGAGAGAGAGAGAGAGAGAGAAAGGGTGACAGAAAAAAAGAGAAAAAATAGGAATTTAGTTTTACTCCGAAAAGGCGGCGTAATCAAAATGTGTAACCGCTGTGAAAACGAGATTGCCTGGTATTCCACTGGGCCCTTCCTGATAACTGGCATACAATCAACTACTAGTACCCAACATGTTAGGAGGTATACACCACTCCAGCGAACACGGGGTGTTTCAAAGGGCGGGGAGATAACCGCGTCAAAAATCATCTTCGCGCAAACACATTTATCTTCTGACAAGCTATTTCAACACACCATGTGTATAATGACGCCAGGGAGAGATAATCGTAAATGCACAGGGACCATTGATTTCGTCTTGAAAGAAGGGTGTTGCCGAGACGTGACAATGTTTATCAGTTTTACATTTTCTTTCCAAAAAATCTGTAATTAGTCACAATGATTTGGAAACGAAATGAGCGTGTGATTTTATCAGCGCAATCAGAAGTACACGAGGACGGTCGAATTCAAATTAAAAGAATACCGTCCAAAAACTGGGTAACCTTAAAAACTAATTTGTTTTTCCTTCCCAGTACGTTTTGTATTACTGAATCCATTCGATAGTTGTTAAAGGAAGAACGCAAATAATTAAACACTTTGATTTGTTTTGACAAGTTGAAGAGGAAAACTAAATATAGCTAGAGTAAAATGTAAAATGATTTCCAGTGACACGACAGAAATTCACTTTTTCCATCATGTCTGTATTTTCAAACGCCTGCATCTTGGTTTTCTCTGTGTCCATGGTATATGCACAGATGCAAGCAAAACCTCGAAAAGGCAATTGCCGAACTTGTTGGTAGTTTCCGGCACCCAGGTACCCGGACGATACAATCCACTTCCCCGCATTGCATTTGCCCGATTTAATTTAAAAGTGTTTTTCACAGTAGAAAAAAAAACTGCTCATCTGCTCGATTTGTGCATGAATTTAATTGACTCAAAGTCGTTATAAAGGGAAAATGTGCAAAATGACTAGTTGCATATCCCGTTTTACCTTGAAAAATAGCATGTCTTCGTGGACATGTTGGAGAGCTGCAGGCGTGCACTTCATGAGGAAAGCGCGTCTTGACAATTTTTCGTAATCTCTTCAAAATGTAATTTTCTTCAGAGATATTTCAAATTGAAATTTGTAACCTGGTTGAAAACAACATTTTTCCTAATGCCGTATCGTAGAATTCATTTCAAATGTTGATTAACAACACAGCAGAGCATCTCGAAGTTCTCCAAAAACTGACTTCGTTTAGATTTTTCCTTGAACTCCTGGAATGCATTAGTGGACTGCATGATTCAGCAGAAATGACGAGTCCTCATCTTTCTTGCCTCTGATAGTAAAAGTCGGAAATAACATACGAATCATCGGCTGTCACGTCCCATTACAAGAACACACGATGTAAGTCCTGGTCCCCTGTGAAACATGGCTTCCATTAAATCACTCATAAGACTATGATTTTGGTGCGATATCACCGTGATAAAGATAAAAGTGATACCTGTATTAAATGTTTGTGATTTTGATTTAACAGAGCTATAGATGCCAAGATGGAATTTCTGTTCGCGCCTGAAGGAGTTCGATGTTTCGCACTTACATGTTTTTGGGGTTTTTTTTAATTTTATTTCTTTGTTTTTTTTTTGTTGTTGCCGTTGTTGTTGTTTGTTTGTTTGTTTGTTTTTCGTTCTAAGATTCGTTCCTTCTAAGATTACATGAAAATGAAGAAGAAAACAAATATTTAAAAATGTAACTCATGTAATTTTAACGCAAAACTAATAAGATTTTCATGTCTTTACCTCCATTTTTATTTATCTCATTTCCTTTCCTTATCTGAATTCTTCATCCAAATGTAAAGCTATATCTGCTTCGCTTCTGTGTGTGTGTGGGGGGGGGGGTGTCTCTCTCTCTCCATCACATTCTCTCTCTCTCTCTCTTGAATCTGACAAGTTTCGTTGAGAATAAGACATCATATCAAGTCAAGTGAACAGAATTCAAACTTATCACATCAGGGGCCTGTAATATTAAAGAGATACAATCAATCTTACGATAAATTGTAACTCTTCAATACATGGTTTGCCATAGACTTACACCAATCGTAAGCTTGATTGTATCTCTTTATGTTACAGGCCCCAGCAGTTACTTTTTTTCTAAATGTACGCTTAATTATCAAAACGCTATACTTGTGGGATAAAATTATATTTAGCCTCACTGTAAAAAATGCCGTTTTTCAAAGGAAATTCCTGACAGTCCGGATGCCGGGAATGCCCGTTTATCTACAGTACATAGACCGCGGTTTCAATATGAGAAAATGTTTTTTAACAGTGTGTTATGTCGGGCGATTTAAATATAAGTTGTTTTCCGGTAAACCAGCAAACTTGCTGTTGTTTTGCAGGAAAAAGACTGTAATATTGAAATAACGGCAATAACTTGTGATTTCAAGGGCCCAAAAAATGTAGTTTTACAGTTACTTTTACAGTGCTCTAGACTATGAGAATTAAGGTGATAAAAAGCCAAAAATTACAAACGAATTTATTTGTTTTGTTTAGCTAAATTACCGTAGTTTGAAGGAAGTCTAATTGAATAAAAAAAATAATAAGAACAAAATTGGTCTGACTTTACGAGAACCAAGGCCAAGCATTTTTTTCTTAATCTACTCAAAGTTTGATAAAATCTTTTTGTATTGACTAGTCATGTTGCAGACGGCTTTAAAAACTATTTTCAAAATACATATGATGGCTTCAGAATAGTTCTGTTTTCATGTAGATAGGACTAGAGCTGTTATGTGTGCAAGAGCATGGTGCTATAGACTGTGGAAGACAGGGAGGGGGAAGGGTGGGAGAGAGAGAGAGAACGTTGAGTGGAATTATGTTCTCTCATCAATACATGATGTTCATCTATTACATGTCTGCGCGATCAGCAGCACCTCGTGTATGAAAACATAACAAAGATAGATCGATCCTTTACGTCGGGTTGACAGAAAGATTAGAAAATGCACGAAAATCACTTCCTATGCCAAAACACAGCCGAACAAATATTTGCGTTTTTTTCCTCCCCCAACCGCCAACACTCTCACCCTGTCTTTCCTTCTCTACCTCTCTCTCCCTATTTCTGTCACTGTTTCTTCGTCCTGCGACGATCCACCATCATCAAATTATGTTAAGTTTGATGAAAAATTGCAAGAGGGGCTAGGAGAGCTTGGGGAATACTCTGGGCGCGGGTCGGAGTTTTCTCACGGGACCGCGGCGGCCGACGGAATGGTACCCCAGACGCGCGCCGAAACTAGCGGGCTTGAAAACATCTCGTGTCGCGCTATCGGGTGGTCTTGTCTGCTTCAGCTAACGGATATCCGCCAATAGGTGCTTCTCTGGCTAGGAGATGGGTGTTGGTGTTAGAAGTGGACTGGGGGGGGGGGGCAAAGGGGGATAAAGAAGGGGTAGATGAAAACACAAGCCAAATAGTTTAGAAAACACAGATGCGAAAGCACCGAGACTCCGTGGGTAAAATGATATGGACTGCAAAAGCCAAATGATGTTCGTTATTTTTCACATGAAATTCTTGAAAGGAAGTCGCTAAGACGAAATTTGAAGTGTAATGATAAGGAAATGAATATCAACATAATCATCTAGTTTTGAAACACTTTGTCTAACATTTTAAGTGTCTTTCAAGACATATTTGTGAAAGTTCAGCTCCTTAGTTAGTGATCAAAGTATTCAGTTTCTTTTGGCATGTTTGGACGATCTCACTCGTTTATACGGAACTTGATAACTTATGATTTCATCTTACAAATGATATGTCGATAGACGGAACTCGAGAGAAGGCCGTGACGGCCTCATGAACTCTCATAAAAGTTGTCGTAAGGACATCGAGACCGACATGTCGATCTCGGAAACTGTCGTGCTGTCGTCGATCTAGTGAACCTTCCAATAATTTTCAGAAGGTCCGCGATCGAGACCGACATTGTCACTCTCTTAATGTCTAGGATTCAAAAATAAATCCTGACTTTTAAAATAAGTCTTAGAAATTAAGAAAGCAGGTCTCGTGGGTTGTACTGTGTCCAGTGCTTTTTAATCTTTGCAAGATTAAGTAACTGTTTAAGTGTTGATGTTCCCAAATCCTTTTATATTTTGGAATAACTTCTAGACCATTCCTTTCAAAATAGACGATTGAAAGACCTGGACTCATCAACGTCTTCAAACTTATGAAAATAATACACGGACACAACTGGCCGGCCATGTCACTTTAAAACGACACTTTAAACAGGTAACAGAATACCATCCACTATGAATTTAGTTTTGTTTAGGAAATCACAATTTGACTCTCGGTCGGCAAAACAATCTCACGGACAGTTATAAGATCACAAAGACTACTGCCAGTGCCATTTTGGACTATTCACTTTCAATTTCGAAAGCGCTTCATCAGGAGCCAAAGGAGTAATGACTTAGCCGCTGTTTCGTTTCCATAAACCATAAATGTTTCCTCTCTCCATTGCGGTTCAATGTAGACTTTTCAGTTTCATTTGATAGAAAAATATTTGCACAATTGGGATTATAAGATAGAAAGTTCTGGTATATATGATACGGACGGATGGGCCTTGAGTCACTGATACATTACAAACTAGAATCATCAAACCCGTCACGGTTGGGTTTCATTTGAATGTTGTAACATGAGACCGGAGAAGTATGATGATGCATCTACCATCCTTTACCCAGGAGGAGATGATGCAAAGTTGTCAAGATGACGGAAAGGGCTTTGTGATTGCTAATTAACAAATTTGTCATTGTCATGCATGCGTGTGAACAAACAAAAATAATAATAACCATCATGACAATCGGAATACTCTGCTACAACTAGTGGCATCCATGGTGATACATTGCGTGGGGACACAATTCAGTGACCATGATGACTAGTCAAAACTAGAAATGTCCAGAGTTCATCTGTGATAACTCTTAAGTTCATCCAAGTTGTCCTGATATCAACCCGAATTATTTGTGAGTTGGCATCTTCTAAAAATGAATGGGCTACCGTTTCGGGGAGGACTTAAAGCCGTCAGCCCCCTGGCTGCTTACATACAAGCATACATGCTTTCTTCATTTTAGTTAGCAGTCAAGTGAAATAAACCATCAAACCAAACCAACTTTATTTTTTTTTCTCATAATTTTTTTCTTTGTTTTGCTTTTCAGATGTTTTTTTTCCCGGACTGTGCCCCCTCCCATTTTCATAAACGCATGGGCAAGCCTCTGCTTCAAGGGTCAATGTTTGTGTGCCATCCATGGTTATTCCAAGGAGTTATCACAGTGATAACTCCTTGGTTTTCCAAGACATCTTCCAATAAAGTTCATCTTATTGCATGGCCAGTACGGCACTATTTTGGGCAGCGTGTTGGTCTCTACTATTCTGTAGCATAATTCCTTATGCCGAAATTATACTAAAAAGCCCGACATGACTACACAGTGACTTACGTGAGTTGTTGTTGCTTATTTCTTTTGTTTGTTGTGGGGTTTTTTCGCTCGCTTCGCTCGCTTCGCTCGCTCGCAAAATTTAAAATAGAAATGAATAGTTCATAATTCGGGAAAGGGACGTCAGGCCCCCAGATGAATTTGTGCCGTACGCCAATGCCACCGCCCCTCTTCCTCTCTCTCTCTCACTATCTATCTGTCTCACGTTCTCACAATCGGTCTCCACCCTCTATCTATCCGCCCGACTACTAGTATCTCTCACCTTCCACCAAGGAGTTATCACACTCCTTGATTCCACCATGTCCACATTTCCTAATCTTCTTTCTCTTTCTCTCTCTCTCTATCTCTTTCCCTCTCTCCCCGTCTCTCTGTCTCACCCCCTGAGCCGCCCTACTTCTTGTGCAGTCGCAGCCTCAACTGTGAACATTTTGATCGTTATTGTCAACCGCTCTATTGACCTCTATAACCCACAAAACATTTGTCCGATTGCCTGTTATGTGTAAACAACACATTCCAACACACATCAATATTTGATCGTTTTGTTAAGGATAGGGGGATTCTTAGCGAATAATAAAGGGGAAAGAGGACAAAGTCAGAAAGAGAGAGAGAGAGAGAGAGGAAGAGAGAGAGGGGGATATATATACGCGCAATTGCATCTCTCACCCTCACTTTGGAGAAGGCGCAAACCAAACTCCTGGGCCTCGTAACACAAAGATTTTGCAATCAATCGCAAAATGGCAATATCCAATCAAGATCATTGTCTCATGCACATCTCGTTCAAAAAAGAATACCCTGGACCAATCAAAATAATTGTTTCAAATTTGCGATTGGTTGCGAACCTTGGTGTTACGGGGCCCAGGTCTCTACAACAAAATTAATTATTATTTCTTTCTCTCTCTCTCTCTCTCTCTCCCTTTGTCGTTTTCCCTATTACCATGCAAAATTAAGCTTCCAACATTACTAACGGAATGAAGATTGCAAAGGAAGGCGTTAAAGAACCTGATGCCGAAAGTATACTACTGCCCTTATCCGAAACGTATTCGACTAAAAGTACAATTCAACAGGAGGAGGCGTGATGGCGATGGCTCGTAAATAGGAAGACCAGGGTGGTGTTTCATAAAGCTGTTCGTAAGTTACGCACGACTTTACGCACGACTGGTGATCAGTTCTTGTGCTAAAGGTTTGAGAATCTGATTAGTATAGCACCCAAGAACATGTTCCAGTCGTTCGTAAAGTCATTCGTAACTTTACGAACAGCTTTATGAAACACCCCCAGGGTTCGAATCCAATTGGATGCGCTAGCGCCCTTTGGTAAGGCATTAATCCTCGTTACCAAGTCCCTCGGAGAAGACGTAAATCCGTCGGTCCCTTAGTTGCTCACCTACCAGCATACACATGCTTTCTGAGCAATCAGGTAAAAAATAAACCATCTATCTTTTCAAAACTTTTCAAGCTAAAAAAATATATTAAAAATGGCATTAAAAGGTCTTACGTCAAAAGTTGGAATTTAATATTGCATAAGGCAAGGCAGGGAAGGGGTCAAGTTAGAGGTCTATTGGAACGCATTCTATAAGCACTTGACCAGGGTAGCGTTTCATCAAGTGTTTTGTCAGTGATTTTGACCGACAAATTTGCTCTCAGCCAATCAGATGCAAGGATTTCAGTAGCTTATAATAGTTGTCGGTCAAAATCACTGACAAAAAACTTGATGAATTGAATTGAATTGAATTGAATTTTATTAAACATCATTGATTTATCAAACGAAGAAGCTTGACTGGGGAGGAATTTTTTTAATTTGTAAACAAATCTTTCGGCATATTACTCCCAGTGTTAAAGATCGTATGCTCGATCTATAATGAAAAACACAAGTCAGAAAAAATTGGAACCAGCGGGATTCGAACCTGTCATCTACTGCTTGCCGGGCAGCGACTTTTTTCTGACTTGTGTTTTTCATTATAGATCGAGCATACGATCTTTAACACTGGGAGTAATATGCCGAAAGATTTTATTAAACATCATTGATTTACATCAATATTCTGTTCATAAACATAATTGCAGAGTGTATCACTCATATAACAACATATACATGATATATATATATAAATATTTGGAGTGTATAACAGTGGTATAACATAATGTCAAATGGAAGGTAAATACATAAATAATACAATGCACAATATGGACAGTAAATTCATAATAATTTAGGATAGTATCCTGAGAGATATTATATTATTTTACACATACATATCTACTGAAAATGTACACTCAAATCTTTGAAATTTAGTGTTTTGTTTTATCTACCTGAAATCATAAATATATTAAGTACATGTAGGTTGTAACAAGAAATGTAGGTCATAATATGTCCCCAAAAATATGCAAGACAAGATATAAATAAAATAGATCTATAAATGACGGTTACCTATGACAAAAGATAAGGTATTTTCAGAAGATGTAGATACAAAGAAGGTACTAGAGCATAACAAAATAGATCATCGTAATACAAAACTTTAACGTAAGTACAGGGAGGGAAATGGTGACACGTTTCATCTAAACTACATGAGATAATAATACAGTCATGTACAATAAATAAAGCTACAATGTTAAAGGGTGCTGTAAGTCATTAGTGTAAATACAAAGACTTGATGAAACGCTCCCCAGGAACACACCATATGTTTGTTTTTTTGTTTTTTGTTTGTTTGTTTGTTTATTGCATGTTAACCTGATGACTATACTCTTAATACAGGGACTATCCGGTTCCCGTACGCAATGGGTTAAGACAACTTAAGAAGGGGTAGGGGAGAGGTGAAGTTACAACATGCAATAACGATGTATATGCACCCGGCTTCCAATATACTCAAAAATATTATTTTCGATTGAACAACATTATTGCAGCTGTCATCGCGCAATCTAAGTGAGACTTGGGTGTTTACTGCGTGTAAATCAACCGTTAAACATTGCACTTGACCAATACTCCTGAGAGAGTACCGCTTTCGGATCTGCCTAATTACTACCAGCTACTGGAGGTGCCAAAATCCCTGACAGGGGTGTAAAACAGGGGTGTAAATAACGGGAGGGGTGTGGTGGGGGTACATCCCTCCTCTCCTCCACGGATGCCGTCGTACTTTTTGCTTGACGCATGTAGGTCTGTTAGAAATATTTATCGAAGTAACTTTATTTAAAACGTTTTATAAATAGTAGTAGTACAAACAAACAAGTTTTCAATAATTATTAAATTATGAAAAAATATAGAATCGTCGTATTATGTTGACGTAGATGAAATTTATTGTGCAATATGTATTTTGGTTTGTACTGTTATATGTGACATGAGATCGTGAAATAAATTGTGTTTTACTCTTTTTGTTTTAAATGTGTTCCCTTTTCATAAAACCCAGCTCACACGTGGCGTCCTTTGCTGACGTTGGGACCGCGTCAGTTTAAAAAGTGATTGCAAAATGAACGGTGCAAACTGGCGTATGTGTTAACTGCCTTAACAGGCTCAATCAACGCTTTGTGTGAGCCGGGCTTTAGTGATTTTTTTTAACGTAGCTGGCACTCCTACTCTTATTAGCAATTTGCCATGAACATATTCTTTATTTTAATCGAAATCATTAATGTACAGTCCCTTTGTGTTTTTTTCTGTTAGTTATCAATTTTCGACAGTTTCTCGCTACTCCTTCTCTCACCATTCGTCATAAATATAATACATGTTTACTTAAAATAATCGTGACCATATAAATGTACCATCCGTGCGTGCATTTTTACCCTCCACGTGGTATTATTTTTAGTAGGCAAGTTGAGCAAGTTATACTTCTAGAGACTCTACCCTATACTACGTTAATCATCAGGATCGCGCCTTCATCCTCACGGGGGGCGCTATACAATCATCACCTTCACAAACATGCGAAAAATATCGTTAAATTGATAAACAAACGGTCCAAATGGTTGAGAACGTTTTAAGAATAGGGTATCAAGTGACTATCCCTTCGACGTAAAGCGATACCGGTTGAGGACACGCATGGCGCACTTCTGCTAAAATTTAAGAGTCGGCCAACTTCAAAGGGCGATCGAGAGGGGAGAGTGGGTTTAATTTTGACGTGTAGGACAGTTGTTGGTTTTCTAGAAGAACGTTCTGGATAATGACCCCGTCAATAATATTGAAGAAATTGCTCTTTATAATAATGTGTATGGTTCTAAATGTCTTGTGTCGTAAATCGTATTTGTTGATGTTAATAAATTGAACTAATTATTTTGACATAGTTTACATGCATAGATTTCTGACTTTTTGAACAGTGTGGGGTTTTATCAGGGCTCTTTTGAAAAATAAATCGCGATCGATTGGTGAAAATACCATGAAACAATACATTTTGTATAAAAGCATATACATGTAATTATTTCTGTTTTATTGACTGTGAAGCAATCCAACTGATTAAATCACATGTTATGTAATAATGCTTTTTTAAGAGTGGGGGGGGGGGGGGTAGAACTATCTGGACAATAACCCTGTTCATCTGGTTAAATAATAAGGCTATTTAATTGTGGAATTGTTTGTCCGTTAATAAAATATGTTGCATATTCATACCAAGTAGATCAAAAATACTCATTTGTAAATAGATAATTTTTAACGGAAAAAATTGGGCATACATAGAAGAGAAAAAGTTACAGTATATAATATTTGACGAACCCTTTTATGAAATCACGATTACATGGAAGAGTACTGTGTCGCTTTCTGAGAATGATTGATTTCATGCAATTTAACCCATTTCCTACGGGGAACCGGAAGGTCCCTGTGTTAACCCTATAGGAAATAGAGAATTCAGCAGTCAACCGGTTAAGGGATCATTTTTGAAATATTGTCAAGTTCTTTTTGTGGGTGTGTCTTTCTGTTCGTTTAATGTTTCTTCTTTGTGTATAAATATTGATATGAAAGGCAAAATACTAACGCTTAAAGATAAAGCGGAGTTCTGGTCATGGGATTGAATTGTGAAAGAAACTGTCTCAAAGCAATTAGGAAATGTTGATTATATAGCACACAAAGAATTGGTGTATGCTGTAAAGGTCTTGGAATCACCAAAATGATAAGAAATTGACTCAATCCTGCTGAGAGTCGCATGCACTGCAGACTGAAATGTGTATATAGGACTACACACAGATGTTCGGCCCGAACTTTTCAGCTGTTTCTTATCATATTTTGAATGTGAGGGCATCTGAAGAGCAATCCTTTTCAGGGGACATTTCTACTGATAATCTTCCAAACTAACATATAAAGAATGAGAAAGCTTACCTTTCCCAGAACTCAATCTTCCCTATTAGTTTCGAAGGTGTGCCACCTAAAAAGTATACAAATAACATGACATTCACCCTTCAATTATATAATTACACGCGAATCTTTGAACTTGTTTAACGTTCTTTCTGCTTCTGATCTCAATCCACCAATTATAAGATAACATTTCCATGGTTTGTACATGCAAGGAAATTGCGTTGCCAGAACATAAACCTTTGGGGGAACATGATGAGTGAATATTAATTTGATTAAGAAAAAAAAGATTGTATTTTGTGTGAATCTACAGCACTGATTTAAAAAAATAGAAAGTGTGTTTCACCTTTCGGAAAATAACAAGATTTTGATACAAATTAGTCTTTTGTAGAGAAATATTTAACTCGATGTTTTTTTATTTATTCATTTTTTAATCATATAATTTAGTTATAAAGATCTAGACACCTTATACAACGTCCCGGTACATCGATTTTCGTCACAGCCACCCCCCCCCCCCCCCCCCTTTAAAAAAAAAAAGAAGACTATCACTGAATGGTTGTATGACACATGATTTGATTTTGTTTCTTTTGATGTGATTTGATTTGATTTGATTTCTTGGCTTCTGCATCATTTTTAACATAAATCTGTCAGGCATGGTACAGATATCATACATAGTACATAATTATACTTATTGAATGCATCATTTAATACATAATTGAGTACATCATTGAATACATGATTGAATACAAAATTGAATACATAATTGAATCATGATTGAATTCATAATTGAATACATATTTCAATACATAAAATTGAATTCATAACTGAATACATTATTAAATACACACGCTCTGGTGACAATTATTGCCCCGCGGTCAGTTTCGAACACTACCCAAATAACTAACCCTGGGAAGTGTTTCATCAAGGGGTTTGTCAGTGATTTTTAGTGACAAATTTGCTCTCAGCCAATCAGATGCAAGGATTTCAGAAGCTTATAACAGTTGTCGGTAAAAATGACTGATAAAACGCTTGATGAAACACTCCCCTGGACCAAATAATATACCCATCACTAACCCTAACGCTGAACATACCTTAAACCCATTTTTAATCCTAACCCTAAACTTTACCTTAAACCCAGCCTTAATCCTAACCCTAAACTTTACCTAAAACCCATCTTTAATCCTAACCCTAAACTTTACCTTAAACCCATAATCCTAACCCTAAACTTTACCTAAAACCCATCTTTAATCCTAGCCCTAAACTTTACCTGAAACCCATCCTTAATCCTAATCCTAAACTTTACCTAAAACCCATCTTTAATCCTAACCCTAAACTTTACCTGAAACCCATCTTTAATCCTAACCCTAAACTTTACCTGAAACCCATCCTTAATCCTAACCCTAAATTTAACCTGAAACCCAGCCTTAATCCTAACCATAAACCTAACTTAAAACCCAGCCTTAATCCTAACCCTAAACTTTACCTAAAACCCATCTTTAATCCTAACCCTAAACTTTACCTTAAACCCATCTTTAATCCTAACCCTAAACTTTACCTAAAACCCATCTTTAATCCTAACCCTAAACTTTACCTGAAACCCATCCTTAATCCTAACCCTAAACTTTACCTAAAACCCATCTTTAATCCGAACCCTAAACTTTACCTAAAACCCATCTTTAATCCTAACCCTAAACTTTACCTGAAACCCAGCCTTAATCCTAACCCTAAACTTTACCTGAAACCCAGCCTTAATCCTAACCCTAAACTTTACCTGAAACCCAGCCTTAATCCTAACCCTAAACTTTACCTAAAACCCATCTTTAATCCTAACCCTAAACTTTACCTTAAACCCATCTTTAATCCTAACCCTAAACTTTACCTGAAACCCATCCTTAATCCTAACCCTAAACTTTACCTAAAACCCATCTTTAATCCTAACCCTAAACTTAACCTAAAACCCATCCTTAATCCGAACCTTACAGCTAACCTAAAACCCAGTCTTAATCCTAACCCTACAACTAACTTAAAACCCAATTTCAACCGAAGCTCGACTAACCCAGTATCTTTCTTTGAAGAATTAGAAATATAGCTCGCATCAAATATTGCAGGGGCAAAATGTCTGATCACCCATCAAATAGTACTTTTGAACCGAGTTCATTAGAACCTCGCCCTTATAATATATATTTCTATATACCATGGTGCCGTTTTCCATCAAGATACATTGAGAAAAGGGCAAAATAGAAGGAGATAATCCTGAAAAAACGCTCATGTCATTCTAATTACGACCAGAAATAGATATATCCAGATAGCAGTTAGAGAAAAGCAATATGTGGGCTCTTATCTCTCGCTGGCAATGCCCGTGACTCAATCGTCTGCTCGGGTGTGTTCCCAAGGGCACGATCATGTCACCGCGTGGTGAATCTTCCCTTCCTGAATGCGTTATTGCGCAGTACAGACCACTGGGTTATCATTGCAAAAGGGTTGTGCTCGACATTGCGTTTTCCTTGTGAACGCAAAGGCAGGATAGTGGGGATTGGATCTTTAAAAGGATTTAACATTTCAATGAATTTTCTTTTCATTTTTGTTTGTTCCTAATCGGATAATCTCCAGAAGTTTGATTTATTGAGAGTGGTATGAAATTAGAAAATCGTGATAATTTTCTCAAGACGTGGAGTATGTTTCTGGTCGAAGCCAAAATCTGTCGTCCAGATTTTTTACTATTCGGAAGTGTTTTTACCCTCGCCAAATTTCTTCTCTTCGGTATTCTTTCTTAGTGTAAAGTCTGTTTGGACTTTTCTGGGGTTTCTTTAACTATCTTTCTTGTGCGCTTTCTCTCTCTCTCTCTCTCTCTCTCTCTCTATCTCTATCTCACTCTACTTATTTATTTTTCTTTCTATTTCTCTTTCTCTATCATTCTTTCTCTCTTTCTTCTCTCTTCTCTTTATTTGTGCCTCAATCTTTCTCTTTATCTCTGTGTGTGTGTGTCTCTCTCTCTCATTCTTAATAACCATTTTTCTCGTTCTGTTCTTACGCTGTGACAGTCTTTTCTCTCTTTCGTTTCTTAAGCTACTCTGGAACTGTTTTCCCCACAGTGCAGTATGATTCTTCAAAGTCCCCGCTCTAATTTTCAACATTATGTCGTTCACTATGTATTGTTCTTTTCTTTTTTATATTTGTAACACAAATAAAGATTTTCATGCACAACAATTAAGAGACTGCATAAGGTTCTTCAGCAATAATACTGCCAAGTTTTCGTGATTCGTGATTCGTGATACTAGTACATTTCTTCCCATATGATTTATGATTTTCGGAAACACCAAATATTGGCAAGAATCCAGGATTGGTCATTGTATTAATTAATAGTAATGCAAGGTACATGGCTTTGACCTCACATTTGCTATGAATGATGCATGACTCAAGATGACTTAATAATACTTAAGAAAAGGAAAAAATGCCACATTCACTTATGAATGAAATGA
The DNA here is from genome assembly GCA_025617745.1 of Heliocidaris erythrogramma. NCBI lineage: Eukaryota > Metazoa > Echinodermata > Echinoidea > Camarodonta > Echinometridae > Heliocidaris > Heliocidaris erythrogramma. Next base: position 13,478,881 of record CM046873.1, on the reverse strand, counting down.
TTTACTGCAAGATGTATTAATACAACAAAATAAGCCGTAGTCTTCGAAACGGACAGACTCGGCTTTAAGACAAATTCAGTGAACCATCAAATCAGGATAGCACTTTTCCACTATCCCATTCAAAATAGCAGTTTATCACTATTGCGTCTTGAGTCATGCATCATTAATAGCAAATGTTAGGCCAACGTCATTTATGAAAATTAAATCCCTATTTTTGACGTATATGTACATTAACACAAAAAAGGGTGGTGCTATGTTCGAGGGGAAGGAGTGTCATCCTTATGATTTTTTCCATAGCGAGCAAGCCAAATGATTACTATGTTAAAGAATATTTCGAAGCTCATTGAATTCAAAGGCATTATCTTTGATAATTCATGAAATTTTTAATTTGAACATTCAATTCTGATTACAACGACACCTTATCTTTTCTAATGTCATGATTGCTCGACAAAACGGAAACCGGTCCCGAGACATTAAGGTAATATTCCTTGGGATACTTGGAAAGTGCAATTGAATTAATGAATCTAAATTTACTTGAGTATCATCATTGGCATAACGCCATTTGGCATGCAAACACTTGGCCCCCCCCCCCCCCCCCCCCCCCATGGCCGAAAAGAATGACCGAAAGTTAACATTTTCAGATGGGTAGAAAGGGAGCAGTTATACAAAAAAGGATAAATGCCACCCCCACCCCCCCCCCCTACATGGGAGAGTGCTTATCCCATCATAGATATTCACTTGCATTCCGGCAATATAATAAAAAATATATATTCAAACGCCCCCCCCCCCCCATTACCGGACCCAAGCTATACTACTTACTAAAACCTTACATATAGACACTACAGCCAATAAACTGCAACAAAGAGTAGGCCATTCTCGACAGTTCATCTATAGCATGCACGTTTAATATACAAAATGTTGCCACTGAATGTCGAGTGAACTTAATGAGAGAGATGAGACATTTTAAATGGCAGCCATACTTTCGAAGAGGAAAAGGGAAAAAATGAGGTGTTGCGTGTGTTATAGCTCTCCCAGTGGAACTGTTTCTTAAATATTGAACTGGATTTGTTATTTAGCTTGCGTCTCCTTGATTTGGACGATCAAATTCTGCTCGTAATTCGGCACAGGAAACGCAAGTTGCCAGCTGAAGGCTGAAGTTATGACTGCGACGCGAACAACGGTCTGGAGGAGAAGAGAGGTTATATCAACTAAGAATGGAAAACCATGTTACCTATGAAGTATAACTTCCTCAATGTTTATCAGATTGCTTTCAAAATTTCACCAAATTTCTTTCTCTAATTTGGCATTCTTTCTTCATATGTTCGATTGCCCTTGAACTTAAGTATCAAACGATGTCGATTGTGTGAAGTCCGATTCTGTTCCTTCTTCTAAAACTTTAGATAATGAGAATATATTTCGTCATCTCACTTTATGTTGGTTGTGCTATATTATTCACATTGAATGAATATAAAAACAGCTTCATCTGGTTACACAGGCAAACAAAAATCGTCGCTAAATTGCATACATGCGGGGTGAAAGGTTATAAAGAGAACCCGCTGTCCGCGATATAGATTAAATCGGCATTGATGGCGATTGATGACGCAATGTCACGTGACCAACATCTCATTCAATACATAGGAATATGTAACTGTTAATGAAAGGCTGAACGTATGTGACTCCAAGAAAATTATGTAGATAAGGATAAAGGGGCATTGAAACCTTTCTCTCCTTGCATCTACAGCGAAAGACGCCGTAATCATGAATGGTAATGTAATCAACGTATTATCTCAAATAGAGATTGATCGCATTATCGCAACTTTGACCGTAACACACTCCCCAAGTTTCGCGCCTTTTTTGCACCACTTATTCTTAAAAATTTTATTGACGCAACAGGCTGCATCTTCGCTACCTAAACAGATGAAATGTGACTGGCGTTGCTCGGTAGACACACAGGCCTAGCGGAAATGCGAAGAAGTCTACCAAAATTGTCTTATCCCCCTTCGAATCTAAATTTGCTAAACCTCACAATGTGATCCGAGTCACATTCAATTTGTATCTACTTCGCTCACATACTTGCCGTGCAGATAGTTTCGATAACGATGTGAGCAATCAGTGTAAACCTCAAGTTCACGAAAGAATATTAAAATAAGAAAAAAATATTCAGCCTCCGTCGTTCGTACTTAACATTCGTCTTATTTCTTTTCACTGCGCACACGATTCGCCATTTGGCTGCCGTAGGACAGCTTTTAGCGACAGGCTTGCTCTTTGACGCGCCATTTGAGTGTCATCATGCATGTACAAGAAGAGAAGGAACGATGAACAATTTAAACATTGTGTTAAATAATGCTGCTCCACATGAGGCTTCGGTTGCCTGGCGTAGGTCTGCGTCAGCAAATGATGCAGTCTATGACTAGCCATGTGAGAGAGTGGTACAGAAACATTGCATTGAATCATTGGGGCATGCACTAATTGCCATCATAGGCCTGACTAGCGCAGGCAATGACGCTTCGTGTGCTACATACATTTTTAACTGAGTTTCATTTGTTTGTGTGTTTGTTTTGTTTTTAATATATCTATTCCTAAGTTGCACTTTCTCTCTACTAGACAATATATATCTAACCAATTCCCTATAGATACGGTTCGGAATGCTATTATCCTGATTATTCGTTCTCTCTCTCTCCCTCTCTCTCTGAATTTGTTTTTGCCACTCGTGGCTGTTTCTTGTCGTTTCTGAAGATAATCTCATAAACAATAAAACTGACAAGTTTGTGTATTGCATCTTTCACGTTTGGATTGCATTGGATTCGATTCAAATATTTCATTGTCTTATTTGTGTGAAATTGTCACCGCCATTTGTGAAGGAATAAAGCCCCCACACCGCTCTTATTTACGAAAGAGCGTATTAAAATTTCTATCAAATTTATCGCTCCATTCCAGCCTCCCATCCATTTTGTCCCCCCCCCCCCTCTCACTCTCTCTCTCTCTCTGCTCTTCTTCCAAATCTCTCTCTCTCTCTCTCTCCCTCCCTCCCTCTCCCTCTGTGGGTGGGAGTGAACACCCCTCCCAAATCCTCCTCCATCCACTCGCATATCGCGTACTTCGTATAAATGCCCCCCCCCCCCAATTAGGCCCACTGGACCAAAGATACGCCTAAATTGTAATCATTAGTGGCGTCTCCAAAGGGGCATGCGCCTCACGTGCCCATCCCCCCCCCCCCCCCCACAAACACACACACAAACAAAGGGGGACATCATAGAAGGAAAGAAATGGGGAAGGAGAAGGATGAAGGGAACGTGAAAAAGAAGATGATAGGACGCCTCACAGCTCATCCCCTCACTCGATGGTCTTGATATATCGCATTTTATCTAACATAGTTACCCAGTAAGACCGCCCCACCCCGACACCAGTGCCCCGTCGATGTCTCACCCCACGCTACGCTATTGGTAATTATTATGTACACATACGTTCATGTACTAGATGAAGGCCATTTGAGAGTCTCCATATTTTTATGTCGTCTACACATGTTCTCAAAACATTCGGCATTCGAACGGCGAAAATACGACAACAGGCTGTCGAAACGAAGAATAGAGATTAGACCAATGAGAGCCGAGACAACAACACCTTTACGTCACCTATTAACCCTTACAAGGCCATAAACAGACTTCCCTGCATATACCATGTGTAAGTTCAATCGCATCCTGTGTCTGTGGTGCGATGTGAGTTAATGTTACTTTAGCAACAAATAAAGCTCTTAATCTCTGACAGGGATGTTTGGGCGAGACTCAAAAACAGGGAAAGCGAGACCTACATCGCATCAGGACTTAACCCCGTCTGGGGTCAATGGCTGACCTAGTTTTGCTGGCTTTTATGGGGCAAAACAATGGCGAATTCACCTTCCTTGGTTGGTATTTATGTTTGGTTGGAGAGATAAAAACCAACAACAGTGAACAAACAAGAAGCAAATAACATTGTGTTGCAGTTCCGTGGGAACGAGTCCTCAGATGCCCTTGCGACATAGAAAACGATCAACCCGACTGGAGATTTCACCGTGAGACTCCTCAATACCAAGTTTGTCTCTGATTTTAACTTATTATTATTTAAGTCAAAATCATTTTGTTTTTTTAAAGCTGGTGACGTATGAATAGCGAAATAAGGCGATATTTGGCTGTCCATACATCATGCGTTTTCGGAATCACGTGATCAAAATCTACACTTGTCTGTATTCGGCTTCAGAATTGTCGCAGAAATATTGAAAGGTGATGTCACTCATTTGCGAGACATGCAACGGGCTGTGAACTAAAGTCACCCAATTATAGTTTAGGCATCCAGAAGAGCATAAGAGTAACACCCCAAAAGGCATGTCTTAAAAAACGATTAGTGTTAAGACCGACGCCAAAAGGCGTTATTTCGATTACGTCATTACTCACGCTATTCGAGCCTGGGAATGAAATTAGCCCATACGCCAGTTATTAAATGTTTTGCAATGATTTTAAAAAAATAATACGCTTCCACGAAGCGCAAAAGACCTTACCAGTCATTGACGCGGTCTGCGAGACAGCGCATGACGCCTCTTGTGAGCCGGGATTTAGAGGACTTGTCTTGCCTGACGCCCGTATTTTGATTGCGTTATACTTACGCTTATCAATCCAGTTCAGTTCAGTTTATTTGATTCCATCTCAATAAAAACATATTTACATTGGTATAAACATGCAATTCCACATTAATATTTTTGCACATTTGGAATAATACATGTATGTTACTAAAAAACGGAATAAGGTACAGCTGTTTAAAAAAAAACAGAATAGGTTTTGTGTAGACAGCTTCCTAAGTAATTTGGAATTTAAGAAATATGTAGTAGAAGCAAGAACCAAGTTAAGTCCTGGGTAATATCATTATATAAGAAATTACACAGAATGCCGGCACAAACTCTATACACACAATGATACAAAATATAGGGATAGTAAAGGAGAAATTAAGGATGAAAAGAAGAAACGGGAAGGAGAGAGAGAGAGACAGACAGAGAGACAGACAGAGAGTTTGACATATACATTCAATTAGTGTCACGTATGATCAAGAATGTTTTGAACTTGTGTTTAAAACAGTTGTGAAATGAAATCAAGCCAATGAAAATGAGGAAGGGAATGAGTGCAGGTGTCAGTTTTCCAAAGCAATGTTTTCACTGTACATTTTGCAATATCTATTTATACGTATGATGTAGCTCTTACATGGTGCGTCAAAAAAAAAAGTCGCTGACGCAATCTTCCGTCAGCAAATGGCGCATCGAGTGCAACGGGCATAATCTAACGGGTCTCGAAGAGGCATTCATATTCAGCCTCAATGCTTTTCACCAGCTAGTACTGCTCAGTGCATGTGCTGGGTAATTCGTTATATTGAGCAAATGGGGAAATACTTTTTATCACTTCGAAATAGCGTGTGATCCTAAAGTCTTGAACAAGACATACCTTTATTGCATAGAATATATGGAATAGAATGTAAGATTGTGTGACAAACACGTCAATGATTGAACCTCAAATACAATATTTGTGTATATGAATACAAAATGGCACTATTTTATATGATTTGAATAACGTTTAAAAAATATTAAATTGTATATATTGTAGATACGGTACTTGATGGTGCCTCTTTAAGGAGCTGTCTGAATTGATTATTGTCATGAGTTGTGACAGGATCATTACACGGTGGGGTTGACATATAAGGGCGGCGGAAGACAAAGCTGTTAAAAACAATAATTACTTCAAGAGTGGGGTGGCCTGTAGTATCAACCTTCGCTAAAGTGCGTTCCACCTTGAAGCTAGTCTCACACCATGCTCAGGATAAATTTAGCTGGTCGACGACCTGATAAAATGCATAATATCCGCTCTTTTCACTCAGAGGCAAGATTGATTATTATAATAGAATATCACAATCTAACTGGCGTGACGGTGAAATCATTTAAATGTGTTTTTTCTAGGCACGATAGCCGTGTGAGGAAGTAATGCTTTGTGCATGATAAGGCCTACTGTTTGAAAAAGACTAGCTGCGCATCGGAACTGTTTCCAAAACATAACAATAAAAGAAGGGTAGTTGCCACCCAAACAGACTAAAGAAGGATGGACGTTAAAAACAAGATATGCAATTACATCGCCGGCGGTTTGAAAAGCGAAACTTTTCCCCCATCATTAGGATGAAATGGAAGGTATACCCTCACCATGGAGCAGCGCTAATAGACGACTAATGAAAATATTTGCGCGTAACGTTATCCCCACACCTCCGTTTTTCTCGCCCTCTCTTTCTTTATCGCGCGAAATGGGTGTCGTGACAACCCCCGCAGTGAAGTTGACTCTTCCCAGTTTGCTACTGTTCTCAAGGGTAACGGTTGAGTGGAATCGCCGGTGCCCGGGGGTGGATAGCATATCGCCCCCTGATGGGCGAGGTGACGGAGCGCTTACAGCATTATGTCTCATGTCCCAGTGGAACTGTCTTGTTAATATCAAAAATAAGGTATAAAATGAAATTTCGAGTAGTTGCAATGAAAATGTATACAACATGGGTATAAACATGATTAGGAATGAAAAACAGGAAACTACTTCCAAAGCACTTCTTTAAAAAAAAAACAAAAAAAAAACAAGTGCTTCCCTCTCATCGCAATCACATAAACAAACATGTTCAAGACAAGATATGTGTAGCTTGTAGAGTTCGTCATCTCCTGAATTTTATCTTTGTCAAATACAACTGGTCTCTATATACTGGACGAATACCTTTGAGCTGTTTGCTAGCATGGCTAGAGGGTCGCTGGCCCATAAATCCATTTTACCTCGACCAGTTCGAATAAACACATCTAAAGTTTCAAGGAAAATGTATACTATGTTTCGAAGAAATTAAAGAACGTAATTAAGGGTTCATTGCAACCAGACGGTGTTTTGAGAATATCAATGTCTTCATTACCAACCGTGAAATTAAGAAATATTATCGGTGCCCTTTATATGCGCTCTCTTTCTTGGAACACTTTCTAGTTTCAAGTGAAACCGTCACAAGGACTTGACAATTCCTTCTTGATAATCGTATAAGTCGATGTATACGGATCTCCGCCATTCTTTTAAGTTGGCTATATGTGTGTACATGTCAAGTGAAGATACATTATACACCACGTTGCTGGACATATTTATTTATAAGATTGAAATGGTTTGAAAAAGGTTTGATGGTTTATTTCACCTGACTGCTAAGAAAGCATGTGTATGCTTGTAAGTAAGCAACCAAGGGACCGACGGCTTTAAGTCCTTTCCGAGGGATTTGGTAATGAGGATTAATGACTTACCAAAGGGCACTAGCGCATCCACTTGGCTTCGAACCCGGGTACTCCAGTTACGAGACCACTGCTCTACCACTGAGCCATAGATTGTAGAGCAATGTGAAAAAAAATCGTCTTCACATCTTTACGTATACTGATCTTTGCATATACATATTTGAATATATACATAAAAATCTACTGACATGAATATTTAAAAGGAAAAGAATAACATTTCATATATTTTTTATATATTTATTTTTTGGCAATGTGCTTGGAGTCGAATGATAATAGACCTATATTACTGATCTTTGTGGAGTGGAAGATTGCTATGCCTTTATCGGTATTACGGAAATGATGCATGTATTGAATTTACATAATACAGCATTGCAGAATACTCTTATAGCTTATAGGCCCAAGTGGTGACGTGTGCAGCTTTTGTATGAAAAACAAAATGTCTTGCAGTAACCTTCGAATAAGTGATGATGTTCAACTGGACCTCGTCTCATGAAACTTGCTTTCTCTGACAATTTACAATATCTGTAATAAGCTACTAAAATCCTTGAATCTGATTGGCTGAGAGCAAATTTGTCGGTAAAAGTAAAAATCACTGACAAGACACTTGATGAAACGCCCCCCGGATTACGCGCCATGAGAGAGATAAAGAGAGATGAAGGGTGCGGGGGGGGGGGGGGGGTGGCTTGGTGGGGAGAGGAATCAATTGATCATAAACTATCTTTGTATAGAACGAAACGTGGGAATCGGGAAGTGGCACTCACGCCCTAACGACCCCACTTCGTCACTTCAAAAATGTCCCAAACATGCTTGTAAAAAAACCTCAAATTTATTAATAACTGGATTACTTCATCGGCTGGCGAGATTCTGGCGGCTCTATGTTTTGTTTTGGGCGAGTTATGTGTCTTTTCCGACTTTAAAGGGGCATTTCGCACAACCTCGTATCGAGGGAACAGACAAATCAAAATGTCATAACATTGGTGCAAAATTTACGGAGTATCTCGGGCGCGAGTAACAATGAAATGTCAAAGTTGACGTTCGCAATGGTTCGCAGTATCTTCTATTTAAATTTGTTTAGATTTTCTGCTGCAGCCTTGCGTAAGTTTCTAAAGTTTTAACTGACATTCATTCAATGTTTAATAGAGTAGACGTTTTTTTAAATGTGTTTCGGGCGATCGTTCCCTCGCGATGAAATATACTGCGGCTGTGTCATCGAGCAAAGTTTTTTCTTATGCTCGTTTTTGTTGCTATTGTTGTCTGTTTCTTTTTAAAACACATTTCATTATTCTGGAACGTGATTGTCGAAAATGGTGACGAAGTAGGTCTGTGTGTCGTGAGTCCCGTAAAGTCAACTCTATACATGTTATAGCGAGCCGGTACGTAACGTCACAATATTTTATTTTCTATTACGTTACGTTAATAAAGTGGTCCACGACGCAAAGTAGTAATAGTACAATAGTAATGATAGGGGGCATTAAATGAATGTCTGGGGAATATTGCGATGAGAGCCATTTTCATATCAAATATTCCAACCGAGATTTCAGTCAAAACGACTCTTTTTAGTGGACTCTCGGCACGACTGTTCTCTACTATTGCAACGTCGACGTTGCGATTGACCGTCGAATCATTTCATTTTAGGGGACCGCGTATTTTAGATTTATGACCCTCCACCCTCCCCCCCCCCCCCCAAACAAAAAAACACACACACACACACACACACACACACACAGAGTCTTGTATTGCTTTATTTCCGAGGACAAGTATTGTTCCTCTATTGTTCCTCCGTCCTCGGACAGTCGACGGAATAAGGCACAAATTCATTGTTCGACGTTCGAGGACTATTGTCCGGCTTCCGAGGACCATTATTCTCATGATTTTTTCTTCGTTCTCTGTCCGAAAATGTTCTCGGACATACGGCTAAACACGCCCACCCATACACACACGCACACACGCACACAACCCACCTGGTATTAGACTTGCATTGTCGGCATATAGTTTCTATTTTTTGGCAACGTACGAATGCCTTGTATTAAAAGTAATGAAGGAAATAATATATCGAAGTTTCATCGTCGTCAAATGGGGACTTGCAAATACTTATAGGTCTTCGGTATTCTATACTCATCAGCTCAATTAATGACTATACTCATTAATTCAGCATCTATTCACATTAATTTCTCCCACAAGCACGGGAGTCCCTCATCGTCGTCGTGCGATAGTGCGGCTTTAAAATCGCCGGCATGGGGTTGTTGAAAAGCCGATCGTTGGGCGAGAGATTTATCGTGTTATGAGAGTTATATTAGCGCGTTTTATGACCCCTTCCATCCAGCCCCAATCGTGACATTTCACTCAAACACATTCCTCTTCTCGTCCATCTCTCATTCTGTCTACCCTATTACCAAGCACCGCTCATTGTCGTCCTCCTTTTTTCTGTTAGGATCTCGGGTCGTCGACGTTCGCGCCTCGTATCGAGTCACTGTCACTCTCCTAGTCGAGATGATACATACATCTTCGGACGATGCGAGCCCAGTTTAAAGTGCCTCTCATGGATCTAATTTCCATTTACAGACAAGAATCTGCATTATTCGTTTCTACTTCTGATCTTAATTTTCATATCCATGCAGATTTTCAAGGTCCAGTGACTCCTATGTGAATTGAATACACATCATGTTGCCGAAATATTAAATTCTGTAAATGATATATTTCAATGAAAAGGAAAAGAACAGTTAAGAGGGCGATGTGTACATTTCGGATGACCGCGAACCCCGGTAATATTGAAATGTTCATGCAGTTGTTGCGCTTGTTAATTATCTGTCAACCATAGGACGCGCTCAGTTAGGCTAAATTCGGTTTTCCCATTCTCAAGAGACTCTCATTATTTCCCAGTAATTACATCTCTTCTTATTTCTTTTTCTTTCGATTAACAAAATTAGAACGGAGTCCTAACATTTCGGAGCAGGTATTCTTCCTTTAACCCCTCCCAGACTGATTAATTTCTACAACGCAATATGTCATGTTGCAAGTGCCGAAAAGCCGCGAAAACAAATAACGACCCAGAGCATTATACGACCGCTCGGGCTCCGCGAGTCTGCGCAAACATATACACACATTTCCAACTTTTGTCTCCAGAGATCGTTCCCCTTCCAAGCGAAGATATATCTTACTCCCATCACTACTCATCCTTTGTTTATATCATATCTGACTTTCATCTCTTGATCTTGAAGGTGATGTTTCTGAAGTGGTTGAAGGGCTGTTTCCTTCTTTTTTTTTTTCTTCTTCTATGTATCCACGATTGGCAGAGATCGCATGCACTGATTTGAAAGGAAATGTTACTCGAGTTCTACTGTACAAAACAATTGAACAAATGAACAGTTATCACTTTTACCTTTTCAGAACAAAATGAAGGTGCCTGGCCAAGAAATAACGAAGAGGTAAACAAGGAGAGAGAGAGAGAGAGAGCGAGAGAGAGAAAGAGAGAGAAACTATATGAGAAAGAGGGATAGAGCGTTGGAGATGATCAGAGAATTGTTGAAGGTGTTGGAAAATAAACGATTGTAAAAACGGTAAAAGAATTCCGAGGTGATTTTATTTGAAAAATGAAAATATTGACAAAATAATGATATTAGAAAAATATCAAACTATATTAAGGAGAAAAGGGTGATGACGGAGATCATGATGGCTTCAGTGCCGACACTGAAAGGAAAATCTATGACACAACAATACAGCAGATATGTTCTCATGACGAAATTACTGAGGTTGCAATTAAAGAATAAGAAAATGTGATAGTAGCGATGATTGCTATGGTCAGTGGCGTAAGATGAGGCAAGTAATTAAATAAACCAAGCGACTGATCAGATATCGGTGGGGGCGACCCCCTGTGATCTCTACGCCCTGTTTAAATGTTGGTTAATATGGTCAGATTGGTGAAGATGATGGTAATGATGTTGATGACGGCGACGGCAAGGATGACGACGAGGAAGGCGATAATGCCAATGATGATAATGATAATAATGACAATGGTGACTTATACATTCATTGGCGATTCATGTGAAAATCAGTGTTGCGACAGGTGATCAATTCATGATTATTTCATCCTTTTTCCCCATTTCCTTTTCGACTTCCTTGCTTTCGTAAAGCGCTTTCTATTTTTCATTTTATAAACTTCAAAAATCGCACACATGTCGAAATCACCATCGAGACTAATTTGGATGTATCCATACTTATTTTCACACCACATCTTAGGTAAATTGCCAAGTGGTTTTCCAAATTAACCACAATCACTGGCAATGTAACCACTCAAAATGGATCACCCTCAATAATCCCGTGTCAGTGGGTTCTAATCTGAGTGCCACCCCTCGTGTTTCTCGGCTGGTAGTCGGATTGTAATGTGTCTATCTCCTGTAACCTCAATGGTAATTGATGGCTTCTGCGGTCGCAATGGTGTGCCGTTATTGCAAGTGGGGGCGGACAAGTTCAAATCTAATGCGATTTATTCGTCGACAAGGATGGAAAGAGAAAAGGAGTTGCGAGGATGAAAGAGCTGGAGACGAAAAAGCTTCATCGTAATCCTGAAACATCCTTGTTAAGTGATCTGTCGTAGTCGACAGATCACCTCTTAATTTCGTCAGAATTTTCTTTCTTTATTTCTTTATTTTTATTTTCTCCCCCTTTCTTGTTTCCACGAAATCTCAAAGACTTCTCAGTCAATTTTCATGACATTTCTATCAGTCATCAGGTCATATAAGGTCAAGCTCCACAATCTTTTTCAAGGTCATCAGGTCATCATGACGTCATCCAGACGCCATTTTGTAAAATCACATTATCAATCATATCTTCATAACGAGTCATCAAAAATAAAAAATATTTGACACACATAAACTTCAGGTCAAGGGTCAACATAAAATGTCATCAAAATCCGCGCGCGCATCATGACGCGCACGTACGCGCGCGTCAAAATTTAGAAATGCTCAAAATCACTTTTTAATCAAATTAGAGTACGGTTCAGGACATTATAAGCATTTCAAAATTTTCCGCTCGCACGCGTCCGCGCGCGCGTTATGCGCGCGCGCAAGTCGTAAATAACGTTAAAACGCTGTTTTTTCGATTGATTTGCAATCCTGATACTTTTCTTCATCATTTCCATCAACTTGGAATCAATTTCAATCAATAATAAGGTCATAAATGCGCGTCAAAGTTCAAAATCCGTGCGCGCGTCTATGGCGAAAATAACGTAAAAACGTGAAAAAACATGCCTCAACAAAATTCACTCTAGCTCTTTAAATAGTCCACAAACCCCCCAATTTTTTGTCATCATCAGGTAGGGTATGAATCACAGATTTCATTTCATGTATCATTTGACCCTTATAAACATTATGATGTCATCAAAATGGCGCCAGAAATCAAAATTTCCATTTTTCATGTTTTGACGTCATCACATTTATGCAAATTTGGCTTTAGATTCTTAACTATTGGTCGTTTTTCGCCCAGATTTTGATATGTTGTAGCTGAGACAATTCTCTACAAGATCAGTTACCACGGTTTTTCATTTTGATGACGTCATCATATTGAAATTTTCAATTAAAAACGACATGTCAGAATTTTCCCTATTTGCGTGTTATGTCTATGGAAGATGACTTTTTTTCGAATCATGAATCTACATGACATCGTTCTCTGAGCAGTGTCTCAGTTATTTTTGGTCTATTTCCTTCCAGATTTTAATATGTTGTAGCTGAGACTATAAGCTTTTATTAGTAAGCCCTCCAATTTTTGATCAGATGTCGGGATCACGCCCAATTTTGAACTACCAAATGGGATTTGAGAATCCCGTTTTTCGCTTACGTGTTATCTCTATGGGAAATATTTTGGTCTATTGGTCAAAGCACTTGACTGCCATGCAGGTGACCCAGGTTCGATCCCCGGTCGGTCCATATTTTTTTTTTTTTTTTGCTTCTTTTTGCTTGTCAGTTTACCATCCTCTTCGACTATTATAACATAAACAATCACAAACCATGCAATAAAATGCCTTATTTTCCGTGTTCCCTGTAATGTGCAGTAGTTTGTGTACAACCCTATGGAAATTGTGATTCCCTGTCGTGTATTAGAGCTACGGGGTTTATCTCCCAAGTATCCTGCAATATCAAATAGTCCTGTTTGATATCACAATTTCTCAAAATTGGCTTAGTCAATTATCTTAAATTATCATATCATTATAATCATCATAATCACCATTATCATCATCACCATAATCATTTTATAATGACCGTTACACATTTTGCTACATTCCTCTCCTCAAGAAGCATCTTCATTCATGGCATTCTTGACTTCCTATCTTCAGTTTAGCATTTCCCCATTATTATGATCATCCTGATTACAATCATGATCGTACAAATTGAAAGACAGATCACCTAATTCGTCCTCATGACGAATTAAACTCTAGTTTTAATTGAGGATAATAAGCCATTTCGTAATTAGTTCGTGGTAAAATGACCCTGAAATGACCCCAATTTCTACGCGCACGCGCATCTGTTTTGGTGGACGCGCAACTTGTTTAACGGTAAAATCATCGTGGTGTGTAGAAAATGACAGCGTATAAAGGTCAATTGCACTCGGTACAAATGAACTTTATCTGCACATGCGCACATTGTAATTGCGAACTGGCTGATTGGCACTGATCATCGCTTCCGGTTGCATCCATAGAAAAACAAATACATTTTTTTTTTAATGGATATGCAAACTCACTTGATTTGAACATTCATGCTTTGGTGTGACGTGGATCGTGATGCAGCTAGTCGAATAAAACTACATAGTTACTGAGGTAATCGACCCTCTGATTTATTTTGTAATGAATTGTCCTAATTTCTAATTAAAAGATTTTGTTACTGTTAAATCAGGGGCAAATGAACCAATTTAACCACTTAGATCCATCGACCATTTCGTCCTAACAACACAGTGTACAAGTTCTACTTATTTTTTACAATAATTATATCATCATTCATTGAACAAAGAATCCTATGATAACTATAGAGTTCGGTTTTTACACATTTTGATAAAATAAATACGGAAAGCGTATCCACTTTACATTCACTTGAAACTCGCCTGAAGTTTGAAAATAAAATAGTTTCCATGCTTTGGCATGCTTACAGCAAATCATTGTATTTGTGCAACGAATATTCTATAACTCGATTATCTAGACATAACAATTAGTCTAACATGAGTTGATATATCATCATCACAAAACAACAATTATTTCGTGATTTCAAAATTTCATTCCAGGAAACATGACTAGATGAGTAAGATTATTATTGGCAAGGCAGTGAAGTTTAAGACATTCAAGCAAATAATGTAAGGAAAGTTAGAACCATCTCCTTTTCATTTTCAGAGACGACATACAGGGAAAGTTTTCTTCCCATAAGACCTTTGTAGTTTGGACAGATGATATCAATATTATTTCCCCCTTCCCTGGATGCATTGTGATGTCATCAACATTTGGAACCCAACCACTGGCGTAGCCGGACTTGTTGAACAGGGGGGGGGGGCACAAACGGTGAAACACAAAATCACACACACTTAAACAGAGGTAGGGGTACAGTTAAGGTCTTGACCCCAAGTTCCTCTGATGACTTCATTATTTTATCTTTTGTTTTAGAGGGGCGGATGATTGGGCGGCATAGCCCCCTTGTGCCCCCGGCTATGCCTATAAACTCAACCCAAGTGTCAGACGACCTTTGTTGTAAACTAGATCAATTTGTTTTTAGATGATTTATCAAATCTGTACTTAATCGATTCGGGATGTACCAAAACATGTAGGATTTATAACTCGACGGCAAGCCAGTGTAAGTTCAATAAAGGGCAATAATAACCTCGAAAGCAAGACGTTTAGCCATGAATGAAGGTAAACCCTTCCCCCTTTATTGATTAGTAAAATATGATTCAATTGAAAATAAAAGGAATGTATGGTTTAGTAATGCTTAAGAAAATTTCAGAAAATAATAAGGCCATGCATAAGCCAGTCATTATATGGTGTGGGTTTTTAAAACACAGTGTTGACACCACAGATAATTGGACTCCCAAATCTGCAACCTAATCATATGAAATCAGTCATATCACGGTTGACTTTTCTATTACATGATTCTTCGTGAGCTGTCACTATTTTCTCTTTCTCCATTGAACATTCCCTCGTGACGAAGTCGATCAAGCGTGTGACCAGCATGTTTTTTGTTTCATTTTGTTTTTGTTGTTTTATTTTGTTTAATTTTAGGTTTGGTAATTTTGTGTGCATTGAAAGCAAAAACAGGACAAAGGCGATGATAAAATACTATCACAGTCACCTGACAAAGCTTGCCAAATCTAAAACCATCATAATTATGTTACTATTATATATTAAACAAAACAGTGGAATCGCTATATCTGTTAGGGGTATAATCCCCTCCTTCCTCGCATTCACAAGTTTTGCTACTCGGCAAAATGGGACTTAATTTCGAGCCATTTTATGGCAACTCCTCAAATTGGAAACATTTTTCTTCCTTATCGGAAATATTTTTGGATTATATGAAAACCACCTTTTTTATGTTCCTGTTTTGTTTGTTTTGTTTGTTTTTGGGGTATTGGTTTGTTTATTCATTTTTGTTTTTCGTTTCTAAGACAATATTCACCCTGCAATTGATTTTGTGACCCTATTTCAACACATTGTCCGCAGAAAGAAGTTTTTAGCAAACCGTCATGATTCTGAACAGACAAGGTCAAATGCTAGGGGGCGTTTCGTCAAGTGTCTTGCCAGTGATTTTTACCGACAAATTTGCTCTCAGCCAATCAGATGCAAGGATTTCAGTAACTTATAACAGTTATTGCAACTTGTCATTGATGACAAGTTTTATGAAACAGGACCCAGGTCTACAATGCTGCAGCAGAAGAGTCGCCCTGAGTACTATTAACGGGATTTACCAGGGGTGTCCATTTGTAGGAGATGGCGAACATAACCCAAGGACACAAATGCTGAGCTTTGGCTTACATCTGATAGGGGTTACTCTATTTAAATAGCCACAAAGAAGATTGATTATACTGTATTATTTGTTGCTATGTCATGCAAGCCTTTGGCAAGCTTCAGATTTGTCACTTGCAATCATTGCGGAAGGTACACGCTCGTGTAATTTTGTAAACAGTTCACTCGTTATTATATACATGATAAGGGAATAAACAAAATGAAAATTCACTCATTTTTTAGCTTTTTGCGTGGACTGGAAACAAATTATATTCTTAAACTAATGTAATATTTTATCTTTTAATATTTGTTTCTTTTTCTCTTTGTTATTTTGTGCTGTAGACATTGGTTTGATTTGTGACTGTTTTGTTAAATGTAAGTGGACACCTTTGAAAACCAATTTCTGTTGAAAGGGTAGTCCACCCCATACATGCCATATTAAGTGGAAACAGATAAATAAATTTTTAATTGTCAGAACTCAACTTTCTCTTTAAGGATACCACCGGAATGGTCTAGACGCATACGGATGGGTTGATGACATGTGTTCAATATGTTTATGAATTCCTCATTCTGTTTATTAAAGAAGGTCACAATTTCAACATCCCGTATTCCTTTCCTTCCTAACAGTAACAATATTTTCCAAGGATTCTTCAGAATTCCCCCGGCTCACCCACAATAGCGGCGGAGTCGGGGTTGACCGAGAAAAAGAAATATGCCCGCGTTTGCATGTGGATTTGCCGAAATATCACCCCTTTGCAAACGACATAGATTTCACGTTTCTTTTTGCTTTATATTCAAATTATCCGTGTATTGTATTTGTCGATTACGTGATGCATTAAGCACAGTGAAGTAGTGGTAGGGGGCACTGGCCATCATAGGCCCGGAAGGTATACTCTAAAAACTAAATTTATTAAATCACCATTTAAAAGGGCCGAGAAATGACCACTTTTTCAAAATGGTAGATTAACACCTTTAAAATGCTGGATGCAACACTATAAAGGCTGAATCCAGCATGTTAAAAGTGTTAATATCATGTTGACAAAGTGGTCAATCCCCGGCCATTTTAAATGGTGATTTAACACTTTAGTTTTAGAGTGTACGGGTTTTACCAAGAAACTAAAAATGAGGTGTCGTAGATGTCTTATGTCCTTTCCCAATTTTCCTTCTCTCTTTAATTTTCTATCTTCTTCCTTCTCGACCACGATTAGATGGGGGAACGTGCTTTAGTTACATCCCAGAATACAGGCCTTAGCTTTAAAAGAGCGCCTGCTATCATACTCTCTGCCAGACCAGAACTGCCCATATATTAGCAATTAGTCCATCTTTCGATTATTCACCATGTTCATCGTCGCTTCGAATAAACTACTCTATATCAATGTTAAAACGATTCCAGAGACGTCAACTGCGCATTTCTGCTTAAGGTCATAGAAGCAATTTTGTTAAGTGGGAAAAATCTGAAAGTGGTAAATAAAGATGATTCATTTCATGCGATAAACTGAACTCGTGAATAAAAACGAATGCAACATCCAAGAACTTTTCTTTATACTGAAAAAATGAATTAAATCAAAGGATGGATACCTTTTTTATTTAGGCCTCTTTTTGTATTATAATCACAGACAATTTGTAGAGCAAGGATCTTCGGGAGCGCAAAGCAACAAGGTAGTAAGAGACCATGCAGGGAAGGGGGTACAATACCACCCCACCTGTACCCCCATGCTGGCACCAAGGATCCTCGGGAGCGCAAAACAACAAAGTATTTTACCCCTTAACAAGGTAGTTGAGAGTGGCAGGCTGAGTGTAACTGTAGCAAGTGTTGAAGAGATGTGTAGCAGCCCCCTGGCTATTCCATTTCGAAGTATCTCTTACGATTGAGAAATATTTCTTTAGCATCGTCTTTGTGGATGTATATGATTGTAGGCATGCATTCTTTTCTGTTTTAAGGGTATAGTCTAACCGATGAATCTTTGAATAAGATTCGTAAAAAGTTCTAGCAAATGAAACGCAATAATTGTTAAAAGCTTTAATTAAAATGATAACGACCGAGCAAGATGTATTTAATGACGTCTATCTGGTATGTAAGGTGAAGAATAAACGAATGTAGAAAGAAATCAAAATTCAAAATGGCATACTGCATACTGACAAAGTATATCATGCATATACTATTAAAATGAAGATATATTATGGCTTTGACCTTAACAGTACATAATGCCAGTGTACTCTGGCGTTGTATATAAAAATGAGGGAGAGAGAAAAACAAAATAAGAATAAGAGAGAGAGAAAAAGAGGGGGGAAAGACAGTTAGCGACAGAGAGAGAGGGAGACAGAGACAGAGAGGGTAGGAATGGGTCGGGTAGGGGTAATGAATAGCCTATTGTTGGTAAGTTATTGTGAAACGAAACTGGTTTATTTGTCAGAGAATGGTATAAAACAATGGAGGTACGATATTGTCAAAAAATAGCTTTGCAGGGGAGATTCTGGGACAACTTTTATATAACAAAATCGATGGATGGAATTTATGCAAATCGTAAAGTGCATTGCCAGGCCAACAGTACTGAATATCGCCATGAAATATCTTTCTCTGTCGCACGTAAGCAAGTAATATTGCTTGATTTCTGAGAACGTTTAGATCTATCTACATAACATACAAACATATCATCGCAAAAGAGAAGTATTTTCACCTATTTTCCTTTCGACAAGGTGTATGAGAATACCAAGCCCCCTACAGTGTTTAAATGGAGCGTACAAGGCGGTCTCTTTGATTTGAGCTCCATAATTTATGTCTCACTCCCAACTTTCTCTGATTGAAGTTCCAGTTCTGAAATCGTTAATTCTTAAAACGGCAACGAGGTATGTCTATTCGTCCATTCCACGACACACGCGAAGATTTTGTTTGCGTAACTCAATCTGAAAACGACTGTTTACGCCGATTATGTGGTTAACTGAAAGTTAGTGAACCATTGCAGTAATGAAACATAAATTCCGTGTTTGTTATTTATGTGTTTTTCATTGTTTAAAAAGTGACGGATTTAGAAATTAATTGCGAAAGTTCTACCCACTAAGATGCCCGTGTAAGCACGTTAGATAATGACTTTCCTCATGGAATTCAATACAAGAATGCGAGCGTCCCTCTATCTCTATGTATTTCTCTCTCTCTCTCTCTCTCTCTTCTCCCCCTCTCTCTCTCACTCCCCCCCTCTCTCTCTCTCTATCTATCTATCTATTGATCTATCTCGCACACACACTTTTTGTTCTTCAGTAATCTTTAATCAATTTCTATATAACATTCGTCTTGAATGTATACAACAAATTACAATCGATAAAATCATTGAAACAAGGCATATACAACAAAAATCTCATTGAATGAAATGTAAAAAAGAAGACGAAGAAAAACAAACACACACACACACGCTCTCTATTTCCCGACTTCAAGTAAGTTATCATGACAATATCTAAAGAAAAAAGAGCGTATACTCACCAGTGAAATCCTGTATAAAGAGACTCATCCAAACTGCTGTGAAACAAGGAACTCCAGTTGTATCATCATCGGTAATCACTTCTCCTTCAAAAGCAAATAAATACCACAAAAGGTTCCGTCATTTAGAGAATTTTTCTATTGATTACTCAGGAGAAATATCTAAATCACAACTGAAAATCAAAATATCCCCTTTTTCGTGGACAACACAGAACAGAGTAAAGTTAATAAATAGTCATCTTCTGGCTGGCCATGATGCTTGAATATGAGTAACTTTCTTTTTTCTGCTGATTGACACTTACTAGCGCAGAAATAAAAAAGATTTAATCAACTCGCTTCTGTTTTTTCATCGGCGATTTCCTTTGCATGAGTGCAAAGAGTCAATGTAAAGCAGTCAGTACTTACACCTCCTTAAAGTATACACGAAAATAGTTGGGTCCCATGAAAACACCGATAGTGTCGAACTTAGCTTCGCCTTTCAAATTACGTCATCCACCTGCCGTTCCAGCAATCACATCCCCATGTCTTTCTCGAAATCATTGACAACATGGACAAATATAATTCGACAAACATATATTCAGGGAGACCATTTTACCAGTAGAATCATTTTAAAAGTGTAATAGTTTGGTTTCAATTTCCAGATAAACTTTCATGATTAGGTAAAGATAAAACCCTCCACGAGTGATGCGCTCTCTGCAAAAGTTTTGCTCTCGTTACGAAACACATATCGGAGACCCTAAATGAAACAATTCATTCTCGTTCCAGTGAGTTTGAGGTTAGACAGAAAACTATGGATCTCGAGTTTCATAACTACTTCAACTGCAGGTATAAGTAATTAACTTTGCCCAGAAATGTTTTCGTCTACCTTTTGTTTGGCGCTGAACGAAACATCAACTCCCCGAACCACCCCCCTCCAACTATTCCCCTTGGACTTCGTGTCTCTGTCCTACTTAATTCACCTCTCTTTTTCTCTCTTCTTCTTCTTCCTCTACTTCTTCTTCTTCTTCTTCTTCTTCTTCTTCTTCTTCTTCTTCTTCTTCTTCTTCTCTTCTTAGTGATCATCATCATCTTTTTCATCTTCTATTTTCTCTCATCTCTCCCCTCTCTCTCTTTCTCTCTCCCTCTCTCTTTCGCCCCTACTCTCTCCCCTCAATCTCTCTCTCTCTCTCTCTCTCTCTCTCTCTCCTCCCTCTCCCTATCTCCCACCCTGTCATCATACAGGTAACATCAAGATCTCTACAGGGGATCTTCTTTGGCTTGGCATGCGCGCACGCAGACCGTAAGAGGCAGACATAAATCAGAAGGGAAAAGGAACAAAAATAGAATGGAACAGTTTTGGGTTAGGCAGCTCGGTTTCATTGCAAGAAAATAGAAATAGAGGGTAAATAAATAAGAAGGGCGTCGAACCACCTATTTAGTGTCAGGTAAGACGAATAGAAATAAAGTTCCTTATTCCAGAAAATGCAGAATATTGGGTCATCTCAGGCGATATCATGCTCGACTTCATTTCATGGTATACGGGATACTAGACACATACCTGTGTTTGAAAGTGATTTTCGTCATATTCTTCCCTTTCAAGAAGAACACTTGAAAAGTATATCAAAACAACGTCATAAAACAGTTGGAAATCGTATTAAGATATCGTTCTCCGATATTACCGTATTTTGGTATTTAAAATGACACATTTACTTTATTCTTATTACCACTTTCATTCCTCATCTCCTCTCTATTAAGCTGCTTATCGTGATATTTTCTTTATTTATACATGTCTTTGATATGAATATAATTATCTTGGAACAAAAGAAATAAAATTTCGTTAGCCTTATCATCAACGTTATCGCCATTCAGCATTCTCTTCATCACTATCATCATCATCAACATCACCATCATCATCATCATCATCATCATCATGCTGATGTTCGTTATGACTTTAGCAATAACTTCATTTTAGGAGCACCTTGGTACCATGGTTTATTCACTTGATTTTCGATATAGATGCTGTAAATATTCATACGTGGTGTGTTTATTCTAAATGATTGAGACAAAGTCAGAGTTCTCTTTCTCTCTCTCTCTCTCTCTCTCTCTCTCTCTCTCTCTCTCTCCCTCCCCCCCCCCCCCCCCCCCCAGGTGTAGTGAATGTATACGTGGGTAGAATCATATGATGTGAATAGAGCGCTGTGAAGGTTGCCTAGCTAAATCAGCTATGGTATGTTGGAGCGCCAGACGCGTCAGTGCGTGACGGACGGCGGGAGCTTTACGTGAATCACATTCCGGTGTCATGATCATGTACTATGGTACCGAGTTGACCACAGTCATAGGTCGAAACGTTGCACTACACTGATATTACTTACATTGGTTTTTGAAAGATTTACTTCACCTGGCTGCTCAGAAAACATGTCCTCTCCGAGGGACTTGGTAATGAAGAGTAATGCCTTCCCAAAGGGCACTAAGGCATCCACCTGGTTTCGAACCCGGGTCCTCCAAGTTACGAGACCACTGATGTACCACTGAGCCATCTCGCCTCCTCATAATTATACTCGCCTTTGTAAATACATCTCAGGCGTCCCTTTTCCATTTGTATGAGCTACTTATGATATATGTATATATCTGTCAAGCACTGGTAAAAAGAACATGTCTCTTTTTCGGCAAGCACGAAATCAAGGTCCCTCCTGTCTCTGTGCGTGATATGTTTCAGCGTGATTTCAAGCAGTGTGCTTATGGAAGTATATAATTGCGTCTATCAAAAAAACGATTCCATTTCTTACTACACAGTTTTCTCATTTTGATTATCAATACTGATGTTTTCGGACTTGCGTTTTATAACACATTCCAAAGTCAACTCTCGCTCAAATTGGGTCAAAGCTCCGCAGTCATTTGTAGAAATTTCAACTTTGCATAAAAGAGCAAGAAATTTTACGATCTTATCGTTGATTTTGCCAAGATTCTGCAAGCTATTAGCGATGTTGATATGAAAAAAGGGAATTGGATTATAACTTACCTCTAATCATGTGACATTGTTTGGTTTCGTTTGATCTAGTTTTTCCTGGTTTTGTTTTGATGGTTCTACTCTGATTAGGCTAAATGCTATGCACATGGAGTCATAAATATGCCAGGCACCATCCCAAACATCACATTTTCTTTGAAATATTGGTTCCCAGATGGGCACTTGGATCTTAGCTAAATACGGATATTTACTAACCTCAAACCCCACACGGGGTGCCTACTTACAGATGTGCGCAGAAAGGTTTTGCCTATATGAAATGCGGAATTATATCTTTATTGGGGCCAGTGCATCGAGGACGCTATCGCTGTGTGAAGTCTTTCCTTATCCTTACTAACTTGTACGAACTATTTTTGGATGACGTTGGTGCGTTTGTTTCTTGTTCAGCCTCTCGGTGCCCGTAACATTTATATTTTGTATAAAAACAAAATCACTGATGGTTCTTTTGAAATGCATAGGATAGCCTTTTTTATAAGAATGTTTACACTGTAAAAATTCCACACGTTCACATGCGGATTAAGGACTCATTAAAAGCTTATTACATTGTAACTCGTGCACGGATTCAAACAATTTCTTACAAGCAATTCATTTTTTTTTTAAGAAAGAGAAATATCATAAATATCGCAATATTTTCAGAGGCATAATAATAATCATGTTTCAGAAACAAATAAGTTCAAAATTCGTAGATGTGCCACTAATATGTTTGTTTCTTTTTATGTTTATTGTTTGTTTGTTTGTTTGTTTGTTTGTTTGTTGTTGCTTTTGTCACTATTGGTATGATACCTATTATAAGTCGGGACAGTTCTGCTTGTCTATTTATATTCCTTCTCTCTCTCTCTCTCTCTCTCTCTCGGTCTACGAATTACATGCACATACCTGGTCGTTGATTGTCATGTTTGTGTAGGTATTTCTTATTTGCTCGCATTTCATAATTTTCCGTCGAAAATCGTCAAATGTTTAGAGCCTTGTCGGTAAATCGTTGAACTGAATGACGTTTGATTTTGTTTTGTTTTTTGTTTTTGTTTTTGTTTTAATTTACATTATTTTTATTCTATGTTATCATTTTTTTTGTCCGACAGCCTCCATCATTTAGAATGATCTAGCGACGTTACTGGCCATGCTGGCTATACACACACTCTGCATAAACGCCTACATAATGTCCATCTCTTTCTTTCTCTCTCTCTCCCTCCCTCTCTCTCTCTCCCTATCCCTCTCTATCCCCTCCTCTCTCTCTCCATCTCTTTCTATTTCTATATCCCTCTCTCTCTCCTTCTTTCCCTGTCTCTCTCTCTGTGTCTCTATCTATCTCTATCTATCTCCCCCCCCCCCCCGCTCTCTCTCTCTCTCTCTCTCTCTCGCTCTCGCCCTTTCCTACTGTATCATGATAATGCACAAGATGTGTGCATGAGAATAGATGTACACAAGTGGATCCACATAGGGAAGAAATCATTCGCCACCCACCCCCCCCCCCCCTCCGTCCTTCATCTATCCTTGCAAGTAATGCACCTTTTAGTTGTTGCATGAACCCCTCTTGGCCAACTCTTAAAGCATACACTAAGACGTATCAGGCTTATTATGACATATCATGAACTAATCGAAAACGATGCATTTTTTAATGAAATCTTGTCTTTATCCAAACTAAATCAGTTCATCACTTCATTTTAGACCGAAGTTCTAACCCCTAAATTCATCTACTACAACACAATGTCTCTATTAATAAAGAAGAAGTTTTCTCAAGAATGTTTTTTTGTCAATCCCAAATCCAACTGGATGATCAGTGGCTTACCTATGGAAGGTATTGGGCATAACCGCCACCATCGGATGGCGAAAAAGGATGGGGAAATAGAGAGATAGAGAGAAAGAAAGGTGCATCATTGTGAAAAGAAAATCATGGCCTCTCGCATTTCATCCTTCAAGTAAGGTGACTGTCCCCCTCCCCCGTGACATCCAGCGCCCCTTCAATGGCTAGGCCCAAGTCAGGCCACTGTGGATGATTATGTAAATTTCAGGAGACTTTAAACATGTTAAAGGAACACGGAAGTTTAAGTTTATAACCATTTGCCATCACCCATTTCTTGTTATTTTTCATTTTTCTTTTCATTCATTTTGTCCACTTTTCAGTTCTTCCACGTCAAGTCCATTTTGGTCTTCTAAAGAAAAGACCTAACGCGAGATACTAAACGTTCAGGCTCCCCCACATCGAGACACGTTCTCTCCTTGTCTCTCTTCCACTGTTTGTGCAAGTTTTCGCGCTATTTTCCTGACCCATGTTTCGGAATCGATCGCTGGTGATCGTAAATCACGTCGTCTGCCATCCTACACGACTTTGAACTCCGCTGACTCCTCTGGAATTTCATTCGAGTAATGTCGCCACATCTATTCCTTTTCTATAGCCCAATTTTCAGAGGAGATAGGCCGATTTCTGCAAGTGCAAAAGTGACAGTTTTGGTACAAACTTCGCATCCTAGGTACATTTTTCATCATTGTCTATTGAATTTAGTTATAACGTTTTTATTGCGGTTTTATTGCAGCTTTAATATAAATTTAGCATCTTCGAAATTAACGATTTTTTGTAAAAACAGTTGATTTCGATAATATCCTACTTTATTGTTGCAAGTCCAATCTTTGTTTGTTTTTCAATTTTCTGATGCCTCTGGGATCCATTCAGGTAATTACGATAAGTATATTTGTAGAACAAATCGTTAATTCATCTATTAAACTATTAATACTAATCCTGGCATACCTGGACAAGAATCTACCTGTTAGCTCAAATCATTTACAATTTCTCTGTGGCCATAGGCGTATGGGCACAATTCTATCAGCGGAGCATCTCTTGCCCGAGTTTCAACTTTCCAATTTCTAAATTACGGGTGACATTGGCACACTCCAATGACACCTTCCACTCCAAATCATAATATAAACGGTTCCAATTCTTTGTCGCTTTTACATGGCGGATTACTTTAATTTCTACACTTTCATTTTTTGGTTAAAATCTGTTGGATTGAATTCACAAACATCTTTAAGTATCCTAAAAATACGAGTTGGTTAATACCAGTGGTCTTGCTGGTAATCACCCGTTACCAGCGCAGGAAGAGAGCTATACATCATTATTCTTTGCTTGTATTGTTTGCCAAGAAGTAGACGATATATTGCTGCCACTTTCACACTTTGAATTTTCTCTATTTTTCTGTTTGCGCTGCAAACACTTCCGGTATTTGGACCACACAGTGAAAAGTGACGAGACAATATGACTGCTGACTTCACTCATTGCCTCTCCATTTTTCATCTTTTCGCCCCACTAGGTATTTCTTGTTACTTTCTACGACGTACATACTATGAGTATTTTATTCCCCCCCCCCCTCATCTACGCCCCTCCCCCTATTTTTATGTTTGTTTCATTTTCTGATATCCACATTTCCGTCACCCCTGCATTCCGTCTGTATTTTGGCTCCCGTTATGTTTGACGAAATATATCTATTTCTTTAGCTACTTATATGAGTTTTCACTGTCATTGTTTTCTTTTTTTTTAATTTCTGCAAACAAACACAATATGCCCGCATATTGCTTATGTTTGTAAGATATATTTAACAATCAGTGAAAATAGACGAAGACAAAGAAAGTGTGATATCTAAATAATGGAAGCAAAAATTTAAACCCCTTCACAAGGACAAAATTGTTCAAATCTCATTAAAAATATTTTATTTTTAAAATATTTCAAATTCTCGTTTACCATAGTTTGTGCCGTCTGTTGCTACAGAGCTGTTTTCCGGCCGTCATGGACATTTCGCTAACATGGAAATGACGGAATCGCAAATTGCAAAAAGTATTCAAAAAAAGCCATGGGGATTGCATGACCTTTTCCTAACATATGCATATGGCACAAACACTGCACACCCTGAAATCAAAAAGAGGAAGTAGCACCCAATGAATACGACAATTTACGACTTAATATTTTGCTTCAAGCAGTATTTTTCTCCAAAATAGAGACACTAAATCACGTAATATACGCAATGACGTTGTAAGCAATTTACTACACATATTTTGTCACGCGCTATTTATCGTCAATCAAGAACAGGGGGTTGCTAGACGGAAATTATGAGCAACATGATGGTCCAGTTTTAACTCTGACCAGTGGCGCAGTTACGGTAGGGGTGCATGGGGGCACATGCCTCCAAAATGAAAGTGAAAAAGCGAGAGAAGAGAGGGATATAAAACGAGAAAGAAAGGAAAAGAAGAGGCGGAAAGCATCTTGAAAAGAAGAAGATAGGATACCCCTGGCCTCCTCACTTCCCTTGACATCGTACTCTTGTCTTCCTTCCGCCAGTTAAGACGACATCTACCCCCCCCCCCCCCCCCCCACCCCACCCCCATGACACCAACACCCCCTCTATATCTGAACCCACGCTACACCCTAGCCCCTGACCGTAACTGAACACAGGTCCAGGTGGAATTATAAGTCTCAAACCTTTTTTTTAACCCGTTTGCTACATGAAACCTCAAACGGCATATACCTGAGACATGATCATAATTATACTGAGATGCTTAATGGTAAGGAGCTGTTGGGTGAAGAAACATCGCAGTCATGCCTGTCAGCTAGAAACTCGAAGTAAAATCGGTGGTCCGACATTTTCTCCAGCGACAGTTGCTCCGGGCTGTACATCGTCAAAGATGTAGTTTGCAGGCACAAACCCTGGTCAGTCGTAAAAGAGTGTCTGCACTATAAGACTACCATAGGCCATGTACTATAGCTATATTGACACGACCAGTATGTAGCTGGGCTAGGCTTCTCCGCAGACAAAATGATTTTCTGATATTGTCAAATTAGGGTCTGTTCCTGCAGACTGTCAAAGATGTAATTTGTCTGTTGAGAGCCAGAAGGGCGTTAACCCTGTGTTAAAATATATGAGTTAACGCCCTTCTGGCTCCAAACAGATGTAATTTGCAGGCACAAACCCTGGTCAGTCGTAAAAGAGTGTCTGCACTATAAGACTACCATGGGCCATGTACTATAGCTGCTCCTGACACGACCAGTAGGTAACTGGGCTAGGCTTCTCCCCAGACAAAATGATTTTCTGATAAAGTGTCAAATTAGGGTCTGTGCTTGCAGACTATCAAATATGTAGGTTTAGGGTTAGGGTTAGATAGAGTTAGAGTGTGGTCTGTGGTTGAAGTTATGATTTTAGTTAATGTTTGATATTTACCGCCAAGCAATTGGTGACGGAGGATGTGTCGCACACCCGAAAAATCAATCGAAATATAGTTCACAAGGGAATTAAATCTATGTGTAGGCTAAGCATTTTGACAATTATGACAATCTTCGTAATCATTTTTTTTTCCGAGAGAAAGAAGCGGCACTTTCTTAGAAATCCATGCAATGTGAAAGTTGCCCAAAAGAATTATGAATGAAACATGTATATTATTTTGTTAAACACACAACAGAATAATTATGAAAGTCGGACTGTTATCGACGTTCCCGTTCCCAACCCTGTCTCCATTTACCAGCTGAAATTAATGAAATTAATGAAATTATAATGTTTTGAGAATGTTGTTATGTACGAGAAAAAGATTTACATGGCAGGCTTCATCTCTTCGGCACCTGTCGTGTGTCGCAGTATGACGATTCAGAGATTGACGTAATCAACTGGGTGCGAGGAGAAAACCTCTCAAAACACATCCGTGCCACCCTCAAAATGATAATTAATTAACTTATGATTAGCATCGTTGAGACGAGAAAGAAAAATAAAGTAAGCTTTCCCCCGACACTGACAAATCAACCTGACCTGCAAGGCAGCTTCCAATGGAGTAAGGATTGGGGAATGAGAGGGGTACAGGGGACCCCCCCCCCCCCCCCTTTCCACGAATTTTTAAGTATCAACAATAAATTTGATTTGAACAATTGACAATATTGTTGAAGTGGATACCTTGATGAAAGTAAACTATACTTCATTGAATTACCCATAACAATCGGGGTACATGTGTAAGCAGAGATTTAACAATACTGCCGCCTTCCTCCCTCCCCTCCCCTCCCAAACTCTGATGCCTTCCCCTCCCCGTCAACATCGTGGACTACGCCACTTGACTCGATGAAAGGTCGACAACAAATCACCGCTCGCATCTTGTCGCCACATTGCTGAAATTAGCGACTTAATCTTGCCAATTTGGATTTCTATATCTGCTCGTGGTGATAATGAAAACGAGCGCCGAATTCAGGCAGAGGGAATGGGGATATAAGATGAAGAAGGAATCAAGAGGGTGTAGTAGTACTACTATCGCACTTGTTGAAAGTGCAATAGTAGGTTCGAACTAATTCAATAACTTCCGCCCCATGTCACTATCGATTCAGGGGAAAGCTCACCGGTAGAGAGAATGTAAATATACGTTTCCCGTAGGAGCATATTCCTGGTTTCCGCCCTGAAAAATATGGGGAGTAGCCCAGGGTGGGGTAGGGTCTAGAGGAGAGGGGGTTAAAAAGAGAGTACCAATATCAGGGGAAGAAATATGATATTATTCTCATTGAGAATTTAGAAATTATATGAGAGGGATAATGGAGGGAAGATAGGCGAGACAATTTTGAGAATGTAAAAGAGAGGCGATGAAGGATGGGTTGATAGAGAGAAAAGAAGTGAAAGGGGATGAGGAAAAGGAGACGGAAAGAGAGTGAGGGATAGAACAAATAAAACATATTTTTACGCAGTTAATGAAACAATGGCGAAGATTTTATTGCAGCGGGTGGAGGGGGCGGGGCAAAAGTCAAAACAGCAACAACAGCAAACAAAAGGAGGGTCTCTCACATTTTTTTTGGGTGAGTTTTTAGTGCAAAAACACAGACATGAAGACAAAATGTTGATTTGTATTTCCTCTTGTGTACCTAAGGTATGCCAGATGCCAAACTGAGTGTCGATGGGCACCCCCTCCCCCATCAGCCTACCTTACAATTCAACCACTTTCATTTTGCTTCACATAAAGAAGGATTAATGAGCTAAAGAGCATTGACTTACTGCCAATACAGTGCAGTTAAGAAGAAGAAAAGAACGAAGAACTTGATTTTTAAAGAAGAGAAAAAGGAATAAGAACGAAAATAGTAAAAAAAAAATCGGTAACATTCTGTACAGAAGTAGCACCTGCTCGTCTGCATAAGATGCTAACTGTTACCGAGTCCCGATTTGTTCAGGTTTGCTTTTATTTCTCCCGGGTGAACCGCCCTTGGAATTCTTAACCGGCAAACTTCCTCATTCTCCTTCAACCAACAAGCAAATAGGACGGATTGCATTAGTCGAAATTGATTATAAAATCCGGATTAGCGCTAATTCACAGTCCTCTGTATAGGCTCCAGTTTAAATCTTATTGAGAAATCAAGGTGGGAGGTTTTTAAGTTTCGCGTTGATTAAATACATCCAGATGACCATGGTTGTGTCAGTGTTGCTTAGAGTGAGGAGGGAAAGGGGACGTGTTTATTACTCACCGTCTTTTATTGAATATGTGTGTGGAATAAAAACCTGTATTTGATAGTGGCTTCCTTCAATTAATCACTGCTTTAAAGAAAATGCCAGGCTTGACGAAGTATCATATTTCAAATTGGCTTAGATGCTATTCCACACTATTATATGGCCTATTATACATTCTTATGACGCAGTATGGACCGTTTCCATAAACCTCGATTTCCTTATTATGTAAAAAAGTATGGACGATTTCCATGAACTTCTCTCAATTTCTTATTATTATTGGGATAACGGACATTTTCAATAACTTGATTATCTGAAAATGAAAAGACAACAGAATGTTGAGTTCAAATTGATTGCTCAAAGGCTCATATAGGACGAGCCTGATGAAAATATATTTCGAAAATCTGATGCAGACATGGCACAATATGATCGATAGAGGGCGTTACATATTTGCTCCTCAGCCCTTATTTTTTGGCTAAAAATAAAAAATAGATCAATTAAATGTGTGAAAGTGGTGAACAAACTGATTTATTGCTTATGCAGATTGATAGCAAAGCTGAAACTGAATAGAAATTCCATTCGATAGAATTAGATGGTATAATAAAAAGGTGTGAAAAACAGGTATCATTGATTTAGAAAGAGAGACGAGAATAAATAGCCTGCTATAGATAACTTTATATACATGTAGGTCATGGCATATCCCTTCAAACTATTGTCGCAACGTGGCGTAGTAACGGAGTCCCGTAGTGAAACCACCAGGGCATGGGGACACGTGACCCTCCCCATCAAATGGCAACAGTATATGGGGGCGAAATAAGAGAGGGGGGGGGGGGGTCGGAATGCAAAATGGGCAGTGGGGAAAGAAATGTGAGAACATTATATTTACAACTCCTTCAAACACTTTCTCCTGCTCAGAGTCCTCGCTCCCTCGCATATCATCCATCTTACCCCCCCCCCCCCCCCCTCAATAACTAGACCTTTACGCTACGCCACTGGTAATCATTAGGCGGTTCACCTCTGCTCAAAGTGCGAAAGTTTTTATGTCAGTATAAAGACACATTCATTACGCCCCGATAGAAAATAATGATCTAGCCACAAAAGTTTTAAATGGTTTTTAATAGCCCTCCATGTGATACTTATAATGTCATCGTTAGTGGGGTTGACATGAAACATACATACATTCCCTTCTCAAGTACCTTCTTAATCGGTTGTTTTCTTAAGAGAACATTTATCAAAACGACGGCGAGCTTTTATCTCGTCCTCACTCATTTTCCCTCTGTGTATGTTTAATTCTCAAGCAGAAATGTTAGTGAACTGACAATGTAAACTTAAGTTTAACATTAAAGACATAGAGCTGAGCAGGTTCTTTTATAATCATAATATTAATTTCTGTTACTTAGAGATTGAAATGTAAATTCGGAATCGCGAAATATCGTTGACATTAAAATTCTTGAAGAATTTTAAGGCAATCCAAATGTCAAAACATACGTGAAGGAAAATCTTAAACATTGGTCTGTTTTTTCAGTGAAGAGACGCAACTCCCTCGAGGTCATTGCTCAAAACAATATGGTTCTTTTAAACTGTTTTAGGAGCCATTAATAATCCAAGAAAAGATTCTAATCTGTTATTCCAACGGGGGTTCTACACCTACAATAATATGCAATGGTATTTAGATCTATTGTTTGCCTGTTTGCGAGAATTCCTAAGTCCCAATCGTCCTTTTATCTCGCTCATATCAGGAAGTATTTTCTTCGGTCATTATCTTGTCTGGGTGTCTCGGTTGTGTCTGGGGTTGTCTTTTATTTATAGATTTATCTCTTGGAATGTTTCATATTTTGAGTTTTTATGAGTAAAATGGTGATAGTACACACTGCGTGAATTAAAAAAAAAGAAAAGAAAATTAAGCAGCTGGTGCTATTTTTGTTTTTGAGGTGGGCGGATGGATTTATACTGAAAGTTTTGCTTTTGCATGAGGTATGAAAGAAATACATATATCCTGACCAAGATACGCATGCTTGTTTGTAATGATTATTACTCCG
Source organism: Heliocidaris erythrogramma (assembly GCA_025617745.1). Lineage (NCBI taxonomy): Eukaryota > Metazoa > Echinodermata > Echinoidea > Camarodonta > Echinometridae > Heliocidaris > Heliocidaris erythrogramma. The sequence continues at coordinate 13,446,653 of CM046873.1, read as the reverse complement.
TCTTTTAAACTATGTTACAGCCGCGAATACTAAACAGAATGACGTACGATTTCATGCATTATGTTTTTGTTTTCCTTTTTGATTTCTTGAGATTTTCCCGCCATAACGTTCCATAAATTTTGAATCTCTTACACTATTCTCTGTACAATACTATCACAAAGCCCCAGGACTCATATACATTATATGGATCTATTTTATACAGACAAAAATTAATATATGTAGACGACAGTGCATCGACTTTCGTCGTATTACTGCAGCATAACTTTACGCGTTGCACTTTTATCACGTTTTTAGCTTTTCTACCATGCTTAGTGAGTTTTTCTCCTTCTCAGTTTAAAATGTGATTTCTTGACTCTAGCTTTCATGACTAACCCTATAGTGTCTGTTGCTATTGGAGATCTTAAGGGAAAGTTGTTAGTCTATACGCTAGACGCGATTAATGCATTTCCATTGGAATGCATTACCGTTGATATGATACCAATTCACTCCGCCTTGAAGTCATACTAATTGTCATAAGCATGATTTTCAACAATAAGGGAAAATCTGGAACATCTAGAAATCTACCTGACCTATTTTCCTGTTAAAAATGAGACGAAATATGGGATAAAAATGGGCGAAAACAACGTCCCAACAAATAGAGTAAGATATCATCGGTAGGATTGTGCGATAAATGATTCCTCTTTTAGCAGGCGACCTTGACCATGGTGTTAACCGGTATCTGCGAATCTCTGACTTTAATCTTCAAGAAATGTTGACGATTTCCCGCGGGCAGGCTCAGAAGGCAACACTCGGGTGCCTCTAGCTGTGTTTACACGGCGGAATCTATCATGATTTTCATCAAGCTTCATTTGAATCGCCTAAATGTCTATACGAGGTGCTAGAAACGCATCGCGACATTTAATGCCCGGATCACACGAGGCATCATTTCGATTGCGTCATTACCTGCGCTAATCGAGCCTATGAAGGTCATTAACCCATATATACGCCAGTTATTAAAAGTATTGTTTGCACTATTCATTTTGCAATCAATTTTTAAATGATATCACTCTTTCTTGAAGCACAAAAGACCGTTCCAGTCACTGACGCGGTCCTTACGTCAGCAAATGACGCATCGTGTTTTTACCTGCGCCAATCAAACCTGTGGCGGTGATTGTTGCATTCGCCAGTAATTCAAAGCACTATTTTTCACCGTTCGTATTTCATTCACTCCTTGTACGATGTCACTCATAAATGACGCATGCAAGGTCGTGCTAGCTGCTGACGCATTTGTAGGTCAGGTAAATGACGCCTCGCGTACAGCAGTCATAACAATGTATGGACAACACTCTATCATCTCAATTACGTATCCATAGGGTGCGTTTCTATACAGTACACCGATGTATTTCACACTGTAAGCTTGAAGAATCTGGTGATAATTCTGACTTGAGAACACATCGTTAAAGGGAAATCCAACCTTAATGACAAGTTGCTCTGAAAGAAAGAGGAACAATCAGAGAAGCAGATTGGTGAAAGTTCGAACGAAATCTGACAAGCAATATCAAATCTATGATTTTTTTTAAAAGTTGTATAAATCGCTTACATGTGGGAATTTCAAATTGGTCGAATCGGCAATGTCACTGTCATGTAGTGGGGACAACCCCCCCCCCCCCCCCCCCATTTGCTCCAACACACAAAATTACTAAAAATGTTTGGGTTTTTTTTTCTTCAAAATGTATTACTCAATATCATCTTTATCTTTCATGAGGACCTTCAACTATATGATATGTACAATATATTTTTAGTACTGCCCCGAGGGTAAAGGCGCTTCGGAGAAAACCGCAAATTAATGATAGTTTTGTGTAAGACAAACGGGAGAGTTGTCCGCAAGTATGTCACAATCGACTCACCAAATTACCAATTTGGGATTTGCATAGATATCATTTTTCAAACATAATACATGTAACTTTCTTATTCCTTGTCCGATTTCTTGCAAATTTTTCACCATCCCGCTTTTCTTATTGTTCGGCGTTCACATGCATCATCTTATTACCAAGGTTGGAATGCCCTTTAAAATTACAACATTGAAGCCATATCCACGCAACAGATTTCACTTTATTCTTTAGTGAACCCGCAACAATTTGTATAATCATTATGAAGTGCTATGATGATATGAACGAGAGTTGGGCAGCGTAACACAAAGCAAATGCACACCTCGTTCAAAATGTTGACCCTCAACTAATCAGAACAGTAGCTTCAAATTTGCGAGTGATTGCTAACCTTTGTGAGAATTATCCACTGTTCATTGAGTCATCTGATAAGAAACTTTACCCATTTACTGAAGAATTAGAATGAATCAAATATTATTACAGTACCTCTTTAAGGAAAGAAGTTTTCTCGTCAGCCTGTTTATATCAAAATATTCCACAAACATCATTCTATACCAATGCTATATGTTTCATACGTATTTTAAAATAACAAGCATACGAAAAAGTGCAAAGGCAAGACATTGTACTATTGTCGTCTGTCTTGATCACGTGATTATATTCTATCAATCATGAAGTCATCAAACTATCTCTCTTTTTGTGATTTAAAAGAAAATATTTGTTTATAGGATGCAAAGGTTCAAGGATGTTGTTCTCCTCTTTTCCCGAGTTTGGTCTTGTTCTGGTTATCAGGGCTATTGTGACGAAATGGAAAATAGTTGGGATGTTTCATGATTAATGACACTTCTCACAAAAATGACACGAAAGAGGTACACAGAAACGATGAAAAAAGTTTTGGCAATATTCAAGGAAATCGATGAAAACTTTATCTCATTCCACACAATCCAATCCACCAAGATACATGTTATTGGGCCAACTTCAGGGTCCCGTTTCAAAAAACTTGTTATCAGTAACAACTGCTACATTTCTATGACAAATTTGCTTTCAGCCAATAAGATGCAAGGATTTCAGTAGCTTATAACAACTATCGTAACTTGTTACTGATAACAAGTTTAATGAAACGGGGCACAGTCAATCAAGAAAGACAGGTTCACATAAAAGGAGGTTAATTCGACGAAAGACTGTTTACAAAAAAAAAGTAAGAATCAAATAGAAAAGCTCAGTATTTTTAGTTTCTGCGTTAAGAAATAGCAGACACGAATAAAGATTTCTAAACTGTTTTCCCAATAAATGACAAAAGACAAAATAGTGCAAGTTTTTACTATATTTCTTAACCTGAATTTTCTGTAAAATGCTATAAGGAAACGATCATCACCTAATCTGTACTTTTTCTCTCTCCTTGATCCCACCTACTCGAATTGGCGTTGGGTTTCTTTTTCAGAAGAAGAAAACGGAAATCAAGTGTAACATATAGAAATAACAGTCCCTTAGATATAGGTTGTGTAGGAGGCAAGATTTCTAAAATAGATTAGATGTCTACGTCTACTTCTAAACATCAGTTACAAAGTCGCTTCAATTTTGAGGCATCTAGAATATTTTTTTTTCCATTTCAGGACCTGCATTTTTCTTCCCCCCCCCCCCCCACCTTTTTTGTCGGGGGAGGGGGGCATTTTCAGTTATCTGGGACTGTCAAGAAAGTTATATCATTGGTTATTTAACGGGGGTTTCCGTCTTCTGCTTCTCCACCCCCCCCCCCCCCCTTCTCTCTCTCTCTCTCTCTCTCTCTCTCTTTCTTTCTCTCTCTCTCTCTCTCCCTCTCTCCCTTTCTCTCTGTAAATCTCTTATTTCCCTTTTTCCCTTTATATTTCTTGCTATGTTACTTCTCTTCATACTGCAATGTACATCAATGTGTGTAGCTTTCTTCCCCTCTCTCCCGCTCTCTCTCTCTCTTTCTATCTCTCTCTCCCGCTCTCTCTCTCTCTTTCTTTAATTGTCTCTTTCCTTTCCTTCCCTTCCTCTTTTCATCCTTCTCATTGTTTATGCTAACTGCCATACAGCATTATATCTTTCATAATTATGATTTACATCATCTTTTCTCTCTCTCTCTCTCTCTCTCTGTCCCCCTAACCCCTTCACTGTACTTTCTCAATTGTAGTAGAATGTCCATCATCATCGTTCCTTTCTACACAATCCAAAACAACTTTATCTGCTTCCGTTTCATAACCCTATAAAAAATGAAAAGAAACTTTTCAAATCCCACACACGGCTTTGCGGGAAGAAAAAGCATTCTTGTGTCTGCATTTCTTGAACAAATAAGCGATAAAATAGAATTCATCTTCCGATGGTAAATCCAGATTGCGATTATCATCCATGGCGATGTTTTCTTTATCAACTTTGACAATTCAATTAACTTTCACCAAAAGAGAAAAAAAAATCGGCGACGCATATTTCGTCAAACCCTTCCGCCCACCTTGGTTAGAGTTCAGACGGACGCAGAAAAAAAATAAGAAAAGGGGACAAGGAGAAACTCTTTCTTGGTCCGTTTCTCTAAAGCAAACCAATGCCTTAGATGTGGTTCAGCCTTAATGCGTCCCAATCCCTTTGAAAATAAATGCTCGGGCGAGATATTTCTGGGAGGGTTATTCTGGCAAGATGACGGGAGCTTCTGAAATGGATTTTCAGGATGATCTCTGTGCGAGATATCTTCCAATATTAAGGCGGTGTGAGTCCCCCACTCATATTACTAGTACGACAAACAACCATAGTACACTCCCAGATTTTACCTTTGCTTCCCGTTTATGAAATCACAATGTATTTACCTCTTCCTCCGACCAGCTCAGCATGATCCGTTCACATATGGCGCACTCTAATCTTCCTTACCCCAAAATTTACACCACTGCATGCTCGTATGGCTCCTTTGGACACCGCGTAAAATGGACACAGAAATACACTAAACTTGCAGTGTCGCACACGAATAGACTTATAATAGAGTTGTATTTTCGATGAAATATCTTACTTCAAAGCCCCCATGAGAAGATGGGAGGGGGTAGTCAGGGAGCCGTCAAAGTTCGAGCGACCCTATTGCACACGTAGGCTTTGTTGAAATAAGTTTTGACACGGAGAGCTTGATAATCGAGTTCCTGCTTTAGACGTTTAGTTTGGACCCATTCCCGACGGAACGTTGATGGAAAAACACCTATGTCTCACACGGGACAGTAGCAAATAGGGGTGGGGGACAAATCTTCCCATGCCCCCTTCTTTTCAACTAATGTGGCATACGTGAAGTACATAAAAGAAAAAAGTCCTCCCCCCCCCCCCCCCCCACCTACCCACTTTTTCAGGTTTATACCCAGTTTGTGTTTGTTTGTGTATATATTATCACCTAAAACTTATGATCATTTTTATTTCTCTTACATGCTTTTTTTTTCGGAACTGCTCTCCCCCCCCCCCCCCCTTCCCCTCTTCAATAACGAAAGCCTGGATCTGCCCCTGCCACGAGATGCACTTTTAATTTTGAATTCTACCCATTTCGAAGGGAAATTAAAAACTAGTCTTTTTCTTCGATACAGGCGATAAAGTACGATCATATCAACATTCCGGCAGACGATTACCACCGTAACCATGGTTACAACGGCTGTTGCCATGGATACGGTAGAGTAGACCATCATCCTCTTTCTCTTTTTATCGATCTAATCAATTTTCTTCCCATTGCCATCTTCAATCGCCTTCGTTAGTGTGTTCTATTTAAAGCGTGTTTTCCACACATAGACATCGTTAGCAAATGGTTTATTACTTCTTCTATTTTTTCATAATGTGCTATACAGGTTGAAAATATATTTTTAGATTTAGAATGGACAAGTTGCAATGCTGGCTATTGCGGCTATTGAAATTCAGTACAAAATTGCAAACAGTTGGTTTAAAAAGCATTATCAAAGTAATATTTGTAAAACTGGATAAGGGTGTACATTTATCATTGAGAAAATTTATAAATCGTTTTCACAGGTTGGAAATATTGAAAGTATTCTGCAAAAAAAAAAGTATTATAGGACCGACGTGGATAATGAAATTTAGGAGAGCACGAAGAAAGGAATATGAAATTTTAAAGGTTTGGATGTATGATAAACTAGAATTGATGTTTTGAAATAAACTGATGACATTATTGGTTATGGGGGGGGGGGGTGACCAAAAAATGAAAGGGAAAGTGTGAAACAGTGTTAACAAAGTAGAGAGATCTTGCCAAAACAAATGCGAAATACATATATACACAAAGGATAAAATGACCAATGTCGTTGAAAAAGTTCATCAACAAAGAGAGAAAATGACAAAATACGGAAATTAAGTGAATAAGAGAAAGAGGGAGAAAGAGTGAGAGGGGGAGAGAGAGAGGGGAGAGGGGGGAAAGAGGGGGAGAAGGAAAGATGGTGAGAGGAAGTTAGAGGAAAGGGAGAAGTTAAGAGAGTACACAGGAAGGACAGAGGGGGAAAAGAGACAGAGATATAGAATGAGAGGGAGAGGAAAGAAGAAATGTGAGGGACAGAGATGGGAAGTGAGCAGGTGAGAAGGGGAGGGAGAGAGAGACACACACGCACACACAGAGAGACAGAGAAAGAGACAGAGAGAGAGAGAGAGAAAGTACAAGAAATTTAGATGCAAATAAAGAGAATAGATAGATATAGAAAGGGGGTCCCTACTTTTCACCATACTGTCTACCATCTCGGAGCCGAGGGTGTGCGGGCGTGTAACCGTAGCCCGCTCCGTCCCAACCAACAAAAGCCACCGATGTCTCTCTGCGCTGTCTCTTAAATCCATCATGATTGCAATGAGGCGATATATGTTTCCATTTCTCTCAATTGTTCGCATGACGTTTTCAAAACCACTCGTGCCCACCCTTAAAGCACGCTACAATTTAGGGGGTTGTGACTTATTTATCCTCTAAACACTTGTTTATTTTGCAGCCCAGTACGTGTATCATATCTTATTAGTTTTTAAACTTTCTAAATTGCCAAGTATTGCAGCTGTCTTGAGAACTCAACTCGTTTATTGTTGAATTTTTCACTCTGAATGAGCACTGGAAATAAAGCGCTCAAAAGTTTGAAGGGATTGTTTTTCTTCTAAACGCGTTACGAGAAAATATTCGCGGATTAAACAAAATAATTGTTACGGCGTCACAAATACTTTCTTCAGACCGTAAAATTTATTATGTTGAAGAACATTCCTTACTTTAAAGTGATATTTATTACAATTTTAAACAGATATAGTTATTGTCAGACTCTAAGCTTTGTTTCAATCCTTCGTGTAATTATACGTTATGGCTACGTAACGATTCGACTTTAAAATGCCTCTTGGGTTCAGGAGGCGCAATTTGGAGGCACATAATTATGACATGTGTGTGAATATTGTCATCTTCGTATAAAGCATGTACATTAGGCTAAGTGAAATTCAGTGTTTGGCCCCCTCTTAACGGTGTTATTAAATATTTTGGCGAGCGAAAATGTACAAATTGTTGAATGTTTGTTGATTTGGGCTTAGAATGAAATGTAAGAAAATGGAAACTGAAATATTTGTTTGTTCGTATTCGAATTTTGGTTAGGGAATACTAATAAAGGAATGTTCATTTTCTGTCAGAATGATATCAATTTTTAATTTTATTGAGGTAAATATCCCTAGAATAATATACATCATCATAGCTAGAGCGAACCATTTCAGACAATTGAGACAATGCTTTTAAGAGTTGCGACTGATCTGAATAATATATATATATATATCACAGTTCAAGTAGAGTTGGAAATCAATAGCAATTCTAGTCATAAGAAATAGGCGAAAAGGAGGTCGAATTTCGCGATTGATTTTGGGACTTCGAACAGAAGTAAAATATTTGAAAGATAGTTGTAGTATAGATTGTTTATTGTCAATTCTTTAAATACAAATTATATCATAACATGTGAGTTGGTCTCGCGGTCGGCTCTCTTGTCGGAAAATGCCAGACATAAATGTTCATAACTGATTGCCGACTGATATATTAGTACGTCTATAACAATCCCACAATTATACAGTAAAGATGGTGCATCTTATTTTACTTATGCAGTGTGAAGCTTCTCTTTTTTTTCAATTTCTTTAAGAAATCATGATGCTTTTTCTGTTTCTTACTTGGCTACCTTTGTGAACAAAAGTGCGAGTTCTCGACACCGTCAAACAACTCCAAGCGATCCAAACGACCGACAGAGCACGGCAGACAAGAGACAAATAAACAAACAATCGACAAGATAGATGGGAGGAACAGTTCGAAACAAGACCGGATTGCTTTGAAGAGGTATTGAGATGAAACACTCGCGGGAGCAAAAACGAAATTGACCGCTCGGGATACATGTCCCTCATACAGTCCCACGTGATCACATTTATGTGGTATTTGCTCCAACATCAGGTCAGCAAGTCCATTTAAATGGGAGTAATTTTAGAAATGTTCAGCATTGAAGAATTCCAATTGATCTGAAGAAGTGTGACTCATTTACCAACAAGGGATTATTTATTAGTTTATGTCAAGGTACATTTAACATTACACCCTGGGATAATTGGGGTTGGGCAGTACCCCCATGTTCTTTCTTTCTCTTTTTTTTTCATAAACCGGTCCGAAACTAAGCTCGGGCAGACATCATCGGGTTGTCGACTTCCCGACTGAAATAAAACCTTTAATTGCTCTCAGTCGGCGTACTAACAATATCGAAGTGGGCGGCGAAAGGAGCTGGAACAACAGTAAACAACGATCGCATGGGAAATATTGCCTTACAAAGAGCTTGTCATCCCCTTTCTTGTAAGTTGTCGGTGATTGCCGTGCCGAGGTGATGATAGTAGCTAGACTGTGGCTGGTCAGACCTTGCTAGGATGGAGTTAGAGGTGTATGCGTTGGTACTGGTAGAGCACATGCATGATGCTTGGTGGTATATTTGGCGGTGGTGGTGGTGGTGGTAGGGGTGACGGTGGTGATGGGGGGGGTGATGGTGGTGATGGTGGTGGTGGTGGTAGTGGTGGTGACGGTGGTGGTGATGGTGATTTTGGTGGTGGTGGTGGCGGTGGTGGTGGTAGTGGTGGTGAAGTTGGTGATGATGGCGATTTTGGTGGTGGTCGATGTGGTGGTGGTGATGATGCATTGTTGTGATGGTGGTGGTGGTGGTGGTAGTGGTGGTGACGGTGGTGGTTATGGTGATTTTAGTGGTGGTTGTGATGGTGGTGGCGGTGGTGGTAGTGGTGGTGAAGTTGGTGATGATGGTGATTTTGGTGGTGGTGGATGTGATGGTGGTGCTGATGCATTGTTGTTGGTGGTGGTGGTGGTGGTGGTGGAGGTGGTGGTTATGGTATTACTGGCGGGGATGGTGGTGCGGGGGTGTAACCTAAACATTGTCGTGTTAGTGGTGACAGTAGCTAGTGGTTACAGTGGCATGGTGGTGATATTGGTGACGGTAATGATGGTTATCATGGTGGTGTTGGTGGTAACCATGTTGTTGATGGAAGTTAGCAGGGTCGATGATTGGATCTATTGATTTAATTTATTGGTGTAAGTGGTGACGATAATGAAGACGGAAGAATGGGGAAAGTAATTAGATTTAGAAGAAAAATAAAACAAAAGGAAAATGCAAGAAAATTGATTTACACAACTCTCATAGATGTGATGCAGATCGAGAAAAGGGAGCATTTTAAAATTTCGAGCATTTAATGTCCAAAGAACGGCTAGTAAATGGTGGAATGGTACACACAGTTTTTCACAAAGATTGTGATAAGAAATATGATACGAGCAAGTGATAGTTGAGGGGGTTCCTTACCATCTTTTTTGACCATTGCTGACATTGGAATTCGGAGAATGAGGGCGCTATTACAATTATCATTGCCGCAGTTTGTCCAGAGTACACAATTGCCGGTATTATTTCTTGTCCATTCTAATCTTGCATTTAAAGGACATGATTATTCGATCAAATCGTCATAGAGAGTAGATACCGTAAACTGAAGACAGTCATTCAGAACTCAGCACATGTATTGTTAACATTTATCGACCATGATTATTCGTGATGCCAAAATGCATATCTTGATTTCGAGTTAAACGTTGAAAACCTGGAAATAAAGAATATCAATGGTTAGATCTATTTTTCCTTTATGTTCTTTTTCATCTTTTTAGAATTGAAGGTGAAGTGATGGTGGAAACATTGCTTATATATTCATTCTATTGACCTATAACGAAGCGGTTTCCAAACGACAATATCGTAGCATTAATCAACATGAGATCGTAAAGTGTTGTAGAATTTGTTGAATTTTTTCTACAGTATTAACAATTTTTTTTTTTTTTTTTTTTTTTTTTTTGGGGGGGGGGGGGGGTGGGGGTTCATCACTATGATCCATTACTAATAAACACCCTTCTTCATCAGACTGTGAGCATGTTTAGACATGCTCCTTGTCCCTTTCTTTTCACTCTTTTCTGCTTCTTTATGTTTTTGTTTCTAATACAAGGAAGGGGAGAGGCTTTCTCTCTCGAAAAAAAAAATCCCGCATGTTGTTCGTCGGCGGGTTGAGTTTTAGACCCACGGTCTAGTACCGACATGACACCTTCAACAAAACAAGCGCGTTGATGTCCTTACGAGGTGAAACCAGACCTTGTTTATGGGCCAGAAATTAGTCCCTTAGGACCAGGACCGTGGCCATGACTTGGTCCAGGAACTCTCGGACCTCACAAACAGTGGAAGTTCTTAAAATGTCAAATAAGCGTCGGTATCAGAGATGGAGAATTAGGCTTAAAGAGGTCACTTGGTCAAGATGATTTTTATCACCTTTAGAGTGATCGCGGTCAAACTTGAATTCATCGTGTGCGCCAAGTTTTCGACTTGACTCCACCAAGCTTGCCAAGTGGTTTGTTTTTCAGCCTTCAATAATTCCACGATCCCTCCCTTTCCTCCTCACCTGTTTCCCCCCCCCCCCCCTTCTCTCTCTCTCTCTCTCTCTCTGTCTCCCTCCTTCCATCCCTTTTCTTTCCTCTGTTTTTTTTTAAATAAATCTGAATCTCTCTGAAGATTTGTATTATTTCTTTTAGTAAAATATAATTATCCATTTTACTCCCACCCCCAGCATAATAATGGACACTGAAGAGAATTCTTCAAACGTGAGCCCCGTTTCACTTTAATTTGTCTGAATATTCGCATTGGGCTTATTCACATCCAGGCCCGAGACGTAAATAATATTTTTACCTCTTATTTGTTTAATATTTCACCTTTCAGAGGTAAAAAACTTCGAAGCAGTAATGTTGGGAATTTACTAATACACACATGATATTTGTATGTATAATTAATGTATGGAATTTAAAAAAAAAACCTTATGAAAAGTTTTTTGCGGCCTTAGCAAAACTATACTCGGGCTTTATAATCACCTCTTTCAATAAGAATTCAAAGCAATTGTGCAAAGAATGATATATGTTTCCTTCAAAAGGATATTTTTAGCAAGATATGAAGATCATTTGATCTCGTCCCGATAATAACACAATTTCATCTTTCAAAATGCTCCATCATGATTCACGAACAGACATTGATCAAAATAGCTTGTTTTACGATTTCTTCTTCAAGAGTTTTTCTCACTTTCACCTTCTTGGGGGGTTTTTGGTGGAAATCATTACGTGAAATTTATTGGCCATTTATCTCCATCAATGGTTCGATGCCGTACAATGGTAGAAATGTACTATTAATGGATTATCTATTTTTTTCTTAGTAATGGTGTATTTTATAGGAAAAGTTGTTTCATTGCACCTTTTTTATGATGAATTGTTTGCAACCGCATGCCATTTTACACCTTGATCAGGATGATTTGTTTGTCAGGTCACTTTACGAGGGATCAATTTTTATCCAATTTTTATCGCAAATGGGTGTAACGCAAAAAATAAATTAAAACGACAACAGTGCAATGAATACATTTCCGTTCCGATTCTTTGCCTCCCGATGGTGGAGAATAAAGGCTGCAGCTACAAGTACTTTCAGGACATTCTACTAGACTTTTAATATGAAACAATTAAATGCACATCTCGTATTTCGCGCGTAATTAAATGCGGTACGCCAAGTTACTTAAAGGGCAATCCAACCTTGGTAATAAGATCAATAATAACAACAACACCCAGAGAAAAATAAAGTGAAATAAAGACTCAAATGTAGCTGAAAGTATTCTAATATATTATGATACGGCATTCAGTCTTATAGGACACTCGATCCATCATTGATAACTCAAAACAATAAGGAAAAAAGAGGATAGAAAAACGGACTTTCTTGATGTCGGCAAGAGGGTCGGAACCAAAGGTTTTGGAGGACATTGAAGAAGTGGTGGACATTCTTTTCCCTTGTCCGACCTTGTAGCATGCATTCCATTGGGGGCAATCATCGGGGAATATTGAGTATCCATCATCTCAACGCTGTCTCGGCCAGAAGTCTCCCGTGTGAGTTTGAGGGATACGGCCTGTTGCCTTCTCAAATCCACGCACTTTTAGGGCCCCATTAACCATGATCTCCCCCTCGTGAAGAGAAGAAAAAAAATCGAGATGAATTACAGTGAAATATGAAAAAAAGAATACTTATAGGGTAAAGGATGACTCATATCGTATTGGACTAGGTTTCTAGGAAAAATTTGAAAACGAACTTATTTTCTTTTTCTGAGGCACCCCTACCCCGCCCTTTACCGACGTCTTTATGATGATGAAATGCTTGAACTAAAACCGTCTTTCGGCTGATCAAATCGATACGCATGAAAGTTAGAGTTACTATTTATACTGATTAAAGATTATACTGATTAATGATACTTACATCATATTCGTTATTATCTACAAAATTAATACAAATCGCACTTGATAAAACATCGTAGTCGCCTACACAAATGTCATTTACTGAAAGAATTTCACTCATGACACTAGAAATAGTCAATTTAATTTCGTAGTGCCTAAGCGGAAAGGTAAAATTGGAAATTCCTTTTATTTTAACGGTATTCTTTTCTGGAATTCCCTCCCAAATCATGTTAAGTCAGTTAAGAATTTTTTACATTTTAAAAGGGTATTGAAGCATCATCTGAAAAATGTGTCTACTCCATAACTATATTTCTCCTCTCCTTTTTGTAGCTCAGATGTTTTTTTCCTATATTATATGACTTATGTAACCAACGTTTATTATCGATAGTTTCATTATGATTTTCTGTATATAGTTTTTTCCGTTGAGTAAGTCTTGTTTTCACATTTATGTAATCTTCGCCTACTTTATAAAAATGTTATGTTTTATTTTGCAACTTTAGTACATTCTTATTACTTGTCGTACGTGTACGATAGTCTTGTAGCCGTACTAATGTGTTTTCTTAGTGTATTTTTTAATCAGTTATTTAGGTAAGGACCCCATTGGAAATAAGCCATTTCGGCTTTCATGGGCTATCCTGTCATGGTACCTGGTTATGTTTGTATTGCAATATACCTGACGAATAAAATCAAATCAAATCAAATCAAATCGGTTATTGTTTATATTCATTTTCATGCAGCCTGAGAATTTTGTTATCATTCTCCCATTTATTGTTCTTGCCGAGTTGTGGTTTTGATTTTGTATTTGTTTGTTTACTTGTTTGTTATTTTTGTGCTTATTTATTGAATTGTCACGGGTCCAAACAAAAGCCAAATCCCAAATATCTTTTCGTAAGCCATTAACATTCATTTAAGTAGTCTATCGGGCAGCTATAAGGCCGATGCGTATAAAAGGGATTGATATTTAAATAGGGGGAATCTTCCCGGACTGAAGGGACTGGGTCACTGCAAATTCTATGATTTCTGTTTTCTTCTTCAAATCATCATTCTTCTAGGCCTGCATTCGCCCTACACTGGATGTACCTGCGCTCAGATAAAAAAACAAAAACAAAAGAAAATGAAAACTTAAATTTCTATTTTTCAAATGACGAGAAAGAGAAAATGATTGTCGAATATTTCATTATTATTAATATTAGCAGAGGGCAAGCAAAATCATTGGCCTGACCCAGATATCATTTTTTTTAAACTACTGTCCATCACCGCTACCTGGTATTGACACCGCGGACCCTGGTTAGATCCCAAACAAGAATTTAGATCGAGACCTTGGCCGCAAATGAAAATCGACCTGGGTATGCTAGGGGATTTCCCTGGATATTACAAGAAACTAGAATAAGAATTGGACGCGTTTAACGTTGGTTTAATACAGATATAATGGATACGAGTAAACAGAGGTCATTTAAGGTCATCAAGATGGTAGAAATTTAGGAAAATTCAACTCAATCACAAACAAATACAAATTATGATTTGCTTTCCGGGTTTTCGCCTCCTTCTATTTTCTCAATTATTTACTGCATTGTACTCTATAATATGTTCAACCACATTGCTTCACACGTATCTGTTGTACATCACAAAAAGGTTCCAAGTGCAAAACCAAGTCAATATGTAAGGCCTTGTGCTACACAGGTCTCTCAGGTAACATGAAAAGCTATATGTGGTATCATTGCAGATTTTCGTGTTTGTTTAGCATTTATACGGATAATATGTTTTATAATGTCATTCAAACAATTCACTTTTTGAGCTGAAAACTTGCGACTTGTGTCCGAGTTTAAAAGGCATCCGGCAGAGCAGGTTCGAGAGTCATATGAGTATTTTAGTATGGGGGTAACGTTTAAAGGTCACGCCAGACTAAAATATTCATAATCTTGAGTGTAGAACACGCCTTTTACCACCCGGCCCAGGATCGGACCCAAGTCGTTGTATAGACGCAACATAGAGCTGTACCACGAAACCAAATCTTATCTCCCTCTAACTAAGCAAGCCAAGTCGAAGACACTGTGCCTTTAATCACAATGTTGGTTCCGTTATGTTATCTCACCCAGTGATCTCATGAAATGCATACGTTTGATCAACAATCTATGACCTCTTTCGTCGGGGACTTGTTCCGTTCTCTGGGGTCAGGAGTAAAATTTCCTCTTTTTTCAAATATAAAATGAACAACAGAAAAGAAGAAGAGAGAAAAGAATTGTAGGGGGTGGAATACCGGTCCCTGGGCGAGAGGAAATCTTGTTAGATACACCACGGACATGGAGAAAGATAAACAAGAGTGAATGGTCAATGATCACATGATAGTGAACGTCAAGGATGTATTCTTGGGTGGTGCAAGCAGGTGCGAGGTACTACTATAGCGATGGCGTAGGGATGGAAGGAAATTGCAAGAATAGGGAAAGAGAAAGAGGAAGAACGTGCAGGGTAAATAAAACACTCTTATCGCACCCCTCCCCCTCTGGGTTGCTTCGCTCTCTCACATTCCATCCACCTATAGTAAGACAAGTACGCCCCCCCCCCCCCCAATATCACGCGCTACGCCACTGTTATTTAACATCTTTAACATATTTTAGTACTCCAATATCACCCAATATTGGGTAAGATTTTACCCAGCTCTTATAGAGTGTATGTATTCAAGAAGTGATTATCTACTTTAATATTATCATGATTATCTTGGAGGATGACAAAACAATTCTTTCTCGTTAAGAAGTTTGAGATTTTCCTTAAGTCTTTGGAGTGTGATGTTAAGGAACGTACGGCATAGATTGTTTTAATTATTGAATGGCTATTTATGTTGGGACAAAGTTCAGAAAATCTTTTAAATTGTTATCAGTGAAGAGGTGCGGTAAGTTTGTCTCGCCACCTTTTTTTTCTTTCGAAAACTTTGATTGTGTAAGTGGAATAGTAAGGGCAACCTTTGTTTCTAGAAAACCTAAATACCCGATATTATTAAATCACTGTAGAACTGCATGCTGCAAGCCAGGGCTAGAATTCATCTTATCA
The DNA here is from genome assembly GCA_025617745.1 of Heliocidaris erythrogramma. Lineage (NCBI taxonomy): Eukaryota > Metazoa > Echinodermata > Echinoidea > Camarodonta > Echinometridae > Heliocidaris > Heliocidaris erythrogramma. The sequence continues at coordinate 13,430,951 of CM046873.1, read as the reverse complement.
TTATATTAATACTTGTACATGCTCAGACGCATCAGATTGCCATTTGTGCGCAGACACGTGTACACGGAAGGTAGCTGAGAACTTTCGAGTGTGCCGCCGAAGAAAATCTGTCATTATGTTGAAATAATTTGAGCAAAGCGAGTATGAAAAGCGAAAGTCCCCGTGGCTATACACTCCAAATCCTTCAATCCATGCTTCAATAAATAAAAGCAAAATATGATTTTTGAAAACAGTTTCTTCCTCGCCTGTCCTCTCTCTCTCTCTCTCTCTCTCTCTCTCTCTCTCTCTCTCTCTCAACACAATAGCGACTTGACTGCAGGTTTTTTCAGGTGAAGAGAGAAGGGATAACTTCCGCTCCATTTAGAACCTGTTATCCTTCTGAAATATTATTTTGGCGTCTGCAATTTCGAATTTGTAAATATTATTTTCTTTTTTCTCTCTCTCTCTCTATTCTCATTGTCTTTCCTTTACATCATTAAATACTTATTTGAATATAACGAACAAATATTACAATTTGAATGGGAAAGTTTTGAATTTCAGACTATTCGTTCTTTTTATAAAAGTATTCGTAAATATTTTTTTTTCTTTTTATTCATTCTTATGGCCTTTTCTTGTCATCATTTAATACTTATTTGAATATAAACGAATTAAAAAATTGGAATTGGAAGTTTGAATTTGTGAATTTCAGAATATTCGTTATTGTAATTAATCTATGAAGAGATTCGGTTGTATAACTATTCTAGAAAGAAAATATAAAAATTTGTTTCTGGTTTATATTTTGTAGGTATTTTTTTAGAGAGATTTGGAGGGGAAATGATTAAGACCTTGAGAGACGTGGTGTGTAATGATTTTTAATTAATTTAATAATTTATTTTTGTTTGTTTGAATGACCACTTTTAATGAAAATTCAAATGAATTGGGAGCATTTTGGAATATTGGTGTGAAGGATGTTGACTCTTATACGAAAGGTCCTGGGTTCAAACCTCGTTCGGTGCTTACATCCTTGGACGAGGTATTAAACACATAGTTGTCCCTCTCGACCCAGGTGTAGATGGGTACCTGGCAATTGCTGAGGTAATAACAATTGCAGGGCCCTCTGGACGAACAGGGGAGCGTTTCATCAAGCGTTTTGTCAGTGATTTTTACCGACAACTGTAAGTTATAAGCTACTGCAGTCCTTGCATCTGATTGGCTGAGAGCAAATTTGTCAGTAAAAATCACTGACAAAACGCTTGATGAAATGCTCCCCAGTATTGATGCTGATGAGGCTTGCCAAGGTGAATGAAATTATGATTAATATTATTATTATTATTATTATTATTATTATTATTATTATTATTATTATTATTATTATTATTATTATTATTATTATTATTATTATTATTATTATTATTATTATTATTATTATTATTATTATTATTATTATTAAGCCATTGTGTACGTCATTATGCTGTCAATTGAACAAGTACGATACAGATTGTTCGCTCCGGATGAAACCTGCATTCGTTTAACTTTCAAATGATTTAGCTAAACATGAATGTTTTTATATTGGTTTTAATGTGACATGATCTCCACTTTACTGCAATTCCATGAACAACAAAGCAGTAGTATTTTGATTTTATTGCATTTCATGTATTTATTTGCCATATTATATTTCCTATACACAAGAACGGATGATAATCATTTCTTGCGTATATCGATATTATACCATCACTGTGCCTGGTAATATTTCTGATGACTTTTAATGAACAGAATAAAGTAATTAATGACAAATACAAACAAAATGATCAAATAAAAAAGATGTCGGTCGACGTGGAGTTCAGTATAAAGGAGACAAAGAGCCGAAAAATAGATACAATTTAACAGAAAATAAAATACAATTTAATAGAATGAGACATAGGCCTACATGAAACGAGCTCGATTCGGAAAAAGAAGTTCGGTAAAAGGAGGCGGGGAGAGGGAGGGTAGGGGTGAAGCGAAAACCAAGCATGAATTTCTAGCATTCCATATCTGGCGTAGAAACTGTAGAAGGAGTTAAAAAGCCGGGCTGAGCAGGGGGTGGGTGTACTCTACGGTATGCCGCCGCGCCGGTCGGGCTGACGCCAGCCAGGACTTAGGTATGCAATGGCCCTTGTCGTGCTGGGGCTCAGCTTTCGTTCTCCTCCAAATATCTCTTGTTTGAAGTTCCAAACCAAAAGAAGAGAATTTCCTACCTCTTTTTGTTTTACTATAGAGGAATTAATAACAAACACCCTCAGATATGGCCACCTGCAAGGGAACCGGAATGGCGAAATCATTTTCCATTTTTGCTGGATCGTTCGATTATCGTCTTACATGATTCTAGAACTGATCCAAGTTAGAAAATAAAAACAACTAAACATAGAGTCCCTCCCCCCCCCCCCCCCCTTCAGACGCATACGGCAGATTAGATGAAATTGACATCCATGTAGGTAATGAAATTACATCAGTTTCCATCCAGAATTTATATCTTGTTTATTTAGGGTATTATGTGCAGGATATGGGAGGAAGCTTAGGTTTGTAGCTTCGTAGTGAAACGTATCTGGGACCAACGTAACAAAAGGCGCCGTGGAGAAACGTTACGACCACGCCCACTCCGAGTACATTAAGTAATGACGTTTAATCTCTCTCTCTCTCTCTCTCTCTCTCTCTGTTTGTCTTTCTCTCTCTCTCTCTCTCTCTCTCTCTCTCTCTCTCTCTCTCTCTCTCTCTTTACGATGTATATGGGTGAAGGGGATAGAGTACATCTCTACCTCCCACTAGTCATCTCTTCACATCCGCCCGTGTCTATCGATATAGATGATGTCTTCGTAGGGGGTACGGCCTGTGTTGACTCAATATCAAATGCTTATGTCTCGATGTGTTTAGCATCTACAAGACTGAGCCACATTTTTAGGAGCCATTCTTAAGATAGTTTCACTTGATTCCCAGTTTAGAGCAGCTTAAACTGGATCTTTAAATAAGATTTGATTCTGCGTTTTTGTTTTCCTTAGGTCTTTTTGCAGCAAATTCTGAACCGCTTTGAACCGCAAGGAAGGGGCGCTGTACATGCTGTATGAAATAACTTTGATCGGAGAAGAGAGTATGTCAGATGAGAGAAAGAATGGTCTGAAAGACATCCAAAGAAAAAAAAGGGGGAAAGCTATAGACAAAGACAAAGAAGAAGAAGGAAAATGGATCTGACGAGCCAAACCCCGCTCTGCTTTTGCCAATGAGGTGTCATTTATGCTGAGTTATTAGGGAGTTTTCGAATGTGTCAACGTGAACGCCGTCCTAGATCCTGCCAGCGACAACTGTTTTGTGTTAACTGCATACAAATTAGGTGAAGCATGAAGCTAACAGTGGGTGAAGCGAGGTTCACGTTTTAGAGAAGACGGCAAAACCATGTTTGATGCGTTTTCGATCTGACTATTGGACGAGGGAGAAGCCAGTGGACGGGTGAGCCGTTCTTGCACAAAGCGCGGTATGCAGTTAACACAAAGCAGTCCATTGTAGCTGGGAGGATCTAGGACGGCGTTCACGTTGAAACATTCAAAAACTCTCTGTACGCTCATCATGCCTACAAAGCTCGGCTGACACGATGCGTCATTTGCTGGCATAAATTTGAGGGGCTTTTGGGCGCCACGAAAGAGTGATATCGTATTAAAAGGATGGCGGAAAGAGTACAAACAATACTTTTTAAAACTGGCGTATGGGTTAATTGCCTCCACATGCTCGATTAGCGATCTCAAGTATCGAAGCTATCGAAATGACACCTCGTGTGAGACGGTCTTTAGCAAAGAAAACGGTGCATGTGCCAGTAACTGAACGCAATATTTGGACTGTACATATTGTATTCACTTCCAACTGCTTCCGATATTAGTCTCGCACGGCGCTTCAGAGACCACTCCACTTATAAGCTAATTAAGAACAAATTTATGCATAAGTTAAAAAAAAAACAATATATGCATAATTTAAAAAGAACATGAAAGTTAGATTTTCACATATTCAAAAAGAGCTTTGAAGTGGCATTAAACTGGTAGAGCTCGAACAGCGCCATGTTACAGATATTGCTAAATTTAGATTATGATTTAAACATTAATTGCACTTTTATTTTGAATTTGAGAAAGAGCTTGTTTGGATAATACGCACATTTTACATTTGGAAGTATTATTTTGAACTTTGCAAATGTTCAAAATTACATACATGTACATTCAAAGCTTCTACAAACTAGAGTGGGGCATGATGGGAAAATGAAAGGCACAGACACTTTTCAAATACTGTTATAAGTAGGGGTTCTGTAGGAGCTTCAGTTTACTGTCACTTTATAAGTTTACTCTGTAAAAAATGACAAATTTTCTTCCTCTTGACAAAAGAGAAAATAATTCGGAAACTTTTGTGGTTGTCATCACCCTATGCGTTGATGAGTAGAATAGTTGTGGTTTGGATATCAGGTAGCAGCTTCTTTTTCAAGCCACACTGAATCCCCACACATATTGTAATCGAGACTCTGAAACAAAGCGAATGCCTACTGTGGCCTCAAAGTGAAAGTTGCCAACGAAAAGAATAATTCGGTGTTTGAATTATGCAAAGTTATGCGCGTTAAGTTGAACAAACTTTTTACAAGCGTTGTTGCGTATCTCGTTCAAGACTGGAATCAGACTGAAGATTTTGGAAAGATCCTGATGATTTTGCTCATGATTCAAGGTTTGTAAAATGTTTGCTTTCATTTTCCAAATTTTCACGTAAAATCTGAAATCTGAAGAGTTCAACATGTTTGAATTATGTTGGGTATCGTTGAACAAACGTTTTTGTAACGAGATCGTCACGTATCTCGTCCAAGGTTGGTGACGGTGTTGACGTTAGAATGATCTTGATGTTGACGCATGCAAAATGTTTGCTTTCATTTTCGTCATTATCGTTTTTAAATTAAGCCATTTTATTCTTGATTTCTGCTGGGGAATTGTTTTTTTAATACTTGGAATAGCATTCCGTCACATCACGAGAAAAATATTTTTAAACATTGGGATACTTTTTATTTCATTTTGATAACATCATACAGTGAGTGTAACAATGATAGCGGATATATTCATCCAAAGGGAAATTCAAGGCGCCTATACCAAATATTACTTTGTCTTATCATAATATAGAATGAATAGAATTTAGGTTTTCTTATGATTCTTTATCTGGTCATGGATATACGTTCTTTTGTACACCCATGATCTGGGACCCGTTTCATAAAACTTGTTATCAATAGCAAGTTGCAATAACTGTTATAAGCTACTGAAATCCTTGCATCTGATTGGCTGAGAGCAAATTTGTCATAGAAATGCGGCAGTTGTTACTGATAACAAGTTTTATGAAACGGGACCCCGGTAGGGTTAACAGATCGCACCGTGCAAGTAGTATATCCATGCTCCCACCCAAACTGACAAAGAACCAGTAGAGGCCACACGCCTGTAATTAGATCCAGTAAGTACCAAAGATGATGTAATTAGTTGAAAAAATTCATATAAAATCAGTGATACATATTTCAAAACTTTTTTTATATGTGCCTAAAGAGGGATAATTACTGGGTCAGGGGCCCGTTGCACAAAACTTGTGTTTGAACGCAACTCGGGAAAACCACACGCAACTTTATTTTCAGCCAATCAGAAGTGCGCATTTAGGACTTGCGTTTGATTTTTAGGAGTTGCGATTAAACGCAAGTTTTGTGCAACGGGCCCCAGATCAGTCCCATGAGAGAGCAGGAGTTGGTCCCAGTGGGATTTATGGGGACTTTATTAGCAGCCCAAGAAACCTCATAATCACTGTAGCTCAGACTAGGTTTGTAGGTAGGCTAAGTTGCAGCCCCTGTAAAGAGAAAAATGCTGAAAAGCACCCATTCATATTTTCAGGAAGTCAAGGAACTGCTCAAGATTAAGTTGAATTGTGCCATTGCTTGCACTTATTTTTCATATTTTTTCCTCTCATTTTTAACACAAAAGCATATGTGAAATAATTACAGGTGTGCGCCTTAACGTGGATACCTGTGATGTCGGCATGAACACAGGGAAATGGGTTTTCAGAATCATATTCTTTTAGAGCTAGAGATAGAGGGATCTAGGGTGATAGACAGACAAAGAGGTTGATAGAGAAACGTCAGTCATGGTACTAACGAATTCAAGACTTTTCAGAAAGAGGCAGCCCGAAAAAAGGATTTTTTTTTTACATTGATATGAATCCCCCTAAAAGATGGGGGCGTGGAGGGTTTTTTAGAGTTTTCTTTCTCAGTCTTTTCGGCCCATCCCTAAGTCCGCCCATGATCGTATGATACACACATGACGAGGAGAACATTTTGACGAATGTCAGTATAAACAAAATGAGAAATTTAAAGTGACAATAAATTGAAGCTCCTAATTGGTGCCATCTTTCAACAGGATATGAAAAGTGTCTGTTTCTCTAATTTTCCCTTCATGCCCCATTCTAGTTTGTAGAAACTTAGAATGTATCTGTAGGCAATTTTCCACACAAGTGTGCAACGTCAAAAATAATAGTTTGAAATATAAAATGTGCCTATTTTCCGCCGTTTGTCGAAATTCAAAATAAAATGCAATCAATTTTGAAATTATAATCTCAATTTAGCAGTTACTTTTTTGCCTTTTAGTGCCATTTTAAAACGCATTGAAATGTAGAAAGGGAGAGATAAAGAGATGACATTATAGACGTACATTGTGAATAAGATTCAGAGAATGAAGGAAGAAAGTGAAATACAATGCAACGGCCAGACATTGTCCATTGGAAATACCAAATACTTATCATAACATCCCCTCGTATTCAAAGTATAGATGAGATGGACAAGACACAGAGACATAGATATACCGATGTATACACACGGAGAAGGACAGACAGACATATGATCAAGATGGACAGACAGAAGTCGGAAAGAAAGAAATCGGTCAAACTGGTTTCGGCTTGCCTTTCTTTCTACCCTCACATAACCTCTGCTACTCCACCTAACCTATTTACACCCACTGATAAATGCTAGCAATGCCGGCAGGAGGTACAATAAATCTCCACTAAAACATCAACAAATATCCAAGCTGACCCTGGCCTTAAAAAAAGAAAAATCCTCTTCGTTTTCTCTCGTATCCAGACAAGTTTCTTATTTCCTCTTCACTCTTCGCTGTGTGGAGAAGAAAGGAGAATAGAAAATAAGGGGGGGGGGGGGGAACGAATCGAGAACGGGATGGTCTCAACTGTCAGTCTTCGGGGAATTGTCAACGGGCTTGATTGGCAGCCAAACGTAGATGGCGGCATTGTAGTTTGACTTCGCGGACAACGCCAACGGCCTCCAAAATTATTTCAGCTATCTCGTTTGTTTGTGTCCTTCAAGAGTGAAAGTGAAATCAAAAGCTATAAAAATGACTTCCGAAACAAACTATGAGGTTAACGTAATAGACTGTTTTACATACCTGTATTAACTCTTGATTGATACCATAATGATGTGTGATTTCATTTGATGATTCTTTGATATTAAAATAATAATAAAAACAGTTACCCATTTACACAACAATTTCGTCCCTTCTCTCTCCAAAGCTAACAACAGAAAGCCAAGCTTTTTTTTCATCACCATTTCAATACAAATATTTATTTCAGTTAGTTTAATGGTAATTTCAAAGAGTCACAGGAACTTACACTAAATGTTCCAAACTAATTTATGGGAAAATTAGAAATTAGCTGAGTAATGAGAATAGTGACAAAAAGAGAACAAGGAAATCGAGATATGTGAATGATTGGTATATTATAAATCCAATGTAAACAAAATGAATTGGAGAGCTCAACTTTGAATATAGAACCCGGTGAGGGAGGGGCAAATCTACTCCACCGGTAAAATGAAACTCAGAGGTAATTATGGTAATAACGGATTGGAGGATCACCAATATTTTGGTTTATATCATTTTATAGATTGTTATATTTTTAGGTTGAACGTGGACCGAAAGAACTCGGTGGGTTGAAAACGAAAAGATTTATTTTGCTTTTTGAAGGACATTGTAGCCCCCTGAACACTATAGTTAGCATAGAGTGCAGTTATGAGGCCAAGTTCCCATGTACATGTATGTTCTTGTTCAGGAAATAACACTAGATGGCGCTATGAGACTCTTTGTCGCACATGCATCTCACTGGAAAGGGTGATATGATGGAAATTTCAGGTTTGAAGGCCTTTGTTTAATTTGTTCAAATATACCGGTAGACCTGTCTTTGAAAGATATTGAGCTATGTGTTTATGGCTCAACATATTTCTCCTACAAACACCCTTTTTGCGTTTTACAATTTTCGTAGCCAGATTGTTGGGTTGGGAAAGGGGCATGTATGGCAAATATATCCCCCCCCCCTCCTCCTTCATAAAAAAATCTCCTTAAAATGATCATGTCTGTTTAATTCAGTTTGGTTTGTCCTCTCTTGAATGCATTGAGATATTCACTTGTTCAATTGTCCCATGCAACATCACCCCCTCCCCCCCCCCCCCCCCCCACCCCCTGGCAAAATGAAACGCTGGCAACGCATTTACACGATTACCACCATCCGGTTATTGTATTAATTTTTCTGAGACCTGTATAACTGACTAGCGGCAATGTCTCCTTGCTACTTCAATGAAATATTGGTAGTATAGCATCAAGCATCAAACTTGTGAAAAGTGTACAGTATTAGACTGATACCCCAGTTACATCTCTATGCCGACTCCAAACCGATTCCAGACCGACTGATCACTGGCCATTCGGAGTAATGTCACTTTTCGTTCGATCTATTGTCGATCTGTATCGGTCTCGTCGGTGTGGCAGGGGTTTGAATGCCTACGTGTTTGTCAGGCAATTGTGTTTTTTTCCCCGGGAGAAATTCCATATGATAACATGTATTCACACCTGTTCGACTGAGGACCTTTTTTTTTACCACTATACAAGTTTATACTGTGATCATCTACATAATACACACCTGTGAAACCTTTTAAAGACGATGTTTTATGAGGAGTATTTAAGATACTAAAGTTCATTTCCAGTTCAAAGAGGAGAATGCTATCAGTGTTACAATCATCTGAACTATGATATTACAACTTTCCCAGGGTATATAAAGAACGTTATTATATTCTTTTAGGCGAATCAATCAATTGTTTTCGGCAAATGTCTAAATTTGAGGTGCTTTCGATAGTGATATTGCTTAATTCCCTCACCACCACCACCACCAAACTGTTCCAGCGATGCCCCTTGTGGGGGATGTGAACCTGTAGCCCTGTTAAACCCTGATTTCAACTGTTGTGCACCTTGCATGCTAAGAAACGTCGTATCTCCCAATCCCAAAAGGTATTGTTGAAAATGAATTACGGAAGGCTATACAGTGCGTATCAAAAAAAAAATAAACCCGAATTTGATAGCTTCTAATTAAAAAGCTACAACAAATATGATCTGAAAACTTATTCCATGGTTAAGAATAACTTGCTTTCTGTCCAATGATACCTCATTCATGACTTTTCTGCCACGGATGAGTGAGCACCAGCGTTCTTAAAAAGTACCGTGAAAATCTCCTTGTACCAAGTTTGGGCTGATGCAACAAATGTGGGTCAAGCCATGCGAATGTGTTACTTCAGTCAATCTCAATTTATTTTAACAGCCTTCTAACTTCTTGTCTCATGATAACTAAAAACTCGCTGCACTACACCATTTCACCTGCATAAGGTGCCTAAGGTTTTTCTCTCGAAAATATCACAAATTTTGCTTGTAATAAGCCCTTTTCTTGAGTATGAGTTGGCATTAAAACCTTTTATGTTCAAATTCACAAAATCGATTGAAATAACTGAGCAATTATTTTCAAACTGAAATAACAATTGCATAATTGGGTTTGACCCATATTCGTTGTTTCAACCCAAACTTGGTACTAGAGCATTTTGACAATACTTTTTTGTTAAACCTGATGCTCATTCATCCGTTGCAGAACGGTTAAGAATAAGGTATAATCATTGGAAGCAGAATATAAGTTGCTCTTTACTATAAAAATGGATTTTAAGCCCATAGAGGTTATAGCTTTCTAATTAGAAGCTACCAAAGTTGGGTATACTTTTTTATACGCACTGATTATCATTTTGATTTCCATGATCCTAATAGTTTTTTTTTCATGGACAGTTTAGAAAATTATCTTTTAAAGAACAAAATAGAAACAAAAATTCAGTATTATTTTAGTGTTTTCAGTAATCATCATTCATTCGTGCCTTATAAAGTTTTCGCATCACTTGTTGTTCGTAATAGTAAGAAAAAAAGTTAAGTGAATTTCTTTTGATTTCATGTCTTATACATATGAGTTACTCTATATTTTACTCCTTATAAGAACCGAAGACATTCCTATACCATATTTATGTTACCATGATATGAATCTATCGTAACTACATAATCCTTTAATCCCTTAATCTTCGTTCGTCCTAGCTTCGATAATCCTCGATAATGTAATCCGACTGCCCTCGAATTCTTTCTAGCTTGATTTCAGTAAGTGCTTTAATAAACATGGTAATGTATTGACTCATGATTTTGTTCGGGGTTGTTCGGAATTGTTCGGGTTTGAAAAGTCAGCGTAGCCAGCATTGTGATGGTGTTGGTGGTGGTGGTGGTGTTGATAATGTTGGTGGAGGTATTGGTGGTGGTGGTGGTGGTGGTGGTGGTGGTGATGATGTTGGTGGTGGTGGTGGTGTTGATGATGGTAGTGGTGGTGGTGGTGTTGATGAGGGTGGTGGTGATGGTGGTGGTGGTGGTGGTGATGATGTTGGTAGTGATGGTGGTGGTGGTGGTGGCGGTGGTGATGGTGGTGGTGGTGGTGGTGATGTTGGCCGCGTGGTGGTGGTGGTGATGATGAGGGTGGTGGTGATGGTGGTAATGATGAGGGTGGTGGTAGTGGTGGTGGTGCTGATGCTGGTGATGGTTATGTTGGTAGTGGTGTGGTGGTGGTGGCGCTGGTGATGATGTTGACGATGATGATCATGTAAAGAGATATACTACTGTGTTCTGCGGCAAATTGACGAAAGATTATTTTGTTTCCGCCTTGAAACTTTGAAGGGAAGGGGACTAACAATAATCTATGTAAAACAAGAATATTTGAGTAAAATAGAAATAGAAATATATTCTCTTACCGCTCCCGTCAAATTGAATACCCACTTCTGCAGCCGGTTTTTTTTTATACAAGTAAACTTCCAAAAGCAATGAAGAATTTAAAACATATTCCGTATAATCCTGGATAAGTTCCCTGAATAAATCTCCAGTCAAACAAAAATATGGAAGAAAAACACATCACACTGAGAAACGATCAAATACAAAATCCAAATTCTTAGAAAGAGGCTTCACATGAATCGTTGATAGATAAGATGAAGAAAGAAAACCATTTTCAAAAGAACCCTCCCAAATTTCGACGACGATGTCACCTACAATCAATTTCACACAAAGATCCATCTGCCATTCCGAGAACGACGTCATTGATGAAGGGGGGGGGGGGGTGACCGGAGGGAAGACATTTCACGCTTACACATTTCTTATCATATCCTTAATCCTACTATTTTCACAATAAGACCCTCTTATCAAACCGGTCATGCAGTTTAAAGAGGGGATAAGTCAAAATTGTCTTACAAACCGCTCCACCCCCTCCCTACCCCCAAAAATGAAGTTCTTAAATAAGGCCGGGTTGAGTTTTTTATTTGTTCCTGTTTGGTTGGGGGTTTTGCCATTTTTCTTTTTACGAAATATGTGGCGGTATGATGGTGACGCGAACACATCCGTTAATATTTGAGGTGCTAAATTTCACTAATCATATTCACATACACAAAACCATTGAAACACCGATAAAATGTTGAATGCTAATCAGAAGGAAAGTATACTGAAAGGGAAATGTTTTGGGGAGGGGGTATCACTGACGCACTCCACCACCATTAAAATTCCCCCTCCCCCTCCTCCACCCCACTCCCTTTTTCTCCCTCCTTGCATTATGTCCTTCCTAGGGATTATCCCTATCGGCTCTGTTTACGATGCTGTAAAGTTAAATCTCATTTGATGGCTTAAATCGACCTTTGTTGACCAAACACTTGCGTCAATGATTCAAGTGTTGTTCTTTGTAAGTATTCTATTTCTTTGCTAAGTATTATGGCATGGTTATCATCAGCTCTTCGATCGGGTATCTTAAGAATGCCGTTAAGCCAAAAGGCTATAATAAGCGAGTTCGTAATTAGCATTTGCGCATGAGCAGATAAAGGTCATTTAAAATTCACTGAGATAAGCATCGACTGTGATGTAATGATTATTCATATATTCATTTGATTATACTTTTCATTAAATCCACTGAAAAGCAACAAAGTGTTCATTGATGGTTGGTATTTGACAGTCTACCAAGTGATAGCCAACTTGCAAACAATGCGCTTTCCCAAGTGTTCATTGACGTGCTATTCTAGTCACCTGGTCTACGATGTCTTTCTTTCATAGAATTTGAATTATGTAGGTTGCTATGTCGGGCAAGCTTACGTATTATCTTTCTTTGAAAAGATGCCTATCCTAATGAAAAAAGGGAAAGGTCATTTGCGAAAAGTTGGGCCAATAGACCTGTTTACTAAGTGATTCAAATTTTATGCATACTTTTGAAACAAAGGTTGTTCTTGACAACCTGAAAGCTTGCCAGAGGCTTGTCAGACATAGCAACACGTAATGTATGCAAAATGGATTCCAAGTATTGTAGTTCATTCATTAATAACAGGTTAATGGAATACCTCGTTACTAGGTCCCCAGGAAAGAAACATCCAAACAGGTCTATTACGAACTCGCTTATTATAGCTAACAAAAGTCTCTTCAAAATCCAAGAATTGTGATATAATTATTGACTAAGAAAGCGTCAAATTTATTCATGAAACATTTCGTTATGCTTAATGCGCGTTGGTTTATTATACATTACATTAAATAGCTGACTTATAATAGTCATAATAATAATTTTAAAACATAATAATAATAATAATAATAATGATACATGAAATTGTATATATCCAAATTTCCTATCAAGGCTCGGCAACAATGAATATGCAGGTTACCTTTAGAAAAAATAGTTCGACAGAAACTCAAATCTTAAATAAAAAACAGAATTTATTTTAGTTTCCGAGTTGTGTTTTGAATTGTAGAAATATATTCTTTGCTATGCCTTTAGTAAGTCTTACTTGCAGCAAAGAGAGAGGGGATAGTCTGGAATAGAAATGAAGAGAAAAGAGGACAGCGGGACGCCAAGAGAGGGGGGGGGGGCAAGAGATGGGGAATGAAGGAACGAGCGTTTAGGAATGAGAGACATAGAGGAGAGATAGAGACGGAGACAGTAAGATAGACATACAGCGAGAGAAACGAGGAAATAAAATAATTATTTATGACATGTGCATATAGCAATAACAGACGTAGAAAGATAATGTGCGCTACTTTCATCAAGATCTCACAACAAACTCACACGACTCAATGCACTCCGGGGATAGAGAACAAAAGTGGCCCCGGCCCTGACCGGTGACCAGTACACCTTTGGTTAATAGTTGCCGTCGGAGAGTGAATGTCCTACAGGATGGGACATCTACCTGTAGTTACACAAGATCTTTCCTCAAGAAAATGAATTATGTCAGAACAAGATAGCCTCCTAAATACTTTGTGGTACTAATTGCACCACTCACCTAAAGTGTTTTTAGATTGGTCTGTAGTTCCATAATCAACTTGAGAACTGTGAAAGAAATCCTTAAATCACTCAGGAACGTATTCAAAATGTACAGTATTAACCCGATTTTTATAACACAAGATAAATTAGATGAAAAATGTCGTTGCATCCATGATAACAGTTTTCATTCTTATACTGGATATTGAGAGGCCTAATTTGAGATTCACATTGTGATTCTTTCAAAATTACGGAACATAAAATGGTAGTCAACCCATTTTGGAAAAATGTAGTAGAAAGTGAGAAGGATATATGCAAACAAAAGAAAGAGACAGAGACGGACAGAAAGACAGACAGAAAAACATTAAGAGAGGGATGGGTGAGCCCCCCCCCCCCCCCCAATCTCTCTCTCTCTCTCTCTCATTTCCCAATATCATTCTTTCCACCAAAAATACTCTTTTACTTGTTTAATCTTCTCTCTTTCTCTCTCTCTCTCTTTCTCTCTTTCTCTCTCTCTCCCTCCCTTTGATGTATAGATATAAAACTTCAAAAAAATCAGATTCACATCGAGCTGCCTCCTTCCCATTCCCTTTCCCTTTCTCTCTCTCTCTCTCTCTCTCTCAATATCATTATTTCACCTGGAGACTCGTTCTCATGTATGACCCTGTTTTTGCTTGTTTGTTTTGGTTTCTTGTTTTGTTTTGTTTGTTTTGTGTTTTTTTTTTTTTGGGGGGGGGGGGGGTTACCTAGTTCCCTCCATCTCATACAAATAAACACCGAAATACAAAACAAAATTATAGTTTTATTGCAAATTTATTGACATTGACATTTCAGGTTAAACATATTTTCCTTTTCAAGAACTTTTATTTAAGGTTAACTTCGAAGGTAATGCCCAGCGTTGGTACAGCTCACAATTTCGAAAACAGGTTCATTATCAAAATAACTGGTAGGCCTTATATCCTATTTATTCTGAATCGATAAATTGTATACAATGTAAAATTTTGGTGTCATGATTTTAAAATTCCAACAATACATGTATAATTTATTACGAATTAGTTCTATGTATGACATTCAAAGAAACAATTTTAGTATATCGTAAAATAAAATGATATCAACCCTATCCTTTCATGTATTAGTGACAAACATCAATCTTCAAAATCATATTGCACAAATATAATAACTTACGTTAAGTACATCTTTACATATCCCAAAATAAATTAATTTTGACATTTTCTTCAAACAACAAAATAAAATCTACTTGGAAGATTAAGTTTTAAAAAAAATTATATTCAATGTTATCATCATTCACTAACATTGCAGATTCAAAAGGTTGGGTGATTGTTCACCTTTAGTGTTTGAGTCATATCGTAATGAAAGTCGTAAAGTAATTGTAAATGTAGGCAGCAGTAGTAGTAGTAGTAGTACTACTACTACTAGTAGCCGTCATCGTCGAAGTCGCAGTAGCAGAAGCAGAAGCAGAAGCAGAAGCAACAGCAGCGGCAAAAGCAACAGCAGCGGCAACAGCAACAGCAGCAGCAACAGCAGTAGTAGTAGTAGTAGTAATAGGAGTAAAATAGCATGTGCGGCGATTTCTTGTCATGGCCGGGGGGGGGGGGCTGACGCCACTAGTCTTTCCATTGGTTGCAGTACACAATTCAACCCCCCCCCCCCGATCGCCGCCTATGAGTATGAGTAGTAGTAGTAGTAGTAGTAGTAGTAGTAGTAGTAGTAGTAGTAGTAGTAGTAGTAGTAGTAGTTGTAGTAGTAATAGCAGTAGTAGTAGTAGCTGAAGTAGTAGAAGTGGTAGTAGTAGCAGTAATAGCAGTAGTAGTAGTAGTAGTTGTAATAGCAGCAGCAGTAGTAGTAGTAGTAGTAGTAGTAGCAGCAGCAGTAGCAGTAGCAGTAGCAGTAGTAGTAGTAGTAGTAGTAGTAGTTGTAGTAGTAATAATAGTAGTAGTAGTAGTAGCAGTAGCAGTAGCAGTAGCAGTAGCAGTAGCAGTAGCAGTAGCAGTAGTAGTAGTAGAGGTAGTAGTAGTAGTAGTAGTCGTCGTCGTCGTGATCGTCGTGATCGTCGTCGCCGTAGCAGTAGCAGTTGTAGTAGTATTTGATATAATAATGGAATTATTACCATGTGCACTACTTACGTATTTTAAATTGAATTCGAGTTACATAAATATGAAACAAGAAATGCATCTAATTACCACCTAACACAAATTAAAAGAACTATAATAAAAAGATCAATTTCCTAGTAGTAGCGAATTTTGAATCTGAAATATATTGATTCATACAAGTTTGCCTAGTACCTCTTTGATCATAATATACTTATATAAGCGTCGTTATCGTTGTAAGCACATCTTACAATGATAAAAGTGTCACGCATTATTTATTTCACATTTGTAGCATCCTCCGATGACATAATGTAGATGGAATTATTATACATTTAACAGTCAGCCCAGAACGATATAGCAAATTGACTCAAAGTAACTGCCATCCGCCTTTGAAAACATGAATATCCCCCCCCCCCCCCCCATCTCATTTGGAATTAACTTCTTAGATAGCTTTTTTTTGGGTTGGGTCTTTTTTGTAGACAGATAAAAGCCTCTTAGTCAGCATAGAGCATAAATTACAACATTCAGCCAAGTATAGTAATAACAAGGGTTATACTAATAATCGCAATAAAATGGAACCCTCTTCATCTTTCGGATGATCAACAACTTTCAAAAGGTCACCCACTTTGTAAAGATATGCCAGGATGTATCAAAACAACGGAAAACATAAGGTACTTTCCCAAATAATGACCAGTAGATCTTTCAAGATCTTTTGATTACAATAAAGGGTAGTCACATTCGTCCGATAACGATCACGAGATTTTCAATTAAAGGACACCCGACTATTATGGAGTGTACGTGTGAGTATGCCCGTGTTTGTTAATAGGACAGCTCTAGGGTGTACCTTTAATGGAAAAGCTCGTTATCGTTATGGTAATCGTTATCGGACAAATTTTGACCAGTTAGTTAAACCCTTCCCTTTCACTTTAACTTATTAATACCCGACTTTAATGATAGAAGCTCAGTTCACAGCAGCTAAAGAATGTATTTTGACAATTCAAATGAAAGAAATAAAACGAAATGTTTGAGGGGGTCTCAAAAATATTGTACATGGCTTTAAATGCACTTTAGAAAAAAAAATTACAAGTAATTAACCATCTAACCCTCCTTTTTTTCCAATAACTTCCATTGTCTGCTAGTACTTTCTGAAATGTCTCCCTCAAAATAATGAGTAATGCTCCGTGATTTATAACTTCATGTACATCTAAACAGGCCTATTTATGATGATAATGGTGCAGACACTTGTTTTCTTCTAACTTTGAAGAGCAAAGAGGTAAACAAGTACCTATGCTAACAAACACCGAATTAGAATTATTATGTTTTAAGTTTAGGGCTGTATTTTATACATGTCTTTAAAGTTCTTATACCATTTATGCATTCTTTCACTTCAAATGTTTTAATAGTACCTTCCAGTTTTTCAAAACAAAAACAAAAACAATACATACAAACTTCTTCTTCATTTGAAAGCGAGTAAAGTAATATCCCTAAAAGAAACAAATTAATTTAATAAATAACTTTCCAACATTCCCCCAACTGAAATAGAATCTATGTAAGAAGCGAATCTCATCTCACCTATCATGCGGGTAATTCAAAACAAGTGTTCTCAATTTTGTCATTAAAGTCGAAAATTGCGTCTTTTTATCGTCATCCTCTTTTCTAGATTTTTGTTCGACGTTTTCATTGCCATCGCCTTGTGAATTTGACGCTTGATTGGGGGTTAACGTCTGCATCTCGAATGTGTTGACGATGAACGAAGGTGGCGCTCTTTCATTAGCTCTGTAAAGGTTCTGTTGATTCTCGAGAGCTTGGATGTTACTCGAATCCTAAACAAAGATGGAAAAAATGATATAATATGTACAGTGTACTATAGTGTAATAGCAACCAGGGGAGCGTTTCATCAAGCATTTTGTCAGTGATTTTTACCGACAACTGTTATAAGCTACTGAAATCCTTGCATCTGATTGGCTGAGAGCAAATTTGTCGGTAAAAATCACAGACAAAACGCTTGATGAAACGCTCCCCAGATCATGCGTGGAGATGAAGAGGTTGTTGATGATATAAGTCATTTGCTCCCCTGATTATTCAATCTACTTTAAAAGGAAAATAAAAGAAAATAATTATATTGTTGTTTCTTTAGAATTTGTCATTTGTTATTCATGAACTGAATTTTCTAACCAATTAACACATTTATCTGGAGCCATCTATACATACAGTATGTGTTTTGATGTGAACTTATAATTATTGTAAATATACTTTCGGTCCAATAATTTAATCAGTATGGAATATTACTTTATAGTTATGATGTCTTTTAATGGAAGATAGCACGGGAAAAAGGATCGACAATTACCTTGTCTGAAAACATGTTTCTCCACAAGTTTAAGCCGTGCCGTTTAGCTCTGGAAGCGCGATCAGTATCCTTGTTTTTCCGACGTCCACTCCGCGACTTGCCACCGGAACTTCTCTCTCTATTCCTTCTCCTTTCTTCTCTCCTTGCTTGTTTGGCTTCTCTCGATGAGTTCCTTCTCTCGCTCCTGTCTTTTCTTGGCTTCTTCCTCGATGGCGATGGTGATGACCCAGTTGCTGAAGTCGGAATAAGTCTGTTAGATATAACTTCCTCGACCGCATCAACCCGATTTCGACCACGCGTCTCCGATGTATCAGTCTCAGGGGCCGCTCCTGTAGCTGTGTCCAATTGACTTGGGACATCTTGAGGGCGCTCTTGCTCGACATATGCATCCTCCTCACCGGACTTCCCTAGTCGTATGTGCACCTCCGCATCGTGTACTGCGTCTTCAGGCAATGGATTGCAGTAACTTTCCAGGTGGGTGATGGAACATCGGTTCAGACAGCATTCTGTTACAATGAGGCCAGTTCGTACACGGCGTTTTGAACGATGACGCTCGCCTCTCGAGATGCTGGTCTTTAGGAAGGACTTTGCACGCGTCTCGAGCTCAAATATACCAGCTGTTGAAAATTGAAAGGTCAAAGGTAAAGTATAATACATTTTTGGATCTTCAGATTTGAAAAAAAAAATAGACCCCAACCCTCCTTTATTAATTTACAATAACACATTCTGCATCCTTAAAAATGAAAATGAATATTATATTTTGAAATTCATGAAGTTTAGAGCAATAGTTGTTTCTAGGTTGCCATACTAAATGATTGGCAATAGAAAAACAAAGACTGAGATAGCATCCATTGACACAAGAGAGCTCAAGGAAGGGATGATTTCATATAGAGTTATGTGGATGGTAACGATGATGATGATAGTGCTAATGATGATGATGGTGATGATGGTGATAATGATGCTGAGGATGATGGTAATTATGATATTGCTCCATCAATGATAAGGATGATGGTGATGGCGTTAATGGTGATGTTGGTGTCGATGATGACGATGATGATAATGGTTCTAGTGGTGATGCTGGTGGTAGTTTTTGCTATAGAGGTGATAAAATTTCAAGCATGATGATAATGACGACAATGTTAAGTACTTACCCGATCTTTTGCTGGGCTGACCATAGTAGCCACGATCATTACACACTGTTGCTACAGCATTAACAAGTTCTTGGCCGCAGAGTAACGGAAACGACGCGGTCACATGACGAAAGAGGGCCAACAGCAAGACAGACATGATAGCTACCGGGAATCCACAGCACGCCATCTTTGCACAAGTCTGCAAGTAGAGGGAGAGAAAAAGAAGATTCGTCCTTGATGTAAGGATACTTATAGACGAATGTGACCCTCAAAGTATCACCCAAATATAAAGATCTATTTGATCATCCAATTGGGTGAAATTATAAAAGATTTTAGAAAATGCAAGCTGGGTGAGGCGTAAGACAATGTCTAGAAAAGAACAGGTGCAATCCCATTCCTGTTATCGCCTTACTCAGAAATGGTTGACAATGAAACGTTCTTTTTGTAATCCTCATTTTATTTCTATTGTTACCAAGAAGTTCCATAGGCGAGATAATTTTGGTGAAATTTATCAGATGATAAAAACCAGCGATTGCATCCGAAGAGAATACCAAAAATGAAAAATAAGGAGAAGTCAAAAAATAAAGATGACATTATGTCATCTTGAGAGATAAAAAGTGCAAGGGGATATATTTATTTCCTTGTGCCTTTCTCTTTGTACACCTTGCTATGCAGAAGAAAACTGAATATAATGTTCAACAAGTGTGCTCTTGAAAGATACTGTCTGATCTGGTTGTCATGTTTCCGACATTGAAGCGTTGTTGGCTTTGGCTTTACTCAATGTTACGTTACTCCGAAGGCATTTCAAAGGTTTAATTTTTGGATAAACGCAACAATAATATTTGGACAAACAGACTTTACTTTTTCATTTTCAAATTCGTGAACGCCATAAAGGATATAAAATACTTTATTCGAGCATAATCCGTAGAAATACTGTCAAATATTCCTTCTCATGTTTCCAATAAAGTTACAGCTCATTCCTACTATGTATTTTTTAAAGATTCATTCTAATAAAGTTCGTTATTGCGAAGGCCATTTTTATGAAGGTATGCTTATTTCGAAGGTCCGTTGTTCCGCGCAGTTATTAGAATGATCCTTTAATTATTTCCAATGCTTGTTTGTTTTTTGTTGTGTTTTTCTGAACATTCTTGTTTCCGAAGGTTCTCTGCACCGAAAGTTATTCATGTCAAAGCTTCGTTATTCTGAACTATCGTTCTTTCCCAAAGTTTGTCAGTACATATATTTGGTAATTGTTTTTTGTCTGTGTGTTTATTTAAAGATCTTTTTAAGACCCCCACGCCCACGAATTTTTTTTTCCCCGAGTATTCGTTCTTCAGTAGGTTCGTTGTTTCGAAAGTTCAAGACAAATGAACCTTCGGTAAAAGAACACTTCGGAACACCGAACATTACCCGTTTCCTACATGGCTGCAGTGAGTTATCAGTCTGTAATTAATCAGGGGTTGGACTCGTTTGATCGTAAAAATATCACATTTACTCTGTCGTGAAGCCTAACACCCCTCCAATATTAATTTCCCATCTTGACATGGTTGAGGTGACTTATCTTTGCCTGAAAAAAAAATGAAATAGACTGTACCATGTGTACGGTACTCTATGAATAATTCAAATAAAAATAAACAAATTGCCTAGCTTACACATTTTAAAATAAACTATTGGACTATGACTATTGCGCATTAATCCTTATTCAAGAGACGACTGCATGAACAAATTGTGAGTTACAGGGGAGTGTTTCATCAAGCGTTTTGTCAGTGATATTTACTGACAAATTTGCTCTCAGCTAATCAGATGCAAGGATTTCAATAGCTTATAACAGTTGTCGGTTAAAATCACTGACAAAACGCTTGATGAAACGCACCCCAGGATTCAATACACAGTTGAGTACAATAATTTTGGTCCACACTGTACTAGGGGGTTCTAAAAAGAGGTTGATACTTTTAATTGACAGTAACTTTAAAACTACGTTTTCTGGAATATAGAATTCTATGCCATTTCTTCAAGCATTATCACCAACCTTTCGACTTTTTTAAATCTCACGTTATTCACAATTATGAAATATCAATACTTATTGAGTATCACACCTTCCTTTTAGAATATCATTTATAATTTAACATGCTGTCACCTGGGTACGATGCTGTGGAATGACATATCAAATCTTTGCTGTATTAAAAATAAGGTCTATGTGAAATATTTAAATACACTGCGACTTTATTTTGGTGTTCAAGAAAGGTTCTGAAAATGTTTCAGTACAATATTGTTATAGTAAATAATTATTAATAACTTAAGAAGTCTTAATAATCAAGATTATTCATGTATCTTTATGAAAGAATGGATATTAAAAGGGAATTTGCTTAAATGTTATCGGAACTTTAGTTTCTAAACCATACAGAGTCAATTAGATAAGGTACATAAATGATTTTGAAGGCGTGGTGCAGAAACCCATTTTCGTGTACTGTCATTAAATGTAGACGATATAGAGTTAACTCATCAATCGTTAAGGAGAATTAAATCAGTATAAATTCCAGGCTGCCTGGTTGCTGTCTTTGAGAGGTGCCGTGATCGAGGAAATATTTAATCGGACAACGATTCAACTGATCCAGGTTCAAATCCCAGCTGCGTCATTAATTCTTATCAATTATTATTATTCTAAACCTTAACTACTCTTTACCTAAGTGTATATGGGTACCAGTCAGACTTCTTGAATGCATTTATACTGTGGTAGGTCCAGAAAGAGGGTGAGCCTTGAGCATTCTTAGGAATAATAATAATAATAATAATAATAGTGGGTTCTTGCATAGCACACATGTCAGTCAGACTTGACTCTCCTGGCGCTCCACAACTATTACCCTGGCTTTAGCATGGCTGCTCTTATACTCACCTGGGTCAAGTGTGGCAAATATAGATTAATGTTTTGCCCCCCCCCCAAAAAAAAAAAAAAAAAAAAAAAAAAACACCAGTGCTGGGCCAGGGATTCGAACACCTCGACGTTACAGCCCAATTAAATAGCCAAGGAATATAGTGATAAAAACAGACGGGTAGAAGAAAACATGTGGATTTAGATGATGGAGACAAAAATACGAAATCATAAGAATATATATGTTAGACGTATAGAAAGGACAGAAACACAAAGAACACGAAGAAAGAGGAAGAAAGGAAATTTACAAGAAAGCTTATATTTACCGTTTCTGATGACGAGGGTGGCTAAAATTCCGATTTTGTGCGATTTTGTGCGATTTAAAACGAAATATATTGGGAAATTACAAACTATGAAGTATTGTGTTTGTCGATGATGAACTTTTTTATGACAGAAAGCATGTAGTCTGGACTCTCGTTCCAGGTAAACAGATATGTCCAAATCTCAGAAAACCGTTAACAGGTTAATGTTTAGTTAATGTTTAGTTAATGTTCCGGTCCAATGCACAATGAAGATGCTGAAATCCAGACTGAATTCGAGACGGAAGTCCTCCTAGTCAATCAAACTCCGAAATATAGGAAGTACTTTGGTTAGATAACGCTGTGGAATCGAGAATGATTTGATTGGTCCTCCTCAATCAAGACACCCCAAGGTTAATGTGAACTTGCAACCAGGTTTGAACAGCTTATATAGGCGGAGACATGACGGTATTTCGACAGCACCCCTAAAGATTTCCAAACAAACTTTGAAACCTTTGGAAAGAGCAGCAAAGAAAAGGCAAAAAAAGTTTGATGGCGACGAAATAAAGATCAAGTGTCAAACAAGGTGCCTTTTGTATTATAAAAATCCGATGACAGAACCCGATAGTAGATTACCTGGTTATCAGGAATATGGTAATATAGGATTATCAGAGAGGGAAGGGGCTGTCACAGTCGCCTTGGAGACAGTCGGAAGGACTCTAAGGCCTCTGAGAATCTAGTATATAGTGCTGAGATGGTGTACATGCTGAGGGAGCCGAATAATTGATCACGAGACAATAATTGGTAGGAATGCGATTGCTGACCTACGCTGCCATACTGCCCATTGATGATACTACTTCCAGTTCAAGTTCGCGGAGCGCTCTCATGCGAGGTTATGAAAAACGAAACTTTCAAAAGTCACCAAAAATGCGGCTCCAAAAGACGGTTTCCAAGACGATTCAGAGTTGAAGAACAAGAGATAATTAGCTCAGCGATAATGATATTTAGGAACGTGGACGAATGAAGAATCGGGAGGGATCAGCATCATTATGGATGATGTAGTGATATTGGCTTTAATGGTCCATTCGGTGTGGTGGGTTTTGGGAGTGTGCTTAAAAAGGCGTGCAAGGAGTAAGAAGGCGAAAGAGAAAAGTGTCGTCAGGTAGTAATCACGCGTAGTCACTGATCCCGTAACGGAGACGACTGACCCATTAGTATGCCTACATCGTCCGCACCATGAACGAAAGCAGATGAGAGAGAGGAGACGAAGAGGGAGGGAGGGAGAGAGGGAGAGAGGGAGAGAGGGAGAGAGACACAGAGAGAGAGAGAGAGAAGAGAGAACGAGGGGGAGAGAGGGGGAAGATAGCAGGAAAGAGAGAGAGAAGGAGAGAGGGAGGAGGAGGGAGATAGACGGGGGGTAACAGTTTTAGAGATGAAGAGAGAAAAGGTAGAGAAGAGGGAGAAAAACTTAGAGAAGAGAAAGAGGGGTGGAAATAGTAATAAAAGAGAAAGAGAAAAAAAGAAATGCAGGGGAGGGGAGATTGTGAGAGACAGAGACAAGCTTGAGAAAGGATAGCGTGAGATCGAGAAAAGAGAGAAATATAGTAGAGTCGCACACGGGAGAGGGCGAGAGAGTAGTGAGAGCTAAGAGGGGGTAGAGTGGTAGAGAGAATGTAGAGAGAAAAAGAGAAAGGCGACAAGAGAAAAACGTAGAGAAAGAGAAGGAAAAACGCAGAAATAGAGAAGGAAAAACAGGAGAGGGGAGCATAGAGATGGTAATCGAAGTAGAAAGAGAGAGGGAGAGGGAGGGAGAGAGAGAGAGAGAGAGAGAGAGAGAGAGGGAGAGGGGGAAAAGAGGGGTGGAAGTTTGGGTGCGTAGGAAGTGTGAGTGCGCATGGTGCGTATCATAGACGTATTATAGTGAAGTGTGCGTGCGTAGGAAGTGTGCGTGTGAATCTCTCTTGAAAGATGGAGAACATTGACGTAACGTACAAGAGTAAATGATACCGAGAGTGAATGCACAAACATATAACAAGGAAATAAAGATATATAGAGAGAGAAAGAGAGAGAGAAAGAGGGGAAAACAAAGCTAAAATGGTGAAAGGGGGGAAAAGTAGAAAAGGGAGAGAAAGTGAGCTATAACACTACGTGGACTTAACAGAAGTGGTGCATCCATTGCTGCCTAGTCATACTGAAAAAACTCGAGTTACTTGAGTTTGATTTTTGACATTAATTTTACTTACTTCTCTCTGCCTTTTTCTTTAGGTTCTTGTTACCGATTGTGAGGTCAAAACATGTATGTATGAATGTATTTTCAACAGTTCAAATGCAAACTATCTACATAGCATACAATATGAATCTGCAACCATTTCTACACTAAAAAATGTTGAAATTGATACCTCATCAGAAGTAGTTCAACCGTATTTCGACAGAAACTCTCAAAATATATGCTGCATTATTGATATCTTCGAGCAAAATATACCTTATTTAACGTGGGGTTAAATTGTTAAAGATACCTATCACGAAAGCCACTAATGTCGGCAGAGAAGGAAGGGGCAATAATTCGTACATTTGTCTTGAATACATATCACGACATTAACTTTTTTTTTGTGTTGGTAAATTCCGCCAGAGCAAGACATATTTTTCCCAATACATGTCTCGCTAAATTACTCAAGAATTTCAATTTGTCAAATCGGATTGTAGATAAAATTTCTTCAAACTGCCCATAAACTTTTTATGAAATTCCATTTAATTCTGTTCGAACTTTGCTTCTTTTTTTAATAACATATGCAGGGCCCTGCGTTATCATGAGTTGGGATCGAGTTGGGATCGATTCGGCTTGATCACCAGTCCCCATTCAATTGCAAACTTCTAACCTCCAATTTATTTGGTACAGAGTTGCGATTGATATCAATTTTAATCAATCGCAACTCTGATAGGACGGTGCCCTCAAGTTAAAGTGATCAGGTAACTTTGTGGAGGCTTGATAAAATAGCTGTCTGGCCTTACATGCTATCAGTGTATGTAATATGGTGTAAAATGAAGCCCATGGGAAAAAAGGCACTTCAAAATCATCATGTGCTTCACAAAAGTAAACATATGCAAGTGACCGGAAATGCCAGACTCATTTTACCCCATTGACTCAGTGTTAGACTAAAGCGTAAGGCCATACACTTTCGTAAATGGGAGTATTCAGTCACAGATATCTTAGTAATAGCATTATATATTTGAAAACCTTTCTATGCCTGGCTATTTATGTATCCTTCTGAACATCATTATATAAGACATACATCAAAATTCAACAATTTATTACATCAAGCCTCCACAAAGTTACCGAATGCCTTTAAGAAAAACCCAACATGAAAAACTGTAATGTGTAAAAATTAAAAAGGCAATACAAAGAGAAGAAAACCCAGCCGTGTTCTTGGTAAATACACTTGCAAGTAAAAAGCTAAAAACAATTCCGTGTGGTTAGACTAGTCCAATAAATCGATATCATGCATCTCGATATCCGGTGATAACCAACGATGACATCTCGTAGTGCGTTTCTTTTTATTCCGGTTGATTCAATTGTCCCTTCCGAAATACTTCGGTAGAATATAAAAGCATTCTGCAAATATCTTGTTCTTAAGATTTAAACAAAATAATCTGAAACACCTCTTTCCTTTTCGATTGTGTATAATATTCTAAATGAAAGTTGCGGGTTTTACTTCCCTAAAAGTGAAGCGAAGTAAAAAAAAAAAAACAACAACAACAACAACCACCACCAAAAAAACCCCCCAATAACAACAACAAACTGAATATCGTTATCAGTTTGTTGATTTGTTGTTTCCGGAGATATGAACCAATAAATGTTATCAATAATAATATTAATATATTACATTTATATAGCGCATCATGTGAATACTTCAATGCGCTTTACAATATTATTTACATCAATCGAATTTTTATTGCAGAAACAATGAATTCTAGGTAAAATAACGGAAACAGCATGGATAGAATTTTTTTACTGAAATCATTCACTTGCTCTGTATTAAATAAGATTTTCCTTTAACTTTCAGTTTTCATTATTTGAGTTTTTTTTTTACTGTTTTGGGAGTCCTTTCGAATAAAGATTTTCATCTGATTTAAGTAGAAAATTTAGTATTATTTGTTCAAAAATGGATTTGTGTTTCAAAGTATTCCAGTTAATTATTCAATTACGATAAAGTACTTACTGAATCTGAATGTAAACAGAGTAAAATGGGCTGAAATAAAGATACTTAAAGGAAAATTAGGAATATATTTTAAAGATCTGAATATTCTATATTTCTGGAAGGTATAGATTGTCCATTGAAATAGGACACTGTAGGTTTCAAGGTTGGGTAACGGCATTTATTGAAACACAAATGGTACACGAAGTTTTTCTTTTTCACAGGTAGCATCTCAATTTTTATCTGTAGGCTTATTGTTTAACATCTTAATTTGGGAGTACAGGATTGGAGAGACAGAGGGTTTTCCATGGGTTCAATAAAATTGAAATTTCTCCAAAGTTAAAATTGAACCCAAAATAGCACCATAAAATGTATTTCATAAGTGACATAAAAAATGTCCGGGTTTTTTTTATGATTTCTGCAACTCTGATTCCCATGCTACCTATTGTAAACCAATAACGAACGTCTGAAGATCATTAATTGCCCGGCTCTGAAAATAGGAAGTTTGTGGTTAATAATGAACCATTTGTCCTTTGTCTGCAAATTATCGCATCAAGGTTGTACTTGTTCAATCTGTGTTCAAGTTCATGTCTTTCATATACCTGGTCGGGTACTGAGTAGACCTTTTCCCCCTAAACTGTAGAGCTATCAGTCTCAAAACACATCCGTCTTTTCTTATTTTCGCCCCTCCCTTCGCCAAAAAAAACAAACACGGCACCATTAGGACACAGTAGGCACTGCAATTTCGGCATGATGGGGGTTCCCTGGCCGTATGACCTTTAGCTCTGTGCGCCGGCTTTGAGATCTGCCGAAATACTACAGTGAAAGTTAATTGCTGGGACCATAGGGAAAATCAAAAGCGTGGCTATTTTTGTGAGTGTGTGCTTGCTTCACCTGCAATACGCAGCTCTGGCGCACAGCACGCAGGAAGTGGTACGTACAAAAACAATAGCGGATCGGTTTAAACACCGGTAGCGATTGTGCCATCTGATTGGTCGAATGGTCGCATCACGTGATGAGATCGTCTGGTGAACTTGGCTTGGCACGTCTGGAGTTCTGCGCTAGTCTTGCAAAATAGGACGTTATATCTGGTGATATTTGCTTTGTCAAGCAAAGTTTGGGAGTTTTTTCATGCGTTTCACTTTGACAAGACTGTTCCGGGATATATTTCACAAATAGATCATAGATTTCAGAAATATAACAAAGAGAATGGAATAGCAAATGTTTGATGTCTTTTACGACCTTCCACACTACAAAAAAACATCTTCCCCCGTAAAGGCGACGGGTATTTATTTCAGAAATTTAAGAAAAAAAGGTCGAGAAGCTATAGAAAGAGTCTCGTCGTTGGATTCTAGCAGAAAGGAAGCCGGTGAAAACAACGGGTGGAAAACGTGGAGAAAAACAACAACAGCGCGAACAGGACTACTTGCTGGGCGTAACACAGCTCGCTGCTGCGCGTAGCGGGCCGAGGCGGCGCGATCTAACGGGTTGCGGACGGGCGACCCGCTGCGAGACAAATGGCTGGACAAATAGGGCAATTTGCCAATGGGATCTGTGATCTGCGGTCATTATATAAGTGTCATGACGATTAGATAGGTAAGCTGTTGGCCAAGTGTGGGATAATCTTTCAGTAATGGGCCGAGGAAGTTTAGGATATCCTAAAATGTGGTTTTCGCAGCGGGTACCGTACTTCTTTTTTTTTTTCTTGAATTTTCCCCGTCTCTGGATCTCTTCATTTTTCTCTATCACCATTGTTTTTCATTACTTGAGAATCATCAGCATCATGAAGCAATTCTTTTTCAAATTGATCTGTAAACCTATTTGCATAATATGAACAGCTAAAATCGATGTTATAATATGGCACAAGCATGCCACACACAGGCTAACGGATTTAAAACTTTCCTGTCGTGAAATTTAGTGCAGCTTAAATGGCATATATATTTTGTATCAAATGTTAAATCGAGAGTAGATATATTGATTTGACTAGTTTAGATATGGCTAAAGGGATATACATGCAACCGTCTAAAAAGACTTTTCATTGAGGAGCCTTCGTTGAATAGAGAGATTTTTTTCTTTCATAAGATTTGAAGCTATCCTTTCCTTATTATCATGATCATGTTTGTCTGAGGTCGAATGTACAGCATGGACAGAGGAACGTTATGTTACTAGGTGTAAAAATAAAACATTTGACACTTTTGATCATTAATAACTCATAAGTTGTAACTCGTACCAGAATGAAGTTTTCACAGCGCAAAGGTGAAGTATATCAATTCTACTAGGGGTAAGTTTTGTGAAATGTCCTTCATTAATATTCTTTAAATAATGCTTTGAATATTCATTTCTGTACATTTTTGTTGTTGTTGTTGAAAAAATGAGTCCACAAAATCTCACTGTCCCTAATTAATTCAGAATGTAACCCTACCATTGTTCATTGTGCATTAGTTTAAGAGTAGTATTCAAAGAAATGACATAAAACCTACTTCAATTAAATTTGACGTCCTTCAACTTTACCATATGAAAAACTTAAGTTTGATACAATCTTTAACTTAACAGCTATTAACATTCAAAATAGTCATTTTTAACGCTTATTAGAAGAGCAACAAAGTTTAACATGTTAAAGTTACAATAAATATTGCTATTGATTCATGCAAACAAAAACAGAAAAGCAAAAAACTCATCTTAAAAGCATCCAAAAGCATCGTTTTCTGAATAGTTTCCTTGAACTATTGACCCGACAGGAAAGAATGAAATCGTATTATGATATAGCATATAGTATTATGATATAGCATATATCATATCGAGAACATAAAGTAACATCAACCACTCACTCCTTAACAACTCGAAAATATCCCGCAAATGAAGGTTATGGTCAGCTTTTACGAGCACTTTATTACTGAAGCAATCTGGAACTGCGTCACAAAGACAAAGCACTTTTCCAAAAAAATGAATGTTTAAATCGAGATGAAACAGCATATTCGGTACCAAATACGAACACAGCGTGTATGTATCTTTTATCTATGTACCCCGAGAATTAATTCATGTCTTTCCCCTTTATCTTTTCCTTCATATTTCTGTAAAATATGGCTTTCTAAATTTATTTGTATTTATTTGCAATATTCTTTTAAATCTTTTTCAATAGCCCTCTTCTACTACTAACATGTCAATGGATTCACTGTAAACAGGTTATTTTATCATTTTGTTTAAATTCATATTTTCTGACTTATGCATTTTTATCAAATATCATTTCGCTCCTGTGTGAGAAAATCAAACTTTCCCGCTAGAAATATAATGCTATGTTTCACACAGCAGTATATTATGCGTGGGATAAACGGCGGAAATAAATAGCAGAAACAATATTCATTTGTCACAAACTGCTTCTCAAATAATCTTCAAGCCTGTCAAACGTTTCTCCTTTTAAAAAGAGGGAGGAGATCTCAATTTCCTACAAATTCTTCACAAAGATACCGGATAGCTGGGTCCCTACAATGCTAAAAGAGGCCGGTGTATATTGGGGAGGCGTAGCATGCGTCTGGCCGTGGAGGGGGTGGGGGCTGGGGTCATGGGAGCACCCGTCTTGCTCGATGAATCAAATGCATAATGAACAAAACCATTGATCAGGGTAAGGGTGTGGGAGGAAGTGGGAGGAATCATGTTGCCCCATTTCGTTTTTCCTTCCCATCCTCTATTCTTTCTCTCGCACTTTCTTTGTTTGGTCCCTCCCCCTTTTAGTCATGCGGTCGGGGGCACTTTTCCCCCGCGCCCCCTGTAGCTAAGCCACTGTCGGTCAGTAAATAGCCGGTGCATGTGTCATTTCTTATTTCGTCAAATCACCAGCATGAAGTGGATCATGATGGGTAAATCTAACAAAAATATTGAATCGTTTGAAGACCTGCCGGGAAGCAGTTGGTGCAATCGTTTTCCATCTTTCTCATCTATCTTCATTTTTATCATAATTTCTCTATTTTTTCCTCTTTCAACTGATTTCTATTCGCGTTTGGATTTCGTGTCAACATGTTTTTAGTCAACAAAAGAAAAGGATTGTCATATTTGATTGACAGCATTTAAGAAAGCCAATGTTTTGAAGCTTTAAAAAAAATGGAGATATCTGAACATGAAAGGCATTGGATATATTATTCTTCCCATCCGAAAAATGGAAGAAAAGGACAATGCTAGTATATAATTTGAGAGTATAGTTTGTTCGAATAGATGTATTTTACGATTGATATCACCATCAAGTGAATTGCTATTGCATTAATATGTATCCAGAAATTAACTATTTCAAACACACAGTAGACCAATCCACCGATCCAGGATTTTTGCAATAAAAGGAGTTTAAATTTTATTCTTTCATGTTTGTGGGAGTTTATATCACAGAAAGGGGCAATATTCCAGCTCACCCCTCCCAGATCAGACATTATGTCTACTACACTTGATTACAAAGGAAATCATAAATTATGCGTTATAAACTATCTTCATCACACAAAACGAGCTGTTTCAATTAATATTTTAAGAAATAGGATTTATCCGATATTTACAAAGTATCGTTTGGAGGCAAAAACAAATTATAAGGGCTTGTATGATTATACGAAAAAACGGAAGCTGACTAGAAGTTCATATATTTGTAGTTCATATCATTATGAAAATCGAGAAATGGTCAATAAGGGCGATGCCTATTTTATCACTACAAATTTTAAATTCCTGTGAGATGGCAAGCCATCATTACCGACTTAATCTAATATTTGTTTACGTAATTACAAATGGATGGAAATGGTTATACAGTTACGATAATGTAAAGAAAACAGAGCTTTATCAAACTCACAGTTGAATGCACTCTTTGCTTTGGTCTCTCAACTCGTATCCCGACAGAAATGTCAAACTGGCCAGACTCTCCGATGGCTATATTCAGACCGAATGTCTGATCCAAGGAAAGCGCACGACGTTTTCGCGACTTTCCTACGTTCTTCAACAGATCGCAGCCATCTTGATCGTACTCGATGAAACAGTCTATGACAATCATGGTTGCTTTAATGGCTACCCTTCTTGAACGTCTATGTGTTGTAGTAAACAGATCAGTTTACTAACGTATTAATGTACGATGTGACCCAAATCACCCGGTTACCGACGACCAGAATCGTCTGTCATGCATGATGGCATCTGTGTACATGCAATCCACTTTGTAGGAATTGATTGTCGCTTTGTCTGGCAAGCCTCTGCCAACCGTACGGGTCGCTTAAAGCAACAGTTGTGAAGAAAACATGCCTAGAATTTTAATTGAATTAACTTTTATGCAATGACTGATCACTAATTGAAAGTTATTCAAGATTTATTCATTCCGGTTTGACGTTTTTAACAAGGTTTGCTACTGAAATATTTCATGAGACCTGCCCGACAGAGCAGGAAATATTTCCAAATATCATGGACTCTGTAAACATAGCATACTTCGTCACCAGCAGGTTCTCTCAACATCCACAGTTCAACATACTTTAACTTGTTATGGGACTTGAAGCTCTTTGTGAAGCAATTTTTGCATGTCTTTTTTTTGGTTGCTATGTTGGAAAAGTCTCTGACTTTTAAAATTACTAATAACAAACTATCTGTTTGAAATTTACGGGTACACAATGGTTATATGATATTATATAAAAAATATTTCTTTTATGTATTATGTTGTTGTTAAATAAAGTTCACACAAATATTGAGTACAGAATCTTTTTCAAAGTAGTCACATGAACTTCTTTCTCGGTTTAGTAGGAAGGTTTCATATTTTGCTTAAAGTTAGAAAAAATTAATCTCCATAAAGTCTGTCTATCGGCGAAATTGGTAATGGCAAGATTTGTCTATATAAAGATGTTCTATCTGTATAATGTCCGTTATGTATTCAAATCTGCAACATTCACCCACTTGCCACCAAATAGGAATAAAGTTCATTCCCTATGTAGTGGTTTATATTCTCTTAAATGTGAATAGATAACGCGGGTTAACCTCGGGCAATATGGGATTTTACATAAGTTGTCTGGACATAACGAAAGAAAAACATGACATCAAATTCTGGAGTGTTCACGTAACATAAAATATGTAATATATATATATAGGGGACTGCGTGTGTGTGTGTGTGTGTGCGTTTGTTTAGCATTATGTCCGAGGACATTTTCGAACAGAGAACAAAAAAAAAATCATGACAACAATGGTCCTCGGAAGGCGGACAATAGTCCTCGAACGTCGAACAATGAATTTATGCCTTATTCCGTCGACTGTCCGAGGACGAGTAACAATAGAGGAACAATAGTTGTCCTCGGAAGTAAAGCCATGTAAACGTCGGCGTGTGTGTGTGTGTGTAAGGAAATAACATCTGCAACAGCGTTGACAACTCGCATGGAAATAAATAAAATGTGAAAAGAAATGAGAGAATAATGGTTGCGTAGCTCTTAAATCAAAGTTCCCCCAGAGCTGTCCTCTCTTGGTTGAAAAAATGTCTCTGCCGGGATTCCGCCGGGTCACAAGCTTAGAACGCCAGTGCCTTAACCACTAGACCACGGAGACGGACCAGATTCCAATGACCGACATCTTGACACATCTTCAACCTCATCAATTCATTCCCGGGATCGATTCCCCGCTGAGACATTTTTTAACCTTTACAAAAATTTCAAAAAGATAGGACAGCTCTGGGTAACTTTGATTTAAGCTACGCAACCATTATTCTCTCATTTCCTTTCATCATGTATATGTACAGGGGTTGAAATCAGCGATTAAAATGGTGGAATTCACTCTCAAAATGACAGCAAATAATTCATTCTACTACTATATCTAGCGTATTAAATACTTTTGACTGATTTCACATAACAAATAGAAAAAATATCTTACATTTATTGACCTTTACAATGGTCGATTATTTAGGAGAGTAATATCTTATTTTCATTATTTGATTGTTTAAAACTCAGTTAAAAAGCACATATTGTAGCCTTGAAAAGATGTTTTGAATTCATTTTCTATATTAGCCCTAACTTTTTATTGTACGCCACCTCGTTGAACGTAGATGTATAGTAAGAGAATGTAAGCTGAAACGTTTTTACAAACGGGGCGAGAAACTGGACGCAATTATCTTCCAATTTCATTTCTTTCTTTTTTTCAGGATTATTTCCTTTCGTGTTTGTTTTCTTGAAGCCCCCAAACACTTTGGACTGATTACCTTTAAGTGCAAGGATGACACCCCTAAGATATCCTATCCTTACATCGGAGCAAGCATGTGATGTTTCTACTCGAGCCATTTAAGATTTAGCCATCCCACTCAACATTAATGATAGCACCACCGCGCCATCTAGATCGTGACGTCATACACCCTCTCCATGGAAGGTTTATTGGAGGTGAGAGATGTAGGGAAGAGAGAGGGGAGGTGGAAAGAGATAGAGAGGGAGAGAGAGAGAGAGAGAGAGAGAGAGAGGGGTAGATAGAGAAGGGGAGAAGCAAAGTGGATATCGAGAAGAAAGACTTGGGGAAATAGGGAAAGGGAAATGATTGAAAACATACATTTTA
This sequence comes from Heliocidaris erythrogramma, assembly GCA_025617745.1. NCBI lineage: Eukaryota > Metazoa > Echinodermata > Echinoidea > Camarodonta > Echinometridae > Heliocidaris > Heliocidaris erythrogramma. The sequence continues at coordinate 13,396,807 of CM046873.1, read as the reverse complement.
GAAGGAAAAAAAATGAGAGAAAGAGGTGGAGGAGAGATGGGCGTACAGGATCAAAAAGACAGTGATTCAAAGAAAATGAAGGAAATAGATAGAGAGGATGAACCTTCTTCAGATTAAAATAAAATTATAAAAGAGATATCCTGCTAAAAATCGTAAAAATCCGTTATTTGTATGTCACGAATGTCTATCCCTTAATAATATATTATTGAAATATTGACTGGAATTTAGGTATCAACTATACAATAGATTGTACTTGATGTCATACAGACATTTAATAGGTGTGTAGACGATGATTGTGTAGACGATTACATCCGACGCATTTTATTTTTGCCCCGTTTTCCCAATTCAGCCCGAAGATATTTTACTCTGGAGGGTGGCGCATAAACCATACTATGTACAAGCCGTATTGATAATATCGCACAAAACACACGCACATATTCACGCACACTCTATACTCTCACCCTCACCCACACGCTTACACCATAACACGCCCGCCCACGCGTGTACCCTTTTATACACCCTCACTACCTTTAATAATACGTCATATCAACGGACCACTGTACGATAGGCATTGATATTTGTTGACACAACAATACCTCAAAGTCACTCCTCTTCCACCTTCGCAAGATTTTGTCAGTTTTATGAATGAAAATATCGATTATTTTCTAGAGGTGAACGCCTTCCAAAAAATACAAAGTCACGACGAAAGTGGGTCATGTTTAAACAGCCATTAATCATGGATCAAATCCATGTTGAACGCTTCGAAAGTGAATTTGACTGAGTGTATATGGTTTTGATGGATAATCTGATTTTTTACGTAATGTTAAAGCTATTTATGGATGTTATAATAAGACGTTAAAGATAACAAAGAGCTTTGGTCATTAACGTTATCGTGAATGCTATCCAGCAGTTAGGTAAGAATGTTGACCGCTGTCAGAATGAACACATATTGTTTGTCACCAAGTTTTTTCGTGTCTCGATAAAATTAATCTATTTGATATTTTTAATTCTTACTTCGTTCTGCATCTCAATTCATGTTCTTTACTGTGAGCCACCGCATCTACTACATTCAAAATATTGTCGTGACGCCTTGAAACGCTGCTCAGAATCACAAGATATTATTAACCCATTTCCCAATTCATCACAACAAAAGCACAGAGGGAACCAGAAGGCCATACGGTTCAGAATTATTGAATTTAAATACAAAATGTCATAATCAATCCTCCCCACCCCATCGTTGTACAAACATAGTTTCAAATGAAGCAGTCCTTTAAAACAATAACAGAATATATGACAAGTTGTCATTATACGGAAATATTGAGTTAATGCACTTTTAGTTCTCAACATATATTTCTTTTAGAGCCAGAAGGGCGTCATCTGATATCATTTAAGACTAAGTTAATGTCCTTCTATCTCGCAGCAGACAACATGGTTGCTCAGAGCCAGGAGGACTTGGATGATGTCCTTTTTTTTATGGAGTGAACTACCTTCTGGCTCTCAACAGACGGTATGTTCCTCCATGGCACAAATTACAGACAGCCGAATGACACAACCCGATGAGCTATTTGACACTTGTATCAATCGTGAGCATCCGAGACGCCATGATACCCTCACTGTATACAAGCAGCCGGCCTCCGAGACGCAACAATTGCCAGACAGAAGTTCGCAAAGTCACAAATTTCGAGCGCATTCCTCTCTGAGGCTGTTCGATTTGATTAGCTTATTTTCTCAAAAGAGAAACGTTCCACCAAGGCGTTGGGGCAATGTGTCGCCGTCTCACACTCATCTTTGCCGTGGACGATTGCTATCAGCGACTGCGTCAAAAAGTGCGTAGTTTTAGAGAACCCGACATTAAACAATGTTTAATCAAAAGCAAGTAAGAAACATTGCTAAAGTAAAAGGAAGATTTACTATTCGTGCCCGATCTTTGATTCTTTCCGTATTCAATATAGGTCACAACTGTATTCGATTCATTAATTTACAATTATGAAACATTTTTTTATTCTTTTGATTGGTCGATAGGTTTATTTACATAAGTTTAAACTTTGAAATTGAGCTATCGTGCGGTAAACAATTTGTATCTACTTCAAAAGAATAAAGATTATATATTTTTCTATCTCTCATACAACATCATTATTCTATCAGCAAATTTTCTTTGGTTTCAAATCTGTGGGTTTTTTTAATATAATCTATTTGCACTTGTCGTTGATTTTGTTGTATTTTCCTGCTATTTTTCATGAGTGGAATAAAGCTTGAAACTTGAAACTTTAATTTTGCAGCTCTCGGAGCTACTTTACAAATATCATTGGTTTGGTTAACGGATCACCGTGTGATCCTTTAAAAACATATTTATCAGAATGTTGATAAAGAGGCAATTTTACTACAATTTCGTATACTGACTACTAACAGTGAGAATTTCAAAACTCGTTTATGATTCTAAGACTAATTATGGCATACGGAATTCCTTGTTTAATACGAAGATATTTCATGCCTTCTGTAAACTTGAAGTGTCACGACTTGCAAATCTGGAAGGCTTTGACCATTTTTCATCGTCTCTGTCTCGTATCCGTCTATGCAGTACGTCATTTTCATTCTCAAAAAAGCTGTTCAGCTCCGATGACGCAGAAGAAGTCGGTCCCCTTGACCTACCGCGCTCACATTACTCCCAACTTACGGTGTCTAAAAGCCTAGTCAGGCTCAAGAATGTTTCTTGCTCGATTCTTTGGATGATTCTGGTCGATTTTTACTTGTTTTAATTTTCTACAAGGAAGGTACACAAAATTGGTTGGCGATTGTGAAAAGACTTTTAGTAAATGGCTTTACCTCAGTCTTCTCTCAGACGCTCGGCATAAAATTCCCTCCTTTATATTCAAGTGACTAGTGTGAAGGCGACCACATAAAGTTCGCTAAGTGACACTGTAGACAAACCACTCTTAATACGTAACTTTAAGCAAACATCTTCGGAGCTTTTTGACTTTCGAAGAGCGACCCTTAACGACGCGATCGTGGGGGTACTGGTGTTAGAGCCCTTCCAACCTAAGGAGACATGAGATTTAAAGGTTAAAATGAAGATCTTTCTATTAAAGTTTTCATCGATAGGTTATGAGCAACGCTTAAAGGTACTTCGTTCCATTTGCAGACTTACACAAAATCCGCGAAAATTTGCACAGGTATAAATATCCTGTAGATATTGCTTATGAAATTTCTAGTGCTCCTTTGTAAGCGTGTGTGTATGTGTGTAATTGGGTATTTTACAGAAGTGTATCAATCAGATATGATTATTTACGTCATCAACTTAAACGTAAGCTTAAACGTCAACTTAAACGCCAGCGTGTGTGTGTGTGTAATTGGGTTTTTACAGACGTTTATCAATCAGATATGATTATTTACGTCTGGGGACCGATTTTTAACGTCACCATCCGAAAGACGTGACTCAGTCTCGAACCTGGGTCCGCTGAATCAGTTTATAATTTCCACAGTAGCTGGATTACAGGCGCACGACACAACGCCACAACGCCCAATCAGCAATAAAATCTTCCTTTGTCGCAGAGGGAGGTATTCAGAAATTAACTCAAGATAAATATTCACACAACTTCAAAAATTAGGGCTGCAAAGGGGGTGAAGTACCTGTCAATGATTGTCGATCAAATTGCGATGTAACGATGAAAAGAGCAAAATATTATAGAACCACCGGTTTTTTTTCATCAACTTAAACATCTAATAGTTAGGATGTTTTCCGATTGTTTAGAGATGATTCAAATAAAAGTACAGTGAAACCTGTCTATAAAGACCACTCAAGGGAGACAAGAGCGCGGTCTTTATGAGCAGGTGGTCTTTATAGACAGGTTCCCTTAATACAGTGAAACCTGTCTATAAAGACCACTCAAGGGAGACAAGAAAAGCGGTCTTTATGAGAAGGTGGTCTTTATAGACAGGTTCCTTTAATACAGTGAAACCTGTCTATAAAGACCACACAAGGGAGACAAGAAAAGCGGTCTTTATGAGCAGGTGGTCTTTATAGTCAGGTTCCTTTAATACAGTGAAACCTGTCTATAAAGACCACACAAGGGAGACAAGAAAAGCGGTCTTTATGAGCAGGTGGTCTTTATAGACAGGTTCCTTTAATACAGTGAAACCTGTCTATAAAGACCACTCAAGGGAGACAAGAAAAGCGGTCTTTATGAGCAGGTGGTCTTTATAGACAGGTTCCTTTAATACAGTGAAACCTGTCTATAAAGACCACTCAAGGGAGACAAGAAAAGCGGTCTTTATGTACATGTAGTAGTTCCTTTAATACACATTCAATGAGAAACTCCTTTCAAGGGAAACAAAAATTGTCAGTGGTCTTTATGGACAGGTGGTCTTTCTATACAGGTGGTCGCTAAAGCAGGTTTGACTGTAACATGTTAACTTTTCAGGAACATGTACAATATTTGATTGAATCAGACCGCAAAATGAAATTGATTTAATTTAATTGATCAGATATTGTGTGTTCCTCAATCTGATTACGTAATGATCGAGATAATGGTGAAAAGGAGACAAAAAGGACAGCGGCATTTTTCGGGCTTACACGTCTCCCGGTTTATACATTGTTTTTAGATTATTAAAATAGAAGCAACGGGGTCAGCTTTTTGGAAAGCATAATTATTATGCGAATCTGGAGAATGAAATAGAAAATTGTCGGCCGTCTGTCTCCCCCGAATGTTCGTGTCATCTCACTTGATCTCTCTCTTTCTCTCTCTCTCTCTCTCTCTCCTCCGTCTCTTCCTACTCTTTATTTCTCTACATCTCCCTTCCCTGCCCCTTTTTCACTATATTTCTCTCCCTCTCTCACTCCCTCGGTCTTTCTCACTCTTTCTATCTACGTATCATTTGTATGTATTTATTTTAGAGGCCATATCCATTATCATCACCATCATCACCATCTTCACAATCATCATCATCATATCACTATTATCACTATTATCACTATTATCATCATTATTACCAACATCGTCATTATCGCCATCATTATCCTCATCATTATCATCATCATCATATTTTATTCTTCATAATCTTTAATATAAATCCAGTCATCGTCCAAATAATTACATTCAATACTTCATGTTCGTTCTTTCCCAAACCTCTCTATCATTAAATACATTTTATTTTCTATATCTGTGAATCCCTAGTCCGCGATTTTTCTTCTTCCTCAGTTTCCTAATCTTTCGATCATTCATCTTGCGTTTGACGTATCCTTGCATCAATCAGGAACCTAAGAACACATAACCACCTGTTGATTTTTAAAAGACTGAATACATTTACCTGCACCTGTGAGTGCGACCCTACCCTTTTTTCATACATTTTTTTTCGGGGAAACGTTTTGATATATACATTATATCTATCGACAAAAATGCCATTGTTGTACAACCATGGCGACTCTGTGTCAAGTTTATCACAGTTAAATGATAGCCCCGTCATTTGTAAGCGAGCAACGGAGCAACATGGTGTGAGTTCAATTTTTTTAGGTTCCTTTTTGACATTTAAAATAGTTTAGTCCTGCTTGCTCCTTTTTCAATTATTCGGTGCCCTAACATGTCCCCTTTATCAAAGCTATTTAAAGCAATCATTTTGTGTACCCCAAAAATCGATATAATTATATAAATTATCTTATGGCTTCCTGTTTGATAGTTCTGAATATAAAAAAATCCAACGGTTCATGGGCGGAAATATGCAGGATTATTTTCATTACAACTACATTACCACTTTTTAAATTTTCTGTCAAAAATTTCACAATTTCATTTTGCTGATTTAAAGTCAACGTAAAATTATTCTATGCTATGTCGGACAAACCTCAAACATGATTTTGATGCTTTTGAAAGCAAATATGCATACAATCACCTGCAAAGCCATGTCCATAACAAATTTTGCCAATTTCCATTGATATTTGACTGATATTTAGGCTTTCAAAAGCAACACAGGCAACACATAAAGAAAATACACAGCTATTTGTCAAGTTTTTATAAGCCATTTGCTTTTAATAATCTTTCTTTTTTCTCAGAATACTTTCATAAATTTCGATGTCGTAGACATCAGATAAAAGCAAAATACATCATAATTATATACACATATATTTCTTTTTACTATCTATAATTCATCTCTGTACATAGATCAACAAGCATTTCATACATAGCAGAAAATAATCATCTATAAAACTACAATTCGATAACATTTTCAAGACGTTGAGCTCATAAAAAGGAGACAAAGTTATGAGACAAATAGTCATTGCGAATATTTTTTTTCGTAAAAACCATTCATTTGGCATTTGAAAATCAAAAGAGTTGCATAACTTTTCCATGAGGTGCATGTAAACAGAAATATTAAAAAGCGAAGGATAAACTTATAGGCCCGAATTCACAAAGGTTTGGTTTAAACCACGGTTTAAACCCCTCCTGGGGTTTTTAAGCGTACGTGCGCACTTAATCCGATCCAATCGTAGATTTTCTTTGAGTGCGCGCATGGGCAATGTGCGCTTATTTACGCTTATTTCAATACGCTTACGGAGGTTTAAACCATTTGTGAATTCGGGCCATAAAATTATGTCGTCTTACAAATTAATCCATTCATTACAGCTTACACGACGAAAAATTGAATATGTCACTATTTGTCTTGTTTAAATGCGGTAGATAAAAAATGATATATCATAGTGATGGCACTTCGTTGTTCGTTTCGATTTCTATCCATGAAAAGTTAAATTAAGCTTCTTTTAGAGACAGTGATATAACACATAATCCTTCCTTGCGTGTCGGTTGTTTAACTAATGCAGCTCATTAAAACAAATCATGAGAATGAACGAAGTTGTATATTTAGCCCTCCCTGTTAACTTTTCATCTATGGATTTTTGAGAAATGGAATTTATTCCACGTTTGCTAATGGTTAATTTTTTTAATTATAGCTATAGGGCCATCCTCAACCTCCCCCCCCCCCCAAAAAAAAAAAAAAAATCATCAAAAATTTCTCCTGAGGAAATATCTCCTTCGGCATACTACACACAATTGAAAGCATGTCATGTTTAAATGGATGATAACATTTTGAATGTCATATAACTATGGTTTGTCAAAACACCGGTTTCCTCTTACATTGCTTAACTGTGTCATTGTGGTAATTTTGGGCAGACTCTACCCAAATACCGTTATCATTATCTTGCATTTTCTTAGTTACATTTCCATGGGCAAACAAAGACTTAATACATTATTTGTAAAAATGGCGAGCGTCCCCCACAGCATAGTTATGAATCTTTTCATGTGACATACCACCCCACTATCATCCCATACCGGTATCAACTACATGTATTATAGTTTCCGTGTTATTATCAGAGAACTCACGGGCACGTCATAATCCTTGTCCCGATAATGGTAGAGTTATCTCCAGGGGCGATCTTGCTCCCGAAAAACAATGAAAAACATATCTCTAGACAACAGGAAAACGAAGAAATTATTAAAGACCATCTTATCTTACCATCTTATTACAGACCATCTTATCTTACACAGGATTTACCCAGTCTTGAACCCAGAGAGGGCGCAAGAGGCGTGCATGAAAACCTTCAATTTCATATCAACTTATTTATTGGCAATGTATTATTAAAACGAATAAGGTTCCTCGTGAATCTCGTTTATTTTTAGTCTTCTCCCGTTTTACGCACGAATAAGGTTCTGCGTACACCCCCGCTATGTAGCTTTGATCAACCCCATTTGCATAATAGTTTCTGCTAGCGCCCCTTCTACTTTTCGGCCAACTCCCTCAGGCAGTGTACACATTAAATACATGAATAGTTTCGAAATTTTCGATGCTGTGTAACTCTCAGCTATCGAGGACAATATTGTTAAAGAAAAAATCAGTTTGTGCGCTGACTATTTTGACCAAGTTCACAACCCCCCCCCCCCCCCCAAAAAAAAAAAAAATATGGACTGCCCTCTATCATCACTTTTCATTCATGTGACAAAGATATGTGGCAAACGGGTTACAAGGATAAAGACTGTGTTTTTATGTTTAATTGGAAACTAATGGGCACATACTTTTCTAACATATAATTCTCGAAACTTCTCACAGTATGAATCTCCAGTAAAATATTACACAGCCAGCCACTTGGTTCCCCACTCGGGTAAAGATAATGAAACTGATACCACCATCGATGTGTTTATATAAACTTATGCCTATCCCAGATATCAGCCGTTTTGATCGTTATGGCTATTTTGATCACAATAATATTGGAGCCTTGTAGAGCTAGCATAGATTAAGGTCCATTCATAATATCAGCGAATATTATAGAGAATAGAATACTGAAAAAATTAGTATACAAATCATTTTGCTAAAATAGCAATGCAACGTATAACAAGTTGAACGAGAGAGGACGCTATTGATTCTAAGCAGTATCCAAGTTTGAGTTTTTGTTCTTGAAACAGCAGTGGAGAAACGTTGGATGTTTCTATGATGAAATGTCTTCAGGTAAACGTCATTTCGCAAAGGGTTGTGTTCAAAGATGCCCCATAATGGCAATATAAGTTTATGCAAGACCGTATCCAAATGATGCGCAGTAGTAAACATAATGAATAAATTAGTATGCACACCATTAGCCAAACAAACGAAACACCTCCTGTTTACTACAGACCCCAATGCCATTAGATTGGTGATATGGTACTAAAATCAGATACAAACAGAAGATAATCATAATACTAATTTTGTTAGTAATAATCATTAGTACATGTTTGGTAATGAGTTAAAGGAAAGGTTAACAAGGAGGGGGGAAACATCTCAAAGTAATTCCAACTTTATGATCACACTTTTTAACAAGTTTGGTCCAATGCTGACAAAAAATAATTTTTCATATAAAAGTCCGTTGATTGGTTTCGGGTAGGATATACCTCTTTACAATTTGTGTTTAACTGGAAGCGTTTACAGCATAGAGCTATTATAATGGAACATGGAAGCAAACGAGTTTAAAGGTTCACTGTCGTTATCTCCTGCCGTCGAAATCAATCTCCGATTTCGATCGCTTCCTCTCCCGATAAGATCCGACAAAACCCGAACGCTCCACTTCTTCCAACGTCTCCAGCGAACTCAGGACGAGGGCGCTGCTTCTCCTCTGATGGCTCAGCTGTAGTCTCCTAACAGCCGCGTGCTCACGAGCGTAGGACGATGGCGAGGAAGGCGTGGATCCACCCGACGTGTTCGCGAGGTAATCCATGGGGGACGGCTGTATTTGGAGGCTAAGCCTTTGCAGCGATCGTTGCCGGTCTGAATGTATATATGCATATATGCGTTTCGGGAGGGGTTTTCCAAAGTTTGTTATGGTGCATGGATTTTGGATGGGGTGGATTTCATTTCAAATAAATGGAAAAGGGAATATTTTAGAGATATATTTGAGAATAGATGTTTGTTAGATTGGAATTTCAAAGTGATTTGATGAAATGAACGGGTGGAAGTGCATGGAAATGACATGGTGCTAACAAGGAAAATAAATATAGTTAGATGAAAAAAGAAGCATGCGTGCAGGTAGATGCAAATATTTTAAATTACAAAAGTTTCACACGAGCGGTACAGAAATGTGATGAAATTATGGAATGAGTGCAATAATCAGAAGCACATAACATAATACGAAACACGAACTTGCAAACGTAGTGCAAAAAAGGAAAGGAAACGTAACTTGACGACAAAGGTTAACAATAATTCACGAGAAGCCCCTCACGCAATGACGAGTAAGAATAATAATGAAATAAATGAAGCCCATGAACGACATATTGTTTGTTTGTTTGTTTTATGTACAATCGTCAAAAATCGTGACAAACATCGTGACAAAGATATATGAAAGCTTAGCAAAGAATGGTTTGAAACAGAAAGTAAGCAAAGAGGATAGATAGAGCACGACAATGTGGATTGCAAAAAAATTATAAAAACATTTGGTTCAGGTCGGTAAAAACTATGTGATTTTTTTTTTGTTTGATTTTGTTGTTGTTTGTTTTTGTTTATTTGTTTGTTTGTAGCATAATAGCGTGGAGTGCAAAGGATTAGAGTAACATCGGTTCAGAGTCCAGGCCAGGTTGGGCAAAAGGCGAAAAAAACAACAACAATGAGATGGCGTTTTTGTGTTTGTTTGTTTTTTGTGTTGTTGTTTAGGGGTTTTTTAATTAATGATTCAAAATTTCAGCGACGTTTGTTAAAAAAAAGGAGATATTCATTCAAACAATAGTCGTGAATTAAGCCCCCCAAATCAAGAATTTGCAGAAATTGTGAGAGGAAAAACATTGATGATGGGCATAATTATGAAGCCAAAAGACAGAGGTTTTGAAAGCGTATAAATATGTAACGATTGCATAGCGGTTTAAAATTGCAGAACAAAACCGTATAAAGCACACAAGAAATACAAAGCGAATAATAAATAGGCTACAACACAGCGGAAGCAAATGGGATTTTTTTCTTCCATGAAATTGAATATTTAGGATGGCGCATGAACGATGGGGGAAAATTGATCGATCATGAATGAAAATATTTCAGTTTGGGAAGGGTGAATAAAAGGAAGAAATAACAATATTAATTAAGTGAGTTTATGTTGATAACTTTCAGGCGAAATCTGGATTTTGGGTACATTTCTACTTACAGTCATGCATTTTTGTTGTTAGTCGATATAAATGGGTGGGGGACAAAAATAAATAAAAACGAAAAAGAAAGCACAGTTAACAAAATAATAATTTTCAACGAAAATACTTATCTTATTGCAAATTATAAAACGGAATGGTGTAGAATCTTCGGCTTTAGGTTAAATGAGTTCAACAATGAACACAATGACAAGTGATGACACGTGCAAATGAGAAGTGATGTGGAAACCCGTCTCTAGAAAACCCGCCCGTTATTTAGCTATTGGAAGTTGTATCCAATAATTATCCGAAACTCAATCAACTTAAGAGGCATGACCTCAACTCATATTCTAAGTTTGTCATTTTCGTCCTTATCAAAATTTAAGCAAAAAGTGCGCAAAAAGCAAAGCTAAAATGCTCAAGAAATAATGTGTTGGCAAAGATCAGTCTAAAAGTCTAAAAGGAAGAAGATTAATTCCTTCAATACGAATTCGATAATACAAAAGTTCTGTCTTTGGTTAAAGAATACAAATGCACCAGATTTATCTCAGGCAACTTAAAAATTCCCTGTTTGCAAGTTTTTCGTCAATCCCTTCACCGGAAAAGAAGAGCAAGCAAAAAATAAAGCTTCTGCCTTAAATACTACATTCAGCCATTGCTATTTGCCTTTGCAGATTCGATCATTTCATTGTCTAATTCAGGCATCGATTCAGAGGGATGATCGGGAGTATCGTCTGAAAAGCGCATGCGCATGAACTTTCGCCTGACATTGTTAATGCGGAAGCTGAATCTTGACCTACGCAAGAAGGCTAAGCTAGGAGACGCGAATGCGCGCGGGACGTACCCTGGAGCTATTGCGCAGGAATGATGACGACAATCAAACAAAATGGATTACCACGGGACAAACATTGGACCAATGAAATGGGACATGCAAATCAGTGATGACGTCACATGACGGTGACAAGGTGAAACGGGAGTTTTAATTCACGGATGGTTCGATTTGGGAGAGGCATGGAACAAAAAGACAAAAAGGGGAAACGTGTTAAAAATTTTGGACCAAAAAGAAAAGGAAATCTCAGCAAATTAAACGCGTTTTACTACAGCAGAGTGTGAAACAGTAATATTACCAACCAAACGCTACCGTACACTCAGTAACAACAGACAGGGGTGTCTAAATAATAAGCTTTAAACTTAGCTTACGGAAGCTAGTGAAAACAGATTCTTCAAAAACGAGTGCTTCGAGTTAAGAAGACGGGTACTACGTTATAAAATCTACATCAACAAGGAAAGTGTAGCCAGCTATCTAGAATGGAGTTGAGGCAAAATAAGTTGGAAGAATTTTACGACACAATAATGGAGAAAATAGGACTATAATAAGGAAATATGAAAACAAAAATGATAATAGAATCATTGGAGATTATATACTTGGGCCTGGAGCAATCGAACAACCTCAGTCATTGAAATGTGTGTTTGTTTAATTTTAATTTGTTTATGGTTAATTACTATTATTATTATTATTATTATCATCATAATGAAAAATATATTGTAACTACATATGAGTGTAGTATTCAAATAAATCGAAAATAATGATGACTTCATAAATCAAGAAAGGTCAATTCCGGTCGGTGACCATATATAGCATTTAAACGACAAATGACTTTACTATTGCAGTAAGCAGTATTTCCCTGCATTGCTTTGGAGATTCGATTGTTCCAGACTCATTCTCATATATGCAAATTATATTATATGAACACATATATCTAATAGCATAACTGAATAATCCAAATTAAATTATATATCAATTAATAATTGAACGAACGGTCTACCAATCTAACTGAAAAATTTCACCCTTGAGTTGTTAAGCTTTCTGTTTTATGTGTATATATATATATATTATAGGCCTATATTTTACAACCATTTTCATAACAACAACGTGGGAATTCGTGAAATGTAATACAAACCATTTTTCTCATTCAAAATATATTCATACGGTTTGTTATTCCCATCACCCTTTCTGCATTTACTTAAAATTGCACTTTCTAAATTATTGTATCGGCACTACTGTTTGGAAGACTTTAACGCTTAATATATGCCAAAGCTTTCTATTTGTAGAAGGACTTGACACAAATCAACATTGTATAACCTTCCCGGATGCTACGATGAAGTTATGTATTTAACTTCTGAAAGTATTTTAGTTGGTTACGTTTCTTATGGAGGTGTATCAATGGTTATTGACTTCTTAAACAGCTTTTTTCATGTCCAACCGGCCAATGAAATCCCAGACAGTTATTCAAAATACACACCTTTGCTTTAGGGAAACAGTGCTTAGTATTTTTTGATAAAAGTGAACTATTACCAAAAATCCTATCATCATTGTTTTCAATACTAAAGCCTAACCTTTCATTTTGTTATACTAATAGCTGTTCCCTTGTATCGATTATGGTATGAAGAGTTCGTTTAAGTTGCTTGCAGTATTGCTTTTGGCGACTAAATAGTCCGTTATTTGAAAGACATCATTGCCCATGCCTATCCCTCTCTATATCTCTGAGTATTTAGTACATGTAGGCGAGTCCAAGTTATTTAGGCTTTTGGTGTCACATACGTTACCGAGTATTTATATTGAATCAACATGAAATGTAACATTCCACTTCATATTAATTTTCGTCTTGTGCTGTTATTAACTTAATTAATAGAGTTAACCTTGCTTAACTCGAAGTCGCATAAGTCGACCTTTTCCTAAGTCGAATAATTTTTTTGACCTAACTATGCAAAATATATTATTTACATTACCTAAATCGAATTTTGCATTTTAAAGTCGAACTACTTTTCGTGGTCCTAACAGATTCCATTTATGCAAAGTATATTATCAGATATAATAAAATTCTTAGATGGGCTACTATGTGTCCCGTGCGACATTTGTATTTTATCCAAATATTTCATTTAAAAAAAAAAGAAGAATCTCTTGATATGACCAATGAATAATAATTCTTTCTGGAATTTGTACATTATTCACTAACACATCCCAAGATATTTTTCATTTATGGATGAAATATGAGGATAAATTATGTCGTGCTGGACACAATGCACGGAATCGCCCAGATGTGATCGGTAACGTATTAAACAAAATAGTTTGGACTTGTCAATGTATAACCCTAGCTTTCGTCATAATGTATCCGAGTCATGGTGCATGTGAAGCACCAAAGCCTGCAGGGTTATACCCCCAGCTCGTAGGAGCCCTAGACTATCTTTGTGCCTCAACCTCCGGGGGACATACTGACCGTATTTGCGTCCTTGCGTCCCGCTGTTGCCGCTCCCAGGCGTACCCTGGCCGTCTTCTTTGGCATTAGGGTCGCGGGCGGGAACGGCAGGGTCGTCCTCCCCCATTCGTAGGTACAGCCCTTTGGAGCCGAGGAACGGGCATACGACCTTCGCGAGGAGGACCTCCAGTTGGACGTATTCCTCTGACGGGGTGGTGGCGTAAGTGCCGCCGTCGTGGACCGCGTGGAGGTTGAGCAACATCTGGGTGATCTCAGGTGGAATCTCACTCTCGTTGCACGACGATAGTGCCTCTGTCGATAATAAATTAATCGAGAAAAACATTAATCTATTGATTCTTGTTACCAATAGACAGACCATAACCACGTTTTACGGAAAACAAGAAACTGCTTCAACAAAGATTACGAAAATCCTTCAGCGATATAAATTTTGACCGATTGTTTAACTCCAATCGTTAGCTTGAGCTTAACACTCTATCAAGTGATCACTCTACTGCGTGTTTTGGGGTCCCCTTCGCACCGACGAAGGTTACTAAACGAACTCACACGCGGACGCATGTATTACCGTATTAAGAGGTTCCTGGTGTACCACCATGTCATATAAAATGTTATAAATCAACACACTCACACCATTCTCTGCATGTGTAGTAATTGCTGGAATCATCACCTAAGTATAAATTTCATCAGTGGTATTGAATACAACGGTAACAAGATGAATGCGACTGCGTCTCCTATATGCCCCCGCCTAAATTCATTTGATGACTCAAACTGCTTTTGAAATATTGTGATAACCAGAATAAAAAGCCTCTAATTACATGTTAATTGACCTCTTTGACATTTGACCTTACACCTTATAACCCAAAAGTCTGATCAGTTTATCTCCTCCTAGTCATGAATACAAAATAGTTGAGATATGGTGATAAAGGTAAAAAAAAACATTAATTTCACATACACCTGTACAATGACCTCTATGACCTGTCACCTTTGACCTACGTGAACAAAAATCTAATCAGTCTCACTATGGTGATGCATACTAGTTCCAAGTTTGAAGTTAATGGATCAAACGGTTCTTGAAATATCACGTTGACAAGGCTAAAACCTGCAATTTCAGAATTGACCTCAATGACTTTGACCTTTGACCTACGTATCCAAAAATCTAATCACATCGTATTTCTATTGTGATACATACTAGTACCAAGTTTGAAGTTCATACGTAAAATGGTTCTATATCGCGTTAACAAGGCTAACACCTGCAATTTCAGAAATTGACCTGTGACCTTTGACCTTTGACCTACATACCCTAAAATCTAATCAGATTGTCTTCACGCGGCAGAGTGAACTCTCGAAAGAGTGTTTAGCAAAAGCTGATTGTAGGCCGACTTTAATCAAAGACGTGTTTTGGCCTTGCGTCAATTCCATTTTAAAACTCTTTAGATCTAGGTGATGAGAGGCTCCGTACTATTAAGATTTGTAATAGATCCAAGTTAATCGAAAATTAAATTGCAACTCTATACATACCAGATTGTGAGATTGAGACTTTGCGATCAATCGCAACTTTTTATAACACAAAGCCCTATACTTACTTGCTAATGGCAGTTGTAGTACTACATGATCACGGAACCCAAGTAATGATAGCTGATACATTGTGAGGCCTTTTGTCTGGATAAAAAAAATGCAATTAAAGGAGAATTAAGCCCTGATTACAAATTTACTTATATTGGAAGGTGTAATATATTCCTACTTATTGGCCTAAATCATTTTCTAATAAGATATCAGAAAAGGGTATAAATAAAGATATTCCAACACCCGGTATCGTCTCCTACTCATTTACATGGGGGCTGCCATTTTCTTGCTGATTTGGAGTTGTACATGAACCATTGAGAAATGTTCCAGTCAGGAAGATATTTTGAATCCAAATCCTAAATTGATTTTCTTCATTACCTAAAATCCCATATGTGACGAAAAATATAAAGTGGGTGTTTACATGTATTATAAAAATTAAATCTTTATAATGATACTTTTAAATTGTCTGGTTTTGCTTAACAAAAATCTATTTTCTTGGGTTTGCCAAACAGAGCAGAACATAATATATGCAGCATGTATTCCGACTTTTCAAGTCCATTATCCGAAAGCAGGTGAATGCATAGTTTGCCGCTATAGATGCTCAGGGAAGAAGCATCCATAAAATTGGAATTAATTTGCTAGGTCCCATACGTCCAGTATCGAGAAAATAGATTTCTATTAAGCGAATATCGATTTTCAACAGAAATATATAAGGAAATCTTCAGTTTAAAAATAATTGACATATCTATTCTATATTTTTAATCTCAAATGGGTTTTTAATTTTGAAAAAGGCAATTGAGCATTTGGATTAAGAAAATCGTCTTGTACACATGAACAAAATGGCAGCCCCCATGTGCTGCTAGCAGACGATACATATTGCTAGCAGATGGTAAATTTTGCTCAGAAAATCTTGATTCGTATCGATCGCGTATATTTTGACGCGAAGCCATATAGTCTAACAAGTAGGAATAAATAACACCTTTGAACACTATCGTCTTTATTTTTGAGCGTAATTCTCCTTTAAACATACAAATAATTATAACAAATCGTCCTCTCTCTCTCACTGACGTGAATCACCAGGGATGTGTAACATGTGAAAATTCACTTTTTTGTTTACAGCGCACTCTAAATTAAATCAATAATCACTCTGTAACAAGTGATCACTGAAGTGACTCCGGGGGGGGGGGGGGGGAATGAAGATTCACTCTTTTTTTAGAGAGTTGTCACAAAAAGTGTTCAAATGCATATGCCCGTGATATAGAGGCTAAGGCTTCCTTGATACTGGCGATTGTGATTGGTGCTGCTTCTCCAGAAGACTCCCGAAATAAAAGACAAAAATCATCACATTACCTGACAGAGTTTCATGGTTTAATATTAAGGAGTTTTCGGATGTGTCGACTAGAACGCCGTCCTATATCCTCCCAGTCCATTGTAGCTGGAATGATCTAGGACGGCGTTCAAGTCGACACATTCGAAAGCTCACTATTATATAAACTGCAGCAGTTTTTTTTTCACGTTTACTTTGTTCTCTTTGAAGGATAGAAACCTTTGTTATGCGAATTTGCCGCTTAAACATGCAGAAACTTGGAAGAATCGACGTTATTTGAACAATATCCACAAATCGTAACATTTTCCAAGTAAGCGTCAGGTGTTGATATATTTCAGAATCAAAATTCTGTTTCAAAAGTGGTTTTCATAACACCCTCATCAGCTGGAGTGGAGCTTTACCTGGACTGGGTAGAATATCGCCCTCAACGTCGGAAGTATCTCAGTGAAGAAGTAATTCCAAAGCTCGGCGAGACTTGAAAGTAGTCCACGACCTGCAGGGGGAAAAAGTCAACGCATGATTATACAAATGTGAGCCCCTTTAATACGGAAAGTTTGACGAATCGTAGATGAGCAGTATTTTCTTTACACTAATGCTTTGTATTGTAAAACGAGATATTGATATCAATGTCAATGAAGGTTCTTAATAAAATACCAATACAATCCAAGCGTGTACATAACGAATTATTTTGCATTTCCTGTGTCTGATAATGAAAAGTATACATCAAATACCTCAACATCAGAAAATGGATTGAAAGGGTGAATACTAGAGCTATGTCACACACACAAATTTAATCATTTTAAAGGAGGTCAAATCGTTTGATTTGTACAATTGCGGAGCAATAACAGATTTTGCGCTATCGGCTGTAACCGGAATAATAACAATTGGGGTAAGGCAGATACATTGGCTTACATTCTACAATCTTTGGATACCTCACAAACAGTGGTGTTGTGGTGTTTCTGCATAATATGTGACCATACTTTACTTGATAAATAGAAGTGGCCTTACCTTCATCATTATCAAGGGAATCATAAAGACTTTTCATTCCTCGTTGTAAAAGGTTTTTCTGTGGAAAAAATTTAAAAAACGTATAAGATCTGTGAATTTGTCCATCCTTCTTCTTAACGAGTGAAAAGATTGAAAAAAAAATGTGCACTTTTTCATTATTTTAATTTTTACAAATCATTTCATTCCTGTGAACAAAGATATTACAATAGCACTGAAAATGATTCCTCATGAAATGTTCTCATATTCTTAATAAAGCTAGAAATAATTAAAAAAACTGGGACAAAATTTCAATGCCATATGTGCGTGTAGTCCCATATACCCTTATAATATGTGTGAGCATTGCTTTCCACTTCATGAGATTTTCTGTAGGATGTGATCAATTCTTATATAATTCTGATGAATCCAAAGCCTCAAACTACACATTTATTACAGTGTACACATAATCTGTCTTTCCTAATAGTTGATTTCACAATTCAAAATTCATAGCTATTTCTAATAATCACTTTGTAGGTAAATCTGCTGGCAAGTGCATGTATACCGATAAAAAAAACTGTTCAATGTCATCTTACCTCTCGTATCTCACAAGACATTTAACAGGATTAAATTGACATTTCAATGCTGCCAAAATACCCCGTAGGTACCGGTCTGGAGATTATCATTGGTGGTTTTTCAATGACATAAATTATTTTTCAACTCAATAAAATAACAACGTTAATTGTCCTGTGTTTGTTTGTTTTTTTCAAACGACTGTTTACCGTTTCTAGATATTCCTATGTAGAAAAGTGGCAAGTGTGCAAACTGTTTATAATTTAGTGTCTTACATTTTACTGATATCACTAATCATGGTAATAATAAAAGTCTTTATTCGATCTAACGTTAATCACAAGAATTTTGTTTGTAAATTGTGCTTGTACTTTACTTAGCGCTTATACATAAAGCAGCCGTTTTACGATTGATTTATATAACATAATGCTGATAAACTTTACTGAATGTCTGCATTAAACTTGTTTATTTCATTTTTGTGGGATAAAATTCACTTACCTTATAATATTCTGATATAAATGACCCGATTTCAGATTTGATTGCCACTCTGTAAAAAGAGATATATAATTTACATTTTACATATATATAATTTATGAATGCATGAAAATAACTATTTACTCTCTCTGAAATCAAAGTATAGGAGTAAATTTTCCCTCTTCTTTCACTCTCAGGGGTCCTGTCAGCCTGCAAATTTACAACAGAATCAACTTTATATACACCCTCTGATTACAAAGAATATCTCAACCATCATGAGTGAATAAATATAGGATATATCATGAATTCAGGTAATAGGGTGAAGGACCCGATTGGTCAAGGACCTGAATGGACAATACATTGTTCATTTTCTTTGTTGTTTTTTATTTTGAAGCTATTATACCTTACTTTAAGAATCTTTCCTAATCCTGCCATCTGATTGGTTGAAAGTGAAGTCGTGTTTTTAACTATGCCCGTAAAAATAAACTATGCCCACGGGCATAGTTAAATTTTGCTGCAATCCCCATTGGTTGACGTGTAAAAATTATTTGTACGAGCGCGAGAGCGGATACCATAATCGCAGTGCGATTTGGTTGCTAAATTTATTTTACTTGCGCAGAAAACCGGCGATCCATCTCGATTTATCGCCGGATTTTTTAGTTTATTAACAATTTGATGATGACATTTAAATGTGAGGACCCCATTGTTGGTAAGTCGCACATGTATTCTTTGACTGGCTTTGTTCGGTATATAAACGATATATTGACTGCTTTGATATTCGAGGCACAGTTGTTCCTATAGGCTCTCGAGGACCTTACATCCTGCTATGACCCCTCGGCGAGCCTCGGGTCATAGCAGGATGTAAGGTCCCCGAGAGCCTATATAAACAACTATACCCCTCACAGCAGTCAATATATCTATATGATTAGTATAAAACACCATAACATAATTATTTCTTACTTGACCATCTTGTTCAGTTCATATAGTTCTCCTGGCTGTAGTCTCCGTTTGTTGAATACTGATAATACTTTGCTCTGGACTCTGTTCAAAATAAATAAAAGAGAGAAAATAGAAACAATGAGAATCCTAATAACTGCAATAAATACATCATAGAAAAGGATTATTCTAAAACTCAGAATTATTCATATATACATGTACTTCGTCATTCTCCAGTTTACACAATTTCTACTGACTACTTCTCATGTCTAAACCTTTGACATGTTTGCATTTCACGGTATCTTGATCCGTCCCGCAAATGGTAAACAATTTATAAAATAAATAAACATGGGGTATTAATTTGGAGTAAAATAAATATCAATGTTTTCGATTAAGCAATATCCCCCCCCCCCCCCCCTCTACACTGTAGCCATAGTGATCAGGGCCCTGTTTCATAAAATTTGTTATCAATAATAACTGCCTCATTTCTATGACAAATTTGTTCTCAGCCAATCAGATTCAAGGATTTCAGTAGCTTATAACAATTATGGTATCTTGTTATTGATAACAAGTTTTATCAAACAAGGCCCAGATGTGATATATTTTAGAATAAACAGTGCCCTAAAACCCCTAATTATTTGTTAATTCATATAATCTTTAACGTAAACTTTATCATATTGTAGCCAAACTCGTGAATGCAGAGAACTGCATGGAATTCCTCTGAACCTTAGGGAAATTCACGGTATGATTCTTTTTCAGAAACCAAAAGAAGTATTGCATTCACAACAAAATGGGGATTGGTTGCCATTCCATTCATTTCTGGCGGTGGGTAAATGGTACACGTATAAGACATGCTCACTAGAAGACTGAAATGTCATACACTGCATGTCTTTGATTCAAAGATTTTTTTCTCCGACTTATCCGACATTTTTTTGTCACTCATACCAAGGAGGTACTAGCCTGCCTAGGGCCTCATTGTTCATACAATCATGCAGCCGACTCTTAATACTGGAAGTACGACTGTACTCTAGCCGTTTGCAACTAAAATGCTTTAACTAAACATTGAATGGATTACTTTAAAGGTCGAATTTTTACAATGCTATGTAAAACCATGATCACAAATAGATCTTATTTCTAAAATACAAGAAATAATGATCATTATCTTAATTGACGTGCAGACACTGATAATCCGAATAATCATAATAACTGTTTCTTATATTAAACGCGCCTTACCAGTTACAACGTAACCCACCAAAGCACTTAAAGTATTATTACCCGGTCAATGGATTGAATTAGGATTCTCAAATATCGGGAGCATTCCAGCCATAAAAACTAGTCAATTATTTGAAATAGAAATTACAATTCACGAAGAGTACTTGTATAATAGACAACGCCATTACCACTAATTATTTCAATTGATACATGTATTGAAGTTCGTTAAGAGTACTAAATTAATTGCCAATGTAATCACCATATTTTGCTACAGGAATGAAAATTCATGAAGAGTACTGAAGTCATTTTGCAATATCATGACTAATCATTTGTAATGGAAATCGAACTCGATTGAGGGTACTAAATTAATTGGAATTAGCGTTGAAAATGATTATTTATCATGGCATCTGGCGGTTATTTTATGAGCCTGTGAAATTCTGTCAGGGTTTATGATCATTTTTATCCTGTTTAATACCACGATCATGACGAGTACTTACTGCAAGCAAAGTGTTACACAGTGAATACATATCTAGTTGTGATCTGTGCTTGGGATTATTATCACCATGATTAATATACGCAGCATTTATACAATAGGCGATTCTCCAGAGGATTGCATACAAGAAAATTCCGACAATACATATTTTAAAGTTTGAGCAAATATCTCTGTCTTCAGTGAAATTAACGTTCAATAATTTTGATTAACAATTACTATTTCAGTAGGTAGTTGGCCGATATTGTTAAGATAAAACCTTTTTTTCGGAGTTGAAAGTACAAGTCATGTATAACATTACTGATCTGTTTCTGTGACTGATCATTCTTCAAGCGTTTCAGAGGTAAGATAGAATGCTGTTTTAATATTTACATGATAACAAATATATCACCTGGGGAACGTTTCATCAAGCGTTTTGTCAGTGGGTTTTACCGACAAATTTTCTCTCAGCCAATCAGATGCAAGGATTTCAGTAGCTTATAACAGTTGTCGGTAAAAATCACTGACAAAACGCTTGATGAAATGCTTCCCCGATCTACATACTAACTCATACATTGATAGTATTAATTCGGAGCGTATTCCTTAGCATTGAGGGGGCAGTTGCGTCGTTGGGGGAGGGGGGGGGGGGGGGGTTGTGCTCTACTCTGAAATTAAAGTGCGAATTTACAAGGCCACTGATTTAAAGGGGAAGTTGCCGGAGGGGGTCGTCCTATATCGTCTTGCTTTCGCGCCCTTTCCCCCTTCTCCCTTACCCTTTTTCTCTTTTCCTCCTTTCTTTCTTTTTCTTTCTTTCATCTTCCTTAAATTGTGGGAGGGGCACGGGACAGGTTACTAATATAAATGAAATTACATGTTGTGTTATTCTGTTATCGCGAAGTGGAAAAGCCCAATATGTCCCTGGACGCCGCATCATCATCTGATCATAATGAGCACATGAATATAACATGCTGCCGAGATTCGAACTCGAGGTCCTTTCACCGAGAGAGCACCGGATTATCCGATTGCGCCACACGGAACAGCTGCTCGATGCCCTTGCTCGTTTTATTATATCGCTACAATTCGTTTTCATGAATATTCATGCCGACTAGTCTTGACGGAATAAACCGTATTATGAGCAATTTGACGCATTAGGGTTACGGTAAAAAAAACACGCGGACAGGTGAGCCGTTCTTGCACAAAGCGCGGTATGCAGTTAACACAAAACAGTCCATTGTAGCTGGGAGGATCTAGGACGGCGTTCACGTCGACACATTCGAAAACTCTATTCTCGAACATTTGCGACCTATATTTATGAAGTTCCATTATTCTTTTTAACATCGTCCTTATTTGAAAAAAAAAATCTGCATCTTTTCAGATAAAGATTTTCATCCCTTGTGATAAATATTTGCATACTTCGAAGAATTCCATTCTTTTTCATGGAAATTCTGATCCTTTTTCAATAAAGAGATGTAGACATTTAAGACAAATATATTATGCATCTTTTGAGATAAAGATTTGCATGCTTTTTATAAAAAGCATAATCATTCTTTTTGCTAAAAAGTATCATTCCTTTCAATAAAGATTCGTAGATTTGCAACTATTTTTATAAAGCTGTGCATCCTTTTTTATCGCAATAATTTCAAAAGATTTGTAGCTTCTCTGTGAAGCTATCTACCATTTTCGTTAGTTCTTTTCGGTCTCTTGTTATTTGACAGTCTCACCCTTTCCACTGGCATTTTTCTTTAGAGCAACGCCCCCGCTTTTCAGATGTCTGTCATCTTTCACAAGCTTCTCGCATCCTCGATAATCTTTGCATCACCAGTTGCAAAATTGCAGCGAAGTGGCAGTTATTTCTCTGAAAGCAGCAAGTTATTTTACATAATTTAAAGGACATCCATTTACTTCCCTTATTTTGAAACCGACTTAGTATCAGGAGAAGCTGTCACAAAACCACACTTGTCCTTTTTATTGTTCATTATTTTTTACCCATTTTCTTTTTTCTCTCTCTTTTACTCTTTACTTTCTAACTGAATTATTGTTTTGCTCTAAAACTGTGATGTAGTTCTTTCTCATTATGGGTATTTAGGGGACTTTTCTTTTTCCTTTTTTTTTTCTTTCTCTTGCTCTACCCCCCCCCCCCCTTCTCTCTCTCTCTCTCTTTCCCCATCCCCTTTCTTTATATCACGTCTCTCTGTCTGTCTTTCTCTCTAGTTCTCCTCTTTCTTTCTTTCAATCTCTCACTTGATCTCTCTTTCTCTGTCACTTTGTACATCTCTCCCCCCCCCCCCCCCCCCCCTCTCTCTCTCCCTCACTATCAGTGTCTATGCTTTCTCAGTCCACCCCATACTTCCTCCCCACCCCCGCTCTCTCTCTCTCTCTCTCTATCTCCCTACCTATCTTCTAGTGTTCCGTAACGTATTACCCCTATTCACTCCCTCCCTCCATCCTCCCTCTACCTCCTTCAAACTGCATCCTGTATACATACATCAGGTTATCTCGAGGCTGTCGTGCTTTCATACACCATGGTTTGTCTCTTCGAGTTCTGCATAATTCATGCTCGGAAAAAACATCCCCATCAGGAAATCGACTGTGTAGCTTACACGACCTCACGTCACAGGGGAAATGTCGTCTATATACCCGTCGATATCATACTCTACAGTAGAGTCAAAGTAGTTGAGTTGCACTTGATAATTATGTTTAACCCCGTATACTATCCCTAACCCCGAACTATATTTTTTTCTGTTCTCATTTGCAGTTTTAGTCCCGTACTATCACCCTAGCCAGAGTGCTTAGCCCTGCATACTTTTTACATTTAGTCCCACCTTTGGTAGGGCTTTTTTCCAGGGCTAAAATAATCCTCTACTATCATGGAGTTAGCCAACTTTGGTCAAATGCAATGTGAACAGAAAGTGGGCTATACTTAGTCCTGTACTATCGATGGGGCTAAATACTCGTTGAGCTCGGGACTAAGCAACATTTTGCAAGTGATAATCCCAATCTTCAATTTCTTATCATGGTGTCATCTTCATAATGTGATATGCGCTATATACAAGAACGGAATATTATTATTACTATTTTATTATCCTTTAAAGAAAAGGTTGACTACTCGACATGAGATAGCACTGTGAAATAAACTGTCAAGAACTTATTTTGAAAGGTTGATTATGATAAGTATAATTTTGTATTGTGAAGGTTGGAATCATCAAAATTGTATCACGCTGACTAAAGTTGCTGAAAAATCACAGACAATAAAAGCACTCAACACAGATTTGGGTATATTGGGACCACGCAAACATATGTTGCCTCATATCTTTAAAACTATAGTCTATTCTAGTCACATAAAATACGACAGCTCTTCAAGAGAAATCCTTCTCAGTTATGATATTCTTCTGTGAGGGAATACAAACGACTGAGAAAGCCCACAAACTATTTCTCATCGTTAGGCTACTCTCTGAAGAAGAAAAAATGAGTGATCACTGACGTCACTCCCCGGGCAGTAGAATGAAGATAAATAGCTAGTGAAAATTCACTCTTTTCTGTTTAGAGAGCACTTGATATTCACTCCTTAAGCAAGTAATCAATAACGTGACTCCCAAGGGAGTGAGAATAGAGTGAATATTCACTCTTTTTTAGAGAAAGTACCAGAATTCAACACTGTCTTTAAATGTAATCTCTACCTTTGATCTCTCATATTATCATTGCCATATTTTAGGTAGAAGCATCGATTTGTAATGGTTTTGAAACCGTGGGAAGCGTTTCACGAAATTTTCATAATTCCAAGTTCACCGACATCCCTTTGAATCACGTGTATCAAAAGTAACATGCGTTTCAATGGGATGTCGGCGAAGTTGTAGTTATGAACGGTTTCGTGAGACGATGCCCTGCCCTTTTTATCTACGTATTACATGTATTAATGCTACCTCGAGTAAAGCTGTATTGCCTCGAATTAGATGAAGACGAGGAAAAAATAATAAAAATCAGTGGGCTGTGAGGAGGAGGAACACGTTCCAATTTAATTGTGCCAAGTCTCCTGTTTCTATAAGTCAAGGTCATAATCATGCTCTTCATAGCAGTACAACATTTTTGCAAATGCGTGGCGAGTGCACGAATTATCCAGATTTTCCTAATGAGAATGCATAGCTGTCAATGTCAGCTTCGACAAATGTATTTAATAATACTCCTTTTCAAATTTGCAAGTTCAGTCTCCTTATTCCTTTCCATGCTTGCATGCCTTTCCTTTTTTCCTTCACCTTTACATCTTCCATTTCCTTTCCTTTATTTCGTCCATCTTTATTGCAAATGCATAGCGATTGTATGCATCTTATTGACAAAAATGAATATCCTATAGCTACCAGCTTCAACGATGTATTAGATAACATACTATTATTCATTTTCTTTTTAACTCTGTTTCCTTATCCTACTTAATGTTTTCCTTTTTTCCATCAGTTGTGTCAGTATTAAAATTATATTTATTTTCCTTCTGCCTTATATCTTCATGTAATTCATGCTAACTGTGACATGAAGAGGTGAAAGGAGAGAGATGTTCCAAATGAGGATAACCGATTTCGTCAAGTTCTCGAAATAGTGGGCACCGACTGTACTATTTTTACTAAAAGCGCGGGAAAAGAAGCGAGTTTGACACGCTAATGGTCGCCTGCGGTGTCTTCTATCTCATCCTTAACCATGTTTACCCGTTACCATTGGAACCCGTTCCCACAGCCAACATTACACCTACTACATAATATTAAATTATGTGTGAAATTTGTGCAACATAATAACATATCCTAAACCGCAAGAAATAATCAAGAAAAAAATATTTTTTTTTTTAAAGACATTGTTAAATCAAGCACGTGTATTGCCAGTGGGAAACTGCCATGCAGTGTAAATTATGAATTTCATCTCCTCCATCCGTGCCCCTTCCCTGTCTCTCTCTCTCTCTCTCTCTCTCTCTCTGTCTCTCTCTCTATCTCATTCTCTCCTACCCCTACTCCTCCCTTCTCCTTCTCCTTCGCTCTCATCCCCCTCTATCTCTCTCTCTCTCTCTCTCTCTCCTCTTCTCGCATCTCTCTCCCTCCCTCTCTTCCATTTTTTCTCCTCTACTTTCTGTCTCTGTCTCTCCTCCTAATTCTCTCTCATCTCCCCCACCACCCCCCCCTCTCTCTCTCTCTCTTCCTCCTCCTCCTCCTTCTCTCATCTCTCTTCTCTCTCTAGATATCTTCCACTCCTTTCTCCTTTCTCTACCTCTTACTGTCCCTCACGTAAATTTCACCGCAGATGTTGGCATTATCGAACCTGATTTCCTTAATACTTGACAACTGTGCATTTGTGTCCGCAAGCCCTACGTCATAATGTATTACAGTGTTTTGGGGATTATTCACAGGAAAATTACAATACCTGTATTGAATTGTATTTCATTGTATTACATGATTGTAATTATTGATACATACTTATATTATGTTAATAAACAGATCATGATAAACGACATAACACACGATAAGTTATATCAGTTAAATGTACTCTGAAACTATCAATTAAAAAGGCACCGTAATAAAGCTATAGATATAATATTAACATATTTGTGTCACTAGTTACTTTACTTCTCTTTATTTCTATTCTGGTTATATCTACATGAGATCATAATAACAATATTAAGCCCATCAACAGATAAATATCCCTTAACCCTCCCACAGATCTAGACCCTACAACTACAAAACTTATCATAACTTCTGAATATTTAATTTAACACTTTATGTGCTACACTCCCTGTGCCACGTTTGATTTCCCATTGCATGGGATAAAGTTTACCAAATGTATGAAACTAATTTTATTGGTCTTTAACCCTTTCAGTGCCGATGGCACATATATGTTACAGATAAGTTTTCATTCACCAATTGCTCGACCACAGGAAAGGTATATGGCGGTCAATGTATATCAAAATTTTGAGCATAAATCAAGCATTCTAAATATGTGATTATAATTATATGCTACCATAGAAACTTTCTGAGAAAATTTCAGATTTTTATGAAGATATTACCGCATTTCAACATTAAACAATAGTAAACTTGGATACTATCTCCCTCCACTCTCACACATTCTCTCGCTCTCTCTCTTTCTCTCTCTCTCTCTCTCTCTTTCTCTCTCGTATTTCTGTCCTTCTCCCCCCCTCTCTCTCTCTCTCTCTCTCTCTCTCATTCGCTATCTACATGATTATAGGATGCCCCTTATATGTTAGCTTTCCATATCTTACACTGATCTCATTTGCGATATATTTTTTCTCTATTCTCTTGGATACTATCTACCTCTCTCTCTCTCTCTCTCTCTCTGTAATAGATGACCTACGTTTAATTAAAGCATCTCGACATAAGTTGACCTAGTATGGATCAAACGAAAGCACCGAGGTCTGTCACGTTTTGCTCGACCGGGAAATCCAAAAGAGCTGATTATCATTAATAATTCTCAACATGTCATCAATGTCATTTTCCCATTAGGATTTTTAAGATAATTATCATGTCAGTGGATTCGAAAGAGAGGGACAGTTCTAGAGCCCGAGTTTTCCGATAGACAATGATACTCGAGTCCCATCTCATGCAGTGCTTCTGGAAACGTATCGTACGGAAACTGAAAATTGATTGGATTGAATGTTACACTGAATACAACAGAAATAATATTTTTAAGGGTGACGGGGCAGGGAAGGGCGGTAGAACCAGAGCATCCACAATAATTTACAATTTAAACTGTTTCTTGCTTCTTTCTTTTCTTGATACCAATATTCTTTTTTTTTTTACTTAAATGTGTCTCCTTAGCGATACCGAAAAAAGGACATTGCAAACTCTTCAAAATAATGTGGAACCCTTTTAAATAAACCAATGAAACAATATGCATTTGTTACTTCATTCAACGCTATAAAACCCTTATCGATTTAAATTTCTTTCATGTACAATTTAGAAGGATAAACAAATAACCATATCGTGAAAATGCCAAGGTTATCGGAGTTATTGGAAACTCCGTAAAGAAACCATCGCACAATAATTTTAATTCAGTGCTGTTATTATTAAAGTAATGCAGTGAATTGATATTAAATACTTGCTCGCTCTTTCTCTCTCTCGCTGTCCCTTTCTCTCTCTCTCTCTCTCTCTCTCTCTCTCTCGCGCTGTCCCTCTCTCTCTCTCTCTCTCTCTCTGTCTTCTCTATTATTCTCTTCTTCCTCACTACCCCTCTCCCACCTCGCTCTCTCTCTCTCTACCTCTCTCTCTATTATGTGTGTATATATATTTATCATATATATATATATATTCATCTATCTCTATATATATCTATCTACCTCTCTCTCTCTCTCTCTCTTTCTCTCTCTCGTTCTCTCTCTCTCCACTGTAAAATCCATTAGACAAAGGGCCCATCTAATCATACTTCATGCGCCAGAAATTAGAGCAGCGTTTCAACTCTGTCCGTTGAGTTCTCATAAATCTCTTTATCCACATGTCTAAACACAGCGAGTAATATCACTCGGTTGAAGGTATCCTGGACGAAACAGGATACAATATTTTATAGTCTGGTAATACAGCATCTTGATTGTCCCTTGACACGGTTTTTCAAGAACCTAGTCTGTTCCCAGCCTGATAGAAATTTTCCCCTATCTTCGTTTGACCACATAAAATTCATCCTCCTCATTAAACATAACAAATATACTGATAAATTTGGTGTCAGCAAGCTATTTTTTTTTTCAATATTTTTATTTCGTTATTAAATGACGGATTATTAAATATTACAATTATGTGCTATCAAATTAATTAATTTCTAGAAGTTAGTCTAAAAAAAAATCAGCTCCTGCAAATTAATAAACCCTCGCAAATACAATAGCGATGTGCTGTAATAATCATGTCGTACACACGTACTAAATCCTATTGAGTTTTCGTTGTATGACGAGATAGAATATTATACAAAGCAAAATAACTAATTAATTTTTTGACAGGCCATAGCCGATTAATAAGTCATTAGTAAGCATTAAATGTGTTAAAATGTGTTAAATGTGTTAAATGAGATTATAAATGATGTCTATTATGTCCCATAAAATATATCAGTGTCTATGTTTTCCAACGCACTTTTTTGCTTGCTTGCTTGCTTTTTTCTAGTAAATCTTCGTAAAACTGTTCTTCATAATCCTGCTGGCCTAAACAATTCCATCTTACATGAACGTTTTCATTAAAAGATGAAATAATCACAAATCAAGAATTCATTTTAGACCGTTTTTCTCGAAATCCATTATCGCAGCTATACGTTCATGCGATGAGGAGTGGAGGGAGTAACAGAACCGGCAGTGGTAACGTATCCCCCCAAATATATATATATTTCAAAATTATTTTAAGAACCGTCAATATGAGTGGATGTGTAATATTTTGTCTAAAAAGAAATTGCAATTAATTGTGTTCTAATTGGGGCTATGCTTATTTACATGATCACCTATTCATGATAATGTAAACAGTTTCTTCTGAATCCAGGGGGTAGGGTAGGGGTGAAAAAAGTAACGGCAATGGTAACACCCTCCAATATCCTGTCGCACCACTCTTGCTCAAATAATATACAGCATGTCACATATCCTACTAGAAAAAGAACCATATGTTTGACAGCACTTGTTTACGTGATTCATCGCGATGCGATTTATATTGGTATGATGGCTGTGACATATCTCCAGAAATATCACATCACCGCTATATTTGATTGAGAGAAGCTGAGAATAGGTGCAGGGATTTATATATACAGAAACGTATGCTACAACTGAAAAACATTTGACGTAATATATATTTGAAGAATACGGTACATGTACATTTGAAATATGTTTGAAATATATTCAAATATACGTTACATTTGGAATAAAAACGTATTTGAAATATATTTGGAAAAAAATGTTTTAAATCGTTTTGAAATATATTTTCAAATGTTTTTTATTTAAAAAAAATATGTTACAATTAAGATATATTTTGAAATCATTCATAACATTTGAAAAATATTTCAAATATAATTATTTTCAGAGAAGTTTGGCTTCAATGAATATTACAATACATGACTTCTGCACATTGCCAATAACTTGGAAAAGCGACAAAGAAAGAAACATACCCACTAGGATTAATATCTCTAAACCTAACAAAATGCCGAAGATTCATTTAGGATTCAGTAGCTTAACAATTTTGAATATTCGGTAATACAATCATGACGAACGCAATTTCAAAGGCAATTCATCACACATTCCAACTTTTAAAAAAACTCTCTTGGACACACTCATACAAAACTCACATATAAATCACTCAAGGTCAAATCGAAAAGAAGCCATTAGAGGTTTCCTGGCTTGGCCTAAAAAGCTTGAATTCCCAATCAAGCTTTCTCCCTCATCAGAAGACAGAGCACTTTGAAAATGGGTAGTAATTCTATTACGTGAATAGAGGGCATATACCTTTAAAAGTAAAATATAATCGCCCGCGGCTACGCTTACATTAAAACGGTGAGTCTGTGTCGGCGCATGCGGGCATCTTCCCAGTGTCAAGTGCACAAGCCTAGGATCGTTCAATTGCTGAAAGCTTTATGCAGAGCGATGGCCTTTATGAAAAAAGCATTCACTACATTGGCATAAGCATTATAAAATCAGTCTTCAATGCAGACAAGGAAATGTTAAATCCGCACAAATCAAAAACAAATTAAATAAGTGAAAAGGAATCCCACCTCCTCCCCTTCTTCAATTAATGATACAAGTTCATGTTTGCAAATCTGAATAGATTTTCTAAAACAGAGATGATTTTTAAAAAAAATCTGGCATGCAATTCAAACTAAGTTTTTGGCGTCTCAATATTCTCATTAATGCATGTATCCAACTGATAACAATAACAAAGTAAAATAGAATCCAGGTACGTGGATTCCACTTTCTATGTTTCCCGCAAAACTATCACCTCCAATGCGAAGGAGAAGACATTTTAAAGGGGGAAAAGGATGTTCTTACAGCATGGCGAAGAAAGAAACATCTGCCATGCTAAATCGCTTAGCTCATGTCAGAAGGAATCTCGTTTTCGCGTGCAAATACATGGCAGTGTGGACGCACATTCTCTTGTGAAACATACATAATCTGCTATCTACAGCTGATATGAACATAGTAAGATGTACATGTTAATTAAGTATCAAAACGGCTGTTACACCTATGTTTCAAGCTATTTTCGTAGATTATTTAATATCTTGATCAATCGATAAACACGGGGCCGATCCTCGGGTCGGGGATAGGACACCCCCCCCCCCCCCCCCCCCCCCCCCCCCCCCCCCCCTACAGGTAGGTAAAATGTATCTGGACAGCCCGGGGAGCGTTTCATCAAGTGTTTTGTCACAGTGATTTTTACTGACAAATTTGCTCTCAGCCACTAAGATGCAAGGATTTCAGTAGCTAACAGTTGTCGGTAAAAATCACTGACAAAACACTTGATGAAACGCTCCCCTGGCTTTTCGTAGACCCACCACCTGTGTAATAATTATCATTATTTTGATTTTGTGGTTGTTGTGGTTGTTGTTGTTGCTGCTTCTGTTTGCTTGGTTGTTTTTGACTGGGATTTCAAATGGGAGGGGCTGCTAAGCCTTTTCATCCAATGTTGCATGAGCCACAGCTATGTTCACATCTGGGTCGGATCATTAATGCAGGAGGGGTGATTTTCACAAGGCTGATACAGGAATCACACCGCCAAACCGATCCCACACCGACTGAAAACCGACCGATTCTTGGCCATCGGTGGCAATGTTATTTTTTGTTCGGTCTGTTGTCGGTCTGGCGTCGGTCTTATTTGTGTGCCTGTCGTTATAAGGTGAGAAACATCTCACCATTTGATAGGTTAATCTTACTTTGAAAGTAAGATTGAACTCTACCATAAGAATATCACATATGATATCCCGGTCAATGCATTAGAATACTAATAAAAATCATATCATTTCAAGATAAACACAATCACGTAGTAACTACTTAAACCAACCAGTTCTTCTGTAAAGATTTACGGTGGAAATAAAGGATGCTAATACTAAGAACCCAGCCATAACTATTTCTCATGTTAGCAGACGTCGTGCAGTCATATCAACCTCAGTTCGTTGCTAAACTTAACACATTGGCTTCTGGAACCGGGTGCTCCCTGCATGCCCTGTATTAAATCTACCGAAATTTGAGAATCCATGGGAGCGTTTCATCAAGCGTTTTGTCAGTGATTTTTACCGACAACCGTTATAAGCTACTGAAATCCTTGCATCTTATTGGCTGAGAGCAAATTTGTCAGTCAAAATCACTGACAAAACGCTTGATGAACCGCTCCCCTGAAGTCAATGGCCCGTATTCTGAACTCCGGTTTAACTTAAACAAA
Organism: Heliocidaris erythrogramma; assembly: GCA_025617745.1. Lineage (NCBI taxonomy): Eukaryota > Metazoa > Echinodermata > Echinoidea > Camarodonta > Echinometridae > Heliocidaris > Heliocidaris erythrogramma. Next base: position 13,364,018 of record CM046873.1, on the reverse strand, counting down.
CCATGGTCTAAATGTGTGGTTTAACTATGGGCAGCCAAATAGGGCACAAACCTCTAACAGTATAGATATTCAATTTATCAGCAGTTTTTTTTTAACATAAAAGCATGAGACCAGAATCCAGTTAACATAAGGAACATGTAGTGTAAACAAAGTTTTGACACTTTTGGCTACACATAGTTAAACCACAGATTTAAACCATGGTTTAAGTTAACCCGGAGTTCAGAATACGGGCCAATGGGTTAAGACTACACGCAACAGGTTCATGAAATACATTACTTCTAAAATTATGTGAGCGCTCCCGTTTATTACAGCTATATGGTCGGCTAAAGAGGAAACCAATTGTACAGTAATGCTTGATACTTCCATTAGAATCACTGGAATAAAGTCAGAATGAGTGATCGGAATGCCGTTGCTTATCTTAAATACAAGAGAAGGTCGTCTACTGAATCGAGATAAACGTGCTGCTTTCAGACAACGCGGCTTGGCATTTAGAAGCTATCGATCACACTCATAATAAACTCAAATATTTACTCGGTCATCATTCATCGGTTCCGTATGAATTTTGACCGTCTTCTATTTAGTCGGTAACCTGTTAAATTAACCAAAGTTTAAAGACCAGGTTCCAGAGCTTCTGAGTACTCAAATTTATAAATTGTAAGACTTTTTTAAAATAATAGTGAATAAGAAGGGACCCGCAAACTTCCAAATTGTTGCAAATGTATATCTCGTTGTCTTTTTCAAGTGGAGTACTTAAATGCATTCAGACCAAGTGCTATACGAAGAATGTTTTACAATACCCTGCCTTAAATCAAGAACCCGACTTAAACTAAGGGTTACTTAAAGTGGAGTACTTAAATGCATTCAAGTCAAGTACTATACGAAGAATGTTTTAAAATAACCTGCCATAAATCAAGAACCTGACTTAAACTAAGGAGTACTTAAAGTTGAGCACTGAAATGCATTCAGGTCAAGTGCTATACGAAAGAATGTTTTACAATAACCTGCCTTAAATCAAGAACCTGCCTTAAATCAAGAACCTGACTTAAACTAAGGACCTGACGCTGTTTAAGTTTGCAAAGTGTAACTCAGAGGCTGTTTTGTCATTTTTGTGTCAATTGATACCCTGAAAATGAAATAACTATGAAGGTTCTGAATCCAACATAAATGTCTAAAAACCTAAGCAAACGTAAGAGTAATACGGTATGTTTGAATCTATATGAGTGTCACATTCATAAGTTGCATAAGCAGATATGAGGGAAACTGGCCCCCCCCCCCCCCCCCCCCACTTCCTCTCGACATAAAAAGTTAGTTTATATACGCTTCCTAAAAATTCTTGAATTTCGCAGTTTTCGTACATTCCAGCCCCCCCCCCCCCCATATATTTGTATATCTTATATCAATATATTCAAAGGGCTGGTAGACTTCCATGTGCAACATCACATTAGAAGGGCCAGACAATGATATGTGTATGATAATTACCAGTTAAGTGCCTTTCATTTTGCCATCTATGTTTACTATACGTATATACGGTCGTAAACATGTCATTAAAATGTCAGTGTATTTAGCTAAGTGAGATATATGGCCATGCTTTGACATCATGCTCGGCTTACAGAAGGCCAATCATGAGGTAATATATTTATCTATTTATTTTTGCATATTCTCTTATTTCGCTTGAGCATATTCTGGAAGGGTTGGCAATTATATCAAGTGATGGACATTTCCATGTCAAAATGGAAGTAAATAATTTACCATTGTACATCAATCCATCTGAATTGCTTGGAAGGAAAAAAAAACTATTCCACCGAACTTCAATTCTTGTTTTCCTTTATATATATTTGCCTACAAATTTTGAATTTTAGGATCTTTTCGACTATCATGCTTTCAATCAAAAATTTTAAAATGCTTACTTGTCATATCCCAAAAGCTGTGAAATAGCAACTTAAAATTTGGATGAAGAAATATATCATGAATACAGCGTTTAAAACAGTCTATATTTAAAAACGCGTCAATGCATTTTTGCTGCCTCACTTTTGATATATCTTTTGTGGTTATGTGAGCTTACAAATCTATAGCATATGGTTGTATGGTATCTCTCTCTCTCTCTCTCTCTCTCAATGGACAGCTAGTACAGAGTTTATCGGCCTCGTTATCTTCGCTACCTCGCCTTGCCCCTTTCCAGAAGAAGATTTATCTCCCACTACATTAATTCAGGCATCATACTTCAACGGCTATGGCAAAGGTTTGGTAGCCTTGTTGTCAGGAGAATCCATTTTCACTTCGTTTCGAAGAACTCATTTCCAATCTCTGCAATCTACGTTTTATAGTTTGTTTTTTTTTTTTGTTTTTTTTTTGTTTTTTTTTTCAAATTCAAGGAGACCTCACGTATACCATTTTCAATCTTCACGTTATAAACACTTCATTATAAGGTTACGCTGTTATGGGTCAAATACAGAACAGTGCTTTCGATATTACAGGCAGTCTGTATAGTTTATAAAAAGCTTCAAGTATGCCGTTTCCTATCTTCACGTTACAATGATAGGCATCCTTGCACAATAAAGATAGTTAATCGCAACTAAATATACACAGGAGCTTAGAAGCAAAAAATTATTAGATCATATTTTCATAGGGGTAGGGCTCGAGTCTGAAAAATCTAACACGTCCTCCAAAAAGGAAGAAGAGAAAACTATAAACAAAGTTTTCACATTTAATCTGAAGCGTATTATGTCTCCAAAATCTCTGACAAGCAAACACACACCAAAAGTTTCTTATTATTTGGGGGCATGGTTTAGAGTGGAGGGAATCGCCCCCACCCCCGGTAACATCGCTCCTGCAAGCGCATGTATACTGTGTAAGCTCAAACATCGAGCTGCGATGTTGCTATCTAGGGAGACTGGATGTAAAACTAGGTTCCACTTGGGAAAGCCGAATGTTGGAATCGCCCCAGGACGGTTTATGCCCTTTCACGGTGTTCGATACGATTATTGATCTGTGCATTTCTTGGGATGCTCTTTGCATGCATGAAATCTACGAGCCAAGCACGAGTTTGCCTGTATATAAGCCGCTTCGTTACGATGCACCATACAGTAAATTTACATGTTAACACACACAATATCTTTATAGATACATGAAGGCAGTACATGAATTTGTCCGATACGATTATTGATCTGTATATTGCTTGGGATGCTTTTTGCATGGAGTATAAGAGCCAAGCACGAGATTGTTTGTGTATAAGCCTATCCTGTATAATGTGCCGATAGAGCGCACTTAACATGAGCAGGTGAGATATTTATAGTATTAATCGAAACACGCAGGTACTACAGGAATTGCTGTCGTATGAGCGGATATATGCATACTTTAGATTCAAAAGATTTAGATTCCAAGCACATTATTTCCTTCTTGTATGTCGAATGAATCTAAAATGTGAGTTTAAACTCATATCGAAAATATAGAATAGGGATGCAAGATTCCCTGCTAGCATGACGCTTGTGATGGGGTCGCCTTAACCTTTGAGAATGAATGCATATACGTGTGAGTTTCAATACTGTAATTTAACCCTTTCGAGACAACTCACCACATTTTGTGGTTTGGCTCAATAACTTTTGATTCAGAGCTCTAAAAAAATATGCCAGATCGATGCATTCGAGTAGAAAGAGCAAAAATTTCTGCACACACCATGTCCATTTTTTGTTGCATGACCATATTGCGTTTGATGCCAGGAATTTAAAAAACAAGAATAAGCTTTAAAATCCTTAAATTGGCAATACATTGAGAGGTTCAAAATCATTGTTTATCAAAATTGGCAATTTTAAAACTTTTCGACAAGATTCCTAACCATGTATATTGTTTTCAAAGACATTACACCTAATTAGAAGCATGTAACACTAAAAGAAATATACTATATTTGCCAATTTGAAGAGCAAAGTGTGATCAATGTAGCCCTTAAATACTTCCTGTCCTGAAAGGGTTAAAGAGAATGGCGAGTTGTCATGGTTATGGGAGAGGTAAAAAAATAATTTGTGAGTATTCTTATTCTTTTTATGTTGGTTTGGAAGATTTAGTAGAAATGTCACCTGAAAAGGATTGCCCTCACATTCAAAATATGACAAGAAACAGCTGAAATGTTGTTTGTTTTTTTCATTACACATACACTATACACATTTGTGTATAGTCCCATATACACATTTCTGTGTGCAGTGCATGTGACTCTCAGCAGGATTGAGTCAATTTCTTATCATTTTGGTGATTCCAAATCCTTACAGCATACACCAATTCTTATGTGCTATATAATCCACCTTTCCCAATTTAATACAGTTCCTTTCACAATTCAATCTCATGACCAGAACTCAACTTTATCTTTAAACAGGAAAAGTATTCGGCTTTAATAAAGACGTATATATTTTAAGCAAAATCTAAGGTAGATGTGGCATTATTCTTTTCAATCTTTTGCATAGATTTACTTCAGCTTTTCGTACAGATCTGGTAATTTGTGATTTTGCAAGGAAAATGTATAAATCAAGAACATATCTCAAAAGTTGCTACATATAAATATGTATATATATATAGTTACTACGTAAAAGTCAGAACACCATCTTAGAATTTGTCAACTTCGTATCGTCTTTGAGATTTATTGAAATAATCGTGGAAGTTGGAGACTCATATCCTTTAATGCACTTCTTCAAGGAGTCTGGAAATTAATGAAGCATCGGCATCAGGCATATTTATAAAGGATGTTTGCTCAAAAAACAAAACGCATCATTAGCCCGAAAGGTAACATAAGTACATATCACCTCAGCAACATCGTGGTTAGTTTATATTGCAGGCAGATGTCGCTAAATCACATAAATAGTAAGATCGCAAAACCTTTTTCCAAATTGTATCAATGGATATACACAGGCAGATGTCGCTAAAACGTAAGATTTCAAGACGGTTTTCCCCCTCCAAATTGTGTCTGTAATATTTACACGTAGAACTCATCCAAAGAGCATTTTGTGTATGAGACACGCATCCATTTCAAAATGCAAGCTGGATGATAAAATCTTCTTCTTCATATCAGAGAGCTTCAGTCGGAGGGGTGTGTTATTTATAATATTTGAGAGGAGAGCATTAGCGGTGAGAAAATGGGAAATGTGGTTTATTTTCTGTCTGTCTGGGATTCATTTCACCTCAAAAAGCACTAAGACAAAATAGCATGCTTGCGGCTAAGCACCAAGGTGATCACGTGCGAATGGAAATCCTCTAACAGCGATTTAGGATGAAATGGGGATGTCTCTGAAGGGTTATATGAAACTGAGATGGTTTCAATTCAGGGACTCCTCGACTCATACAATATCACAAATCGATTGAGCAACCTCTATCATGCCTGTGAGGATTATATTAGACGTTAACAGCTTATGTTGAGTATGCCTGCTGGTGATGTAATTCTATTCCGGATAAACCGTCTAGAATTAATTCTAATGGTACACCACATAGTAGTACATGAGAATAGTTTTGTACTATTTAATGTTGTTGGAATCTTCCCCTCAAAACACGGATATTGCACAACAAGTAAGCCTAGTATCACTACTGCAGAACCCTCCATACATGTACCGGCATATGGGACTGCACTCACAGCACCCTCGACAGAAAAGTATTAAATGACCCATGCAAGAGGCAAACTATCATATTTTGAATATTTTACAGAATAAAATAGCAAATCTAAGATACATCGTGAATTTACAATTAAGTCCTTCCATACGCGAATTGAAACGACAGATAGACATTCAATTGATAAATATCCATGGTTACGTTAATTTGTACCCTTACTCCTTTAACTGTTTAACAAACTCATGAAATAGTGTTGCGGTTTCAATGATAAAGAACAGATATTATAGTAAACTTATCATCACAATGTTCAGTGAAATAGAAAGTATTACGCGTTCGATATTTGAAACCAAAAACACCTGCCACACATAGACCATTTCGCTCATGTACAGTAACGATCATCACCGAGACATAAGGGTTAACAAGCTCACGGGTGTCGCCTCGAACACGTTGTCGGGCAGGCGGGTTTTTTCACGGGTGATTTGGGCAGACGATTATGAGGTGGCTGGAGATTGGCTTCGACATGGAGCGCGGGAGACGAGAAATTTAATTACAAAACGCCATCTTCTTTCTTCAGTGCTAGTGGAGAGCAACGTGTGCCTGGGAAAAGCAATAATGTGCGTGTGAAAACCAGGGGCATACCGAAACTGGCGCTAAAGTGGGACGACTGAGCTTGTCCCAAAATATTTTCATCCCAACTAAAGAATGCACTATGCAATCCGGCTTTCCTCAAATATAACAGTGTTTTTTATTATTACCTTAACAGGGTACATTTGTATAAATGGCAAATTTGTATCCTTTACATGAGCGAATTTTCTAATAACTAAGAATCTTGTAATCACGCTGTATCACTGTGATGTGAATGACGGTGTGATTAACATGTCTGCGCTAGAATCCGGCAGAAAAGGGTTTTTATCAAGAAATGGCGAAATAAATTATTGAAGCCCTTAGAATTGAACATCTAAGCGACCTCCACACAAAATATCTCATAATTCAAAATACCTCGCTAAATGAGTTACAACAACATGACTCATTGACACAACTAGGGGAGAACGCCCCCCCCCCCCCCTTCCTCCTTCAAACGAATTGCAAAAACGAAAACGAAACAGGGGGAAAAAAAGAATGAGAGAGAGGGAGATAAAGAGAGAGACAGAGAAAGGGGAACAGCGACAGGGATAGGAAGGTATGCTTTCGTCACTCACATTCAATCCACCTGGCAAGACCCGTGCCACCCCCCCCCCCCCCCACCACCTCCCCGAATTGAACTACCACTGTCCCCACCACGACCCCATCAATGGTTACATATACTCTAAGCTACTCCATGTGTACATGCCGTAACATTATAGTCCACTACTATATCGGATGTGCCCACTTCCATTGGCGTGTATACAACAGAAATGTTGATTAGCTTTCCGAACCCATCAGCTAGTAAAACAAACGCTATTTGTTAATGAATAACTCCAATGTAAATAATTATAGATAATGCTTATAGCTAATACATTAATCAAACCGTGTCGAAAAACGATGTAGGAGATGCTTAGTTCTTAATGTAGAAGTTCAGAAAAATGTTTATTTGAACTGAGAGCTAAGAAAAAGAAACTCTTGGGTTCTGTCCGGGCATATTTGAAACCATGGCTTCAAATTTTAAGAGAAGTTTGAGTTCTGGGAGAGGTGAAATATAATATGTGAGCTTTCTCATTCTTTTCATGTCAGTTTGGAAGAACATCATAGTAGAAATGTCCCCTGAAAAGGATAGCTCTTCCAAAGCCCTCATATTCGAAATATGACAAGAAATAGCTGAAATGTTTGGGCTGAACATTTATGCCACTTGTGTGTGCAGTCCCATGTACCAATTTCTTTTCAGCGAGATTGTGTCAGTTTCTTATCATTTCGGTGATTCCAAAACCTCACAGCATTCGCGGATCCAGGGAGGCACTTCCGGCCCGTCCCCCACCCCCCCCCCCCCCCCCCCTTTTGAAGAAAAGTATGCATTTTGACCATAAAGGATCCGCCCTTTTGTCGATTGTGCCCCCCCCCCTTTTAGAATAAAAACTTTTTTTTTTTTTTGCTTGTCAGAATTATGGAGGGAAACTGGACCCCAACACCCCCCCCCCCCTACTGAGCGAATTTCGAGAAGCTGGCAAGACCCAAAAAACACGGGGCTACCTTTCCAAAATTTGACAAACCTGGATTTGTGTGCCCCCCCCCCCCTTATACTAAATCCTGGATCCGCCCCTGCCTCACAGTATTATACACAATTATTATGTAGACATAATCAACATTTCCCAATTGATTCTTTCACATGTAATTGCATGACCAGAACTCAACTTTATCTTTCAAGCCTCAAGATTCGTTTAGTGTTCGATACCAATTCATAAATCATATAAACTATTTACATTGTAGAAGAAACCCATCATTCAAACATAACGCATATGAACTTTGTTTTACATATTGTTTTCTGAAATAAATGTTATAAAAGCGAAAGGTGTATACGTTTCAGTTGTTCCTTGATAATAAAGGTAACGAAAGGGAACTAGTAAAGATGCGGAGCTTGTAAATAGCATGTTCTCAATCAAAAATCATTATAATTATATACTTATATAATTACATGTATATATCTTTAAAGTGACGCCAGTTTGTAATTAGTTCATGATACAATTGACCCTGAAATGGCCCCAATTTTGGGGAAGACGCGCTACTTGGTTTAATCAAGGAGTTATAACTCCTCGGTTTAACGTGTGCCCAAGTCTGCGCAAACGCGTATCTGCGCAATTCTAATAAAACAAAACACGCAACGAACACAAACTTTTCATCTTTATCATATCAATAGGTATTCATGCAAAAAACAAGTCAAAATATACGAAAAAACGGTCTTATTTCACACATTTTATTCACAAGCCTCAAAATGTTGTCTTTCACCTCAAAACTCCCGAACTGCGTGTAAAATGAATGAGTGCGCAGACATGGGCACCATTGTTTTTTTTCAATGTTGAAATGACACGGCCACGTTTCTTGTGGAAATGGCATTTTTTTCAAACTTACTCCATAGAATATCAGGAATAAAATAAAATAAAGCTTTAGAGGAATATTAAAGAAATTCTTGTTCATTTTCAGGTCAAAACCTTAGGTGCGCAGACATAGGGCTCCCCATCATAAAATGGTAAAATCATATTGGTGCGCGCATCATGTTGCGTACAAAATGAAAGCGTATACTCGGTACAAATGATCTTTATCTGGGCATGCGCAAATTGTAATTACGAACTGGCTTATTGCATGAATTTGAATTTAAATGGTGCCTTTAGAGTTTTAAAGCAAGCACATAAAATTATCATGCCAACATGATTGGGTTGATGCTTTATACCATGTATACTGATCGAAGTATTCACCAGCACGTTCCTTCATGGTGAATCTAAAATTCATTAATACTGCATGTCTTTGTCACGCTATCATGACTATGCACCTGTTCTCTCTCTCTCTCTCTCTCGTCCCCATCATATCTATCTTTTTATCTTGTTTATTTCCCTGCCTCTCTCTCTCTCTCTTCCCCATTATATATATATATTGTTATTATTTCTCTCTCTCTCTTCCCAATTTATCTTTTTATCTTTCTCCCTTTCTCTCTCTCTCTCCCTCTCTCTCTTTCTCTCTCTCTCTCTCACACACACACACACACACACACACTATTTTCTAAGAAAAAAATGTTTGTATAAAACAGAAAGTGGAAAGTATTAATAAAAATGGATACCGTTTATCATATTTATAAAAAATCAAAATGCCTACAATTAAACATACCCTCATCATATACGCTGTATTAAGTTGATGATATTGATATAGACAAGGTTTATCTATGACAGGTGCAACACAGTCATATCGACAAGCAAAACTCAAAAGTCTACAGGTATATATCTAGTGGCTTAAGCATCATTAAATTTTGATTGAGCCGGCGCATCATCCTTAGTTTGCAGGCACAAACCCTGGTACCATAGACCCTGTATTATAGCTGACACGACAAGTAGGAACCTGGATTAGGCTTCTCTCCAGACACAATAATTTTCTACTAAAGTGTTGTGTTTCAAACGTATAGTTAAGGGTGCTGAATCAAATTATGCTCCTATATTTCACAAATTCGTAGCATTTCATCAATTCACGGATATGTTTCTTGTGTATTCGTGTCCTTCTCTTACTTCTATTTAGACTAACGTATTCTAAATGAACAGAAAATAATATAGGGATAGAGAAATAGAGAGAGGAGAGGGGAGAGAGGTGGAAAGCGAAAGGACGAAACAGAAGGCGATATAAAGAGAGGGAGGGAGAGAGAGATAGAGTGTGTGCGTGCGTGCGTGGGCGCGTGCGTGTGTGTGTATGTGTAGGTGTGTGGGTGGGGTGTGTGTGGGTTTGTGTTTTTTGTGTGTGTGTGTGTGTGTGTGTGTGAGAGAGAGAGAGAGAGAGAGAGAGAGAGAGGAGGGAGGGGACAGATAGAGAGAGAGAGAGGGGGAGGAGAAAAGAGAAGACAGAACAAAAATGTGAGAGAGTGAGGACTACTGAGGGGGGGGGGGGGGTAGGAAGAGGGATATCGATTAGGGGAGGGGGCTGACAAAAGGAGAGTGAGATAGGAGGAGGACAGAGAGAGAGAGAGAGAGAGAGAGACAGGCTGAGTGTAAGATAAAATGCCACATGTATCATGATCACAGCATCCCACAAATAGGTTATACCTCGCTCAGGCCATTATCTCCAAATGTCAACGAGTTATCAAGATATTCGGGCAGGGATGCCCCGCACGGAGACATAACATTTCCACAAGATAAATGCACCATATGGGCACTTTTAGCCGCACAAGGGAACGAAAAAGCACTTTCAGGAAAATAATATAACAGAGGTTTTAGTGTACAGAAAAGAAAGTAATGATATGGCGATATAAGTACCGGTAAAACTACTAAGGAATCATTGAAACATATTGTATACAACAGTAACATTCAGGTGATTGAAATTGCTATTAATGGTACACGTACAGGGTTTTGGTGTCGTGAGAACTTTTGAGAAACTAATCCAAAGTTAATGTCTTAATACAATTCTTTCTTTAAAAAATATTAACAGATGTACAATGAGAATTCGAGATTTCTTTATGGTTGCTGATTCGAGAAATATAATTCTAAAGATTCAAAAATGTTGACAATGAAATTTATGGTTGCTGATTCGAGAAATATAATTCTAAAGATTCAAAAATGTTGACAATGAAAATATAGAAAATGCAGCAGTAAAATCAATATGACGTAATTGGACGCTGAAGTTTGACGAATAAAATTCAATAAATGTTATGGACTATGGACCATGTTGGTACCGACAGCCTATCACCCTCTTCCACACCCTCTCAGCTGCTCCTAACCCGTCATCTGTCTGTATCTATGCTACGCTCAAAAGTCCCACGTTCCATAACTATGTTTATACCCTTGATTAAAAAATAAACCGGTTGTTTATTTTTAAAATACATGAAAAAGTTTAATATTGTGCATAAATATTGAGCGTAAATCTAACTAATAACTACTGAAGAAAAACATGTGGGTAGAACTGAGCTCAAAATATCATCAACGCACTGCGTAAAAAAAAAAGATATTTTCCTCTTTTGCACTTTTTTATTCTTTCTTTCTTTCTTTCTTTCTTTCTGGGTGTACTTCATAAACGCACTTAATAGAAAATACTAAATTGCCAACAAATGTTATTTCAGTGGCGGATCCAGGGCGGGGGCCGGGGCCCGGGACCCCTCCCCTGGGACCAAAAAGGGGCCCCAAAATGCTGAGGGTTTTTTTGTTTGTTTGTTTTTGCTTGTCCGAGATTTTTTTTAATTGAAAAGAGACTCCAAAACAACGAGGACCCTTTTTTTTTTTTTTTTTTTGCTTGTCAGAAAATTTTGTGAATATTGAGCCCCCTCCCTCAAGAAATCCTGCATTCGCCACTGTGTTTTTTTAACGGGAAAAACGTATCTTTACTAGGTGTACATATTTTTTGGTTATCACATTGTCAGGTCCTTTTTTAAAACCAAAATTTTCGCCGGGATGGGGGAGCACACGAATACAATTGTGTACAGTCCCCCCCCCCCCCCCCTTGCATTAGTGTAATTAGGTATGCCAAATCGGGTTTGGCAGTGGGAGAGGGGCATGCCCCACCGCCCCCCCCCCCCCCCACCGCCCCTGGATTCGTCACTGATATTTACTGTCCTCGACTATATGGATGATGAATTGGTTGACGTTCAATGTGGCTTTCTTGATGAGATGGATGCATTCATGGAGCTCCTCATTGCATCTAAAATCAGCCACACGGTGTTCTATTTTACCTTTGAATATTGGATTCAATTATCGTCACCAAGCGTGCTCAACGAACGGAGGTTGGCACGAACACCGTAGTCTCGTATTTTAGACGTTTCGAGATTTGAAATTGAAATGGGATCATCTTGTACTAATACAATGTCGCTTAAGTATGTGTGTATACCTGACGCGGATTTTGAAAAATGAACACATCAAACAGATGCCAGTCAATTATTTTTTGGGGGAAACTATTTACAAATAGAAGAATTTGCTATCAGGGCGTAGGCGTGTCTACCTACTTTTGCTCTTGTCTGTTCCTTGTGACGTAGCAGACAATAGCACATTTTGTGCCCACATTTTTTACCAATCAGATGCCAGGTAACCTGATATGGTATACAATATCCTGGTATACAATACATGAAATGAAATATTCCATTAAAAGAAATAGTGTCTTTATCTGGGCATTTTTTTCGTCAGGCAATAATTGGATGCTTTGCAACATTGGTTACGATATAACACTAGCCTGTAACACTGTCACACTCCATCTGCAACACCCCCCCCCCCACCCCCCCCCCGGGAAAAAAGATGCAATATTTTTATTGTGATTCGCTTGATATATACGTATTTCCATTTAATGATTAGTTGTTTTCCCTTTTTACAATAAAATTGAATGTACAAGAGTCACGAACCCAGGACTTCTCATAATAATGGCAGACGCCTGTCGCTGGAGACTAATACACAGTTTCGCTACCTGCCGGTTTTCTTGAAAATCTAATTTAGTCCTGTATGGCAGATCTGACGATATTGCGTTCCCCGAGCAAAATGTCAGATTAATTTCAGCATAATCAGGAGGAAATTTGATTGGTGCTATGTACGAGGGTAACACGCGCGTTATGTCGAAGGATGGCCTATATTAAAGTCCAAGGAGATTATCCGAATAATTACAATAAAAGAAACCTGTCGGAAATAATCCGATCACTTTAATTCATCAACATTTTGTTACGATGATAAATCGAGTGATTACCTGCAATCGATCAAAGGATTAAGATGTCGTCTGCTCGGATAGAAAGCGAACATAATTTATCTGGGGGGTTTTTCGCACACATTTTCATACATTATTACCCACGCCGATGAAATCGGCAGGGTTATGTAAAGGGCTCCGTATGTTTGTTTGTTTGTTTTTTTTTGTTTGTTTGTTTGTTTGTTTGTTTGTTTGTTTGTTTGTGTACAAGATAACAAGAGAACGGGTGAACGGATTTGCACCAAATTTTCAGGGAATGTTCAGAAAGTGACAGGAAAGAATCGATTAGATTTTGGTGATGATTGGTTGACCCCTGCACATTCTGTGTGACCTTGAACTTTTGACCCTGTAGTAAAGTATAGGAACTTCAGTTCAGAGAGTGACAGGAAAGAAACTAGAAAGATTGATGACCCCAAACTTCGCCTGCAGATGCAGAAATATTTGGGCCAATCAAAACATTCATTACTTCTTCTCACCAAAAGTCTATTTCAGGTTTATGAATTTTAGAAGACTTTTAGACCCATTATTTGCCATTTCACTTCAAATCCGTACGAGCCTGCAATGAATATTCAAAGCAACGTATCCCAGCAACAAGGGATTTTTTGCACTCGAACTGTACTCTCGATGCGCTATGCGAAATCGAAAGCGGCTAGGTATACGGTATTCCTATAGCCTAGCACGTCTAATTTCTCCTCTATTTCTTATCTTCTGTGCATTTCTGTTTATTTTCCCCGGTTCTTTCCACTTTGTTGTGGAAGTTTTTGTGATTTATTTTATCCTGGTGGACGTATAGTACGTGATTTTAATTGTTTTCGGTGAAAATCTGGTGAGTTTCTTCGACGTGAGTGTCTATCGCACTCGCGTGTGTTGATCTGAGTGAGTGGTTGATCGCTGTGTACGTATATACACAGCACTGTCGCGAAGTGCCCTGGGGTTGACTGTAGTAATGAGTGAATAAGCTCTGTTCCTCGCATGCACGTCATTTTGAAGTCGAGATCCAACTTCTTTTGTCGTCATATTTATTTTATCCAAGCCCGATGAAAACAAAACAACAACCCGAATTGCAATGTAAAGATAGAACATGAATACATTTACTAACACACTGACATGTCACTGAACACTGAATACAAATTGCTAACATTTTTTTTCTCATCACGCCACGCTCTCTGACATGTCTAATCAATTACTTTTAGGGGAGGGATGTTTCAATAATAAAATATCTTTTTCAGAAGAATTTTTTCAAGGGTGGGGACACACAAAGGAGATGTGCCTCTTGTTATCCCCTTTGAATGGCTACTGCTTACAAAAATAATCGCAACAAAACAAAACCTATTGGGTTAAGGCGTGGGTCTGCCGCCTTTGACGGCCTTTCTAGTTTTTTGTTTGTTTGTTTGTTTGTTTGTTTGTGTACAAGATAACAAGAGAACGGGTGAACGGATTTGCACCAAATTTTCAGGGAATGTTCAGAAAGTGACAGGAAAGAATCGATTAGATTTTGGTGATGATTGGTTGACCCCTGCACATTCTGTGTGACCTTGAAGTTTTGACCCTGTAGTAAAGTATAGGAACTTCAGTTCAGATAGTGACAGGAAAGAAACTAGAAAGATTGATGACCCCAAACTTCGCCTGCAGATGCAGAAATATTTTGGCCAATCAAAACACTCATTACTTCGTCTCACCAAAAGTCTATTTCAGGTTTATGAATTTTAGAAGACTTTTAGACCCATTATTTGCCATTTCACTTCAAATCCGTACGAGCCTGCAATGAATATTCAAAGCCAACGTATCCCAGCAACAAGGGATTTTTCGCGGGCTTGAACTACTACTGCGAAAGCGGCTATGTACGGTATACTAATAGGCGGCTAGGCTCTATAGCTATCGCGCGCGATACCTTTTTTATCCACAAATTCATTTAGATTCAGGCTACCCTAGCCCTACGGCTTCTCCTCTATTTCTTATCTTCTGTGCATTTCTGTTTATTTTCCCCGGTTCTTTCCACTTTGTTGTGGAAGTTTTTGTGATTTATTTTATCCTGGTGGACGTGTAGTACGTGATTTTAATTGTTTTCGGTGAAAATCTGGTGAGTTTGTTCGACGTGAGTGAGTTTATCGCACTCGCGAGCGTTCGCGTGTGTTGATCTGAGTGAGTGCTAGTGGGCTGTGTAGCTAGCTGTACGTACATAACTATACACAGCGCTGTCGCGAAGTGACGGGGATGGTCGGGCTAGGGAGTACATAACCCCAGGGAGTCAGCCTGTGCCTGGCTCACTGTAGTAGGATTGAACTTTTTTCTTTGGGTTATAACGGTCCTGTCATATAACTAGTTTATACCTCATTTATGTCTGTTTGAGTCAAGGCCGTACGCAGAAATTTTTTCCTGGGGGGGGGGCAAGATGATCGCTTTCAAAGGAACCCAAAACTTGAAGTCTAAAACCCTATTAAAAAAAAGTATGATTTTGAAATTTCTGGGGGGGGGGGCAACTGCCCCCCCCTGCCCCCCCCCCCCCCCCCCCCCCCCCGCTGCGTACGGCCTTGGTTTGAGTGGATTTCGTAGTTGTAAAATATATACAAAAACTGTATTTTTTTTTAAATTTGTGTGGATTTGCAAAATTTGGTGGCTGATCGAGGTTCGCCGAATCCAGTATTGACTTTGTTGATGGGTAGTGACTGAGCTGAGTGAGTAAGCTCTGTGCCTCGCATGCATGTCATTTTGAAGTCTAGATCCAACTTTATTTGTCGTCATATATATTTTATCCAAGCCCGATGAAAAAAAAACAACAACCCCAATTGCAATGTAATTTAAAGATAGAACATGAATACATTTACTAACACTTACATGACTGAACACTGAATACAAATTGCTAACATTTTTTTTTTTCTCACCACGCCACGCTCTCTGACATGTCTAATCAATTACTTTTAGGGGAGGGATGTTTCAATAATAAAATATCTTTTTCAGAAGAATTTTTTCAAGGGTGGGGATACACAAAGCTATGACCTGGATATGGCAATATTTATGGGGGGGGGGGGGAGATGTGCCTCTTGTTATCCCCTTTGAATGGCTACTGCTTACAAAAATAATCGCAACAAAACAAAACCTATATTGGGTTAAGGCGTGGGTCTGCCGCCTTTGACGGCCTTTCTAGTTCAACAATGGAAATTGTATGGTATATCATTCAAATGCTACATAAACGAATCGCATTGTCATAATCTTTCAGCAAATCTTATTGTAGACCTAAAAGGCCAAATAAAATTAATTCCTTGTTTCTCGTCCCCTACTCCATCCTTTTTTTTATAGGGCCGGCTCAATTTTTTGTTGTTTTTGTTGTTGATATTTTTGTTCTGAAATTAAATAAATAAGGATAATTATGAGGACATCTAGACAATGAGAAAGCAAAGATGATTAATACAAAGCAATTTCCCCTTATTTTGAGCCTCTGTAGTGCATGTACAAATGAAATTACATTTTCAACATTTCTGATAAAATTGACAAACAGTATTTTTTAATGTATAGGAAAAATATAAAATATTAGATAACATGGAACCCCTTCCTCCTCCTTTAAAAAGAACCGGTGGAGAAACTAGGAATTAATTTCACTTGGCCTGACAAAAAAAAGTAGTTACTGGGTTAAGCGTATTTTGATCTTTCGATCTCTCTCTCTCTCTCTCTTTCTCTGTGTCTTCATGAGACAGAAGATTGGAAAAGGGAGGAAAGAGAAAAACAGACAGAGGAAAGATGAGAGAAGACATGCTACTCTGAATATTGAGACGTATATTGGGAGTTATGTATAAGAAGAGGTTATAGTTTTCACACTGTAAAGTACGGCATTAAGGCATGCATGGAACCATAATGAAGTTACGAAAACTACTGCACAAAACAATCATATCAAGGTTCATGTTGTGTGTTCATTGAGCCACGAGGTTTGTCAACAATCTTGTTTTTACTTCTCTCTTTCTCTCTTTCTCTCTTTCTCTCTTTCTCTCTTTCTCTCTCTCTCTCTCTCTCTCTCTCTCTCTCTCTCTCTCTCTCTCTCTCTCTCTCTCTCTCAACATATTTCTCTTTTAAATGGCCTGAACATAGTTACCACTGATTCGGCCTATAAATCAGTGAAATATACGTTGCTCGCCTAGTTACAATTTCTCAGTGTTCATAATACCCCACTAAAAATATTTCTTTAAACGAAATACTTTGACTCTCTTGTATATCGTATACTGCCAAGCTAAAACAAACACATTTTATGGGGTTAAGCAAAGTCTAACTGGAAAAACTACACGGTTAGGAGTTCACAAAGGTTACTGATGAACAAATATAAAGAACAATACAAATTCAGGGTTGTCGAGAATAATAATAGGTGATAGTAGGCGAGGGTGTAATCAAACAAATAATCAACATATTTGGTTCACTTTTTTGCCACACTTGAATAACGAAATAGCGTCTCAAACAAATAGACCGCTTCTGTAATGTATACAAATGTATGCACATAATTATTATATTCTCTGAGCACCTATAGTGACGAGCTATTCCATGAACCTGCTTTTTATACATGGGCCTCAATGCTTGAAATCCATTTTGCATACATTATTTGTAGCTATGTCCGGCAAGACTCCGGCAAGCTTCAGGTTGTCAAGAACAACCTTTGTTACATTACCGAAGCGGTCTATTGGTTTTATTGGAAATGATCAAAAGTCACACATTTTATAAAGAATGCTTGCCCAACCTTGCGCAACAACAACTTATGCATGAAATATGTTAAATTACTAGTGACAAACTGATACCGAATGACTTGTTTCCTAATGCATTCTAATCAATACATTCCTCTTCGTGACACAAAAGCTTTCCTGTGCCTTGCCGGACATAGCAACACTAATATACTGCACAAGACGTGTGAATCCAATTGTTGGTAACCATGCAGGAGTTCTGGGAAGAATCATCCATCATTTCAGATGATATGCACTTCAGGAAAAAAGTAACATAATATTTCGACCATTTCAAATGGGTATGGAGATTGGTATATAGGTAGGAAGGGTTTACCGTGATTATTTTTGTTCTGTTTCTATGACCTTTCACGAAACGTTCCCCAATTTCCTCCTTTCTTTTTTTAAATTGCCTCTCACAAAACGTTGCACGTAAGGAAAAGATCCCCTAAAAGAAATGAATATTCATTGTGTATAACCATTATCCCATCAGCAGGAAGATTTCTTTTACAGAAACTGTTCACATCACACAAGTCGGTTAAATCAATGATAAAATATGTTTCTTCGAAATTCAACTTGATAAGAATTCTTTCCAAACAATTGGAAAGAACACTCTCATTCATACCATTACATTTCTATAATTGACTGTATGGCATAGTAGAGGCTCAAATTACATTCATTTACAGGGGCGGATACAGGATTTTCAGAAGGGGGCGCATTTCAGAAAGGGGGCGGACACTGAGGAACCCTCCGGTTGACGAAGCCAAACGGCCATCTAGGGGGTCCAGGGGCATACTTTGCCAGACAAAACGGGGGGCGCACGCTCCTTGCGCCCCCCTCTGGATCCGCGCCTGATTTACATGTATATTACTTATCTAAACCGTCTTAGTATCTGTAACAAAAAAACAGATTAAATATTCCTATCCTCGCATTTTGGAGTAACCAATTCATGATAAATATCACGACTTCATAATTTGATACCAGCCATCAGGGACTGATATAAGGTCATATCGTAAAGGTCACACTCTGTATTGAATAATGGTATCGTATTGCAATATAATGTCAAGGAATTAATTCTCTTTTGCCAATATATTATGATGGAGGAATATGAGCGCCGTGTATGGTATAAACTATTCATCCAATATACGAATTCGTATCTCTATTGTCATGATTGTAAGCGTCTATTCAAATGCATGGATTATTTTGTGTAGGTCAATTCTCCTGAACTTTCTTCATAGATTAAATGGAATTAAACTATTCCCCATAGTGATATTTTAATTATAATAATCATGTTCCCTGTGTATACATTATTATTAGAAGGCGCTCATTTGAAAGCAATTTTCTCGTTAGCAATTAACTAATTAGTGGCACCAACTTAATTACTTGATTGTGTGCACTCAATGCACCCTATTCTCTCTCTCTCCCTTTCTCTCTCCCTCTGCTCTCTCTCTCTCTCTCCTTTTTTCTATCTCTGTCTCCATTTCCTTCAGTGGTTCTGCTTCTAGATTTTGAACGAGAACCATATTCCACATCTTTTTTGCCTTTTATATTCTGTCCTAGATTTTGAGGACCGCTATTCATAAGGACCACTTATTCATAAGGACCGCTATCCATAACGCGTGACTAAATGAATAGCGGTTTTGTATGAACAGCGGTCCTTCTAAATAGCGAGCAAACCATAGACAAATTACCTCGCTATTCATAGGGACCTCCATTCATTCATAAGGACCGCTAAATAAATAGCGGTTTTCTATGAATAGCGGTCCTTAGGAACAGCGAGTGGACCCCGATTTTTCCACGGACCCTTCTTTATTCTCCAACCACACATTTCTTCTTTTTTTTTTACCCCAGAGTGCCACTGCCTTATGCACCCATTCTCACTTGCTTTTTTTTCATTTTCTCTTTCATACTAATTCTCGTCCCCCTCCCCCCTCCCTCCTCCTCCCTCCCCCCCCCCCCCCCCCCCCCCCCCCCCTCTCTCTCTCTCTCTCTCTCTCTACTATGTGACATCTCTCTTACCCAACATTTGAAACAGCTTTTTGATCGCGCTCTCTTGATCGTAGTATTTTCACAAGTTCTTAAAAAGTTTTTTTCCTCTTTACCTGCATGGCATCAAATTTCCAGTCGCACGCACTCTTTTCTTTTCTCCGTTCTCGTTCATTTCTTCTCTCTCATCATCTTTCTTGCTCTCTTTCTCTCTCTCTCTCTCTCTCTCCCTCACTCTCTCTCTCTCTCTCTCTTTCTCTCTTTCCCTCTCTCTCTATCTCTCTCGTACATACCAATGAATATGTGAACCACCTTGCTCAGATGAACTTTGACCGCTGCCTATTGTTATGGTACGGATCGTATCGCAGGACCTTACTGTTATTTCAACACTCACAAAATAAAGAAATAGAAATCTTTCATCGCACGCATTTACGACCTGACGGTGCACTGATTGTACAACATATACAATATTAAAGAAATTCAAATAATACGCCCTCAAAAATCTTTTAACTCCATGCTGTTAAAATAGACCTACTAAAAAAATCCAACTGACACAGTACATGTATTTACAACTTACGGATTGAATTGCAGGACCTTACTCTTTTTTTCACATTTTCAACACACACAAAATAATCTGCCCTACTATAAAATACACGTGCCAGTGCATTCATTTGCAGTCGTGTAAACACTCAGAAAATCTTTTATGGTATGCTTTTATGATAGATCTAACATAAAACACACATGACTGTGCATTTACCGTACAACATAGGGTATTTGAATAGTTTATAGCCAATATATACATGATCATATACGCCAACAACAATCCTTATGACATACCAACTAATACCAGGAAATGTCTTAGTTAGATTTCCCGGAAAATACACAGGATCGAGTGAATTAAGAAAAAAAAATGTTGTTGTTGTCACTCGCGTTCTTAGAAAACTATAAATTCTGTATTTTCTCAGTCAAATTTGACTAGAAATAAACCAAGAGATTCTCGGCATGTATACATACATTTCACTGGCCATGCTGGCTGGCAGGAACCGTGTATGACCATGATGACGACGGGAACATGTTTTGGGGCAATTCTTGCGCAAAGAGGATTAAACCATACTCTGTATTTTAGAATAATAGTTTCGGGCAAGGTAAAGGCGTTTGTTTTCCACGTGCAGACATTTTTCCCATTCAGAACCGCACCCACAACAAGCCCGTTTTATCTAATGTGCAGCCATTCATAACGGAGAAAGAATGGAATCTATATATACCTGAAGATTTGTTTCATGGTTTGTGCACACAGTCATCGACATCTAAGCCATATTAGGGATGGATTATGACGCAGTTATAATATTACGGTTTATTTTCATAGAAGAAAGAGACAGAGACAGAGAGACAGAGAGAGACAGAGAGAGACAGAGAGAGACAGAGAGAGAGAGAGAGAGAGAGACAGCAAGACAGCCAGAGGCAGACATGATTATATACATGCTGAAGACAAGGGCAGATAAGGATCAACCTGTCATATACATGTAGACAGGAAAGGAAGATATATATGAGGAGAGAGAAGAAGAGATAGGAGAGATAGAAGGAGAGAGAAAAGAAGAGAGAGACGACAAAGGAGAGTATGTGTGTGTGTGTGTGTGTGTGTGTGTTTGTGTGAGAGAGAGAGAGAGAGAGGGGAAGGGATGGGAAAGGGAGGGATCGAGAGACATGAGAGAGGAGAGAGGCTGCTGAAAGAGGGGGAGAGAATGACAGACCTGACAAATTTGATGTTGGTTATGAAAAATACGTACTGACTTATAAATTATTATTCAGACTACCCCATCTCAGACTACCCCATCTCGGCCTACACAGGTATGAACCCCGTCACAATTAACAATAGAGAGGGACAAGAGAACATTTGAATTTTCATTGAGATACTATCACTAGGCAAAAAATCTGTCCCTCACGATAGTGTCCCAAAAAATTTGAGAACACATCACAATATTCATAAACATTGCTGTGCCTGTCTGAAATCCATATTTGCCACTAATTTTATTCTTCGTCTTCAATGTATAGGTCTATGTATATTAACTTACAAGACTAATCAACCCTAAAAGTGCATTGTGTTTTGAAAAGTCGAATAGGTATAAATCCGCATACCACGGGTCATTCATACACCGCCTCCAATGCACTCTGAGGCTAACCAGCGCACAGTAACAAACACAGAAATTTCAAAATCTACTACGCTACTTTATCAAATGAGTGTCAACTTCATCAAACTTCATCCAAATGCTACCAAATATATATATAAACCCTTATTCATACACAAGTAGGCCTTCGCTATCATTTTGAGGGGGAATCGCAACAGGTAGATCTTAGGCAGTCATACCACACAGCCCTCGAATTCAATACAGTGAATCATTATGTACAAAATCGCTTGCAGACGACATTATCTTATGCGGGTCAAGAGCGCGCGGTGAATGCGAATTCTGTATTGCAGCGGAGTAGATGTGGATACTCGTTCGTTCGACTCAACCAGTCGGGGGTACAAAATAAGAGAATTGCTTGAGACTTACCGATTCCACTCCTCGTTTCGCAGTCCCAGGACCTGCTGGGACTTCGTCGAAGCCTCGAACTCCGGTTCGTGTTGGAGGACGGGCATCGCGGACCCTCTACGAGCCGCTAGCCCGATGTTAGTACCAACGAACGCCGAGAAACGACGTGCTGTCCTGCCGGGGCTTCGGCGTGGTTTGTTTGCCCCATCCGCTACACTGATCCATTGCTGCACGGCTCCGCCAGTGGCGCCGTTCGCACTGCTCGGTGATGCGGTGTTTGCATGTTGATGTGCGAACAGACCCAGACTGGAGTGGGTCTCAGCGAAAGACCTGCGTTTCATGGTAGATGAGGTAGACTTGCCGTTGGCTACGTGTTGAAAGATGGGAGCAGCTAAATCAATCGAGTTCTACGTGCTAAAGAACTGCCATGATGAACTTGATTTCTGTAAAGGATAACAAAATGAATACAAATCAAAGGACAGATAAAATCTAAGTTATACTAAATAAATTCGACATCAAGATGTCGCAAATTTTTTGACATAATGGAAATTAAATTTGAATAATGGTACATTTTATGAGGTACCCATTTACACCTGAGTAGAAAGTCGGATTGATACTTCTCTCGAAATGGAACAACTTGTAAGCTTATTATTATCAATGTTAAGTGTTTTGTTAAGGTAATAATAACACAATAATCTATCATCAATACAATCATGACAATCGGTAGGTTCGAAAGTGTGAAAATATATTTTCTGACACTGAATTTCCCTGAGCTACATTTGCAAGGAAGCAGGTGTGTGGATCTGTTAATCCTATTTATAAATTAATGCTTCGTCTGAGTAACAAAATATTATCCTCGAAATTAAATCTGCACTTTAACTAGTAATTAGAAATCATTTTCAAATTGACAGAATGAAAACCAGTGTCAATAGTGGCGATGTTTGCATAATTACTTTAAATTGATCAACACAACGTAGTCATGGTAGTATTTCAGTCAGAGTTTCAACGCACCAATAGATGGCAGCAAACATAAACAGTACAACGCCATGATTGAACGATTCTGAAAACATGGAAAATGATTGTCTCCGCGGCGCCACGTGTCGTTTGCTGAAAAATGACGTGCAGCGGCTATCCATCGATCGATGCAGCTATCCGATGGTTTTTACCACTCACTACCCCCTCTCTCGATGTATATCCAAAGTAAGTTTTTTTTCCGTTCATTTTCCTAATTTTGTATCGCATTTCTATCACTTTCTGTCTCTGTAGTAAAAACTGGATAATGGACATTACAATTCACTGCTCTCTTTGTTTTGTTTGTTTTCTTTTAGTTTTTTGTTTGTTTATTGATTGGTTGGTTTGTGTGTTCGATTGTTTTTGTCCTTGCCTGGATCTACCCTCTCTTTCTCTATCTCTTTCTCTCTCTCTCTCTCTCTCTCTCTCTCTTTCTCTCTATATATCTTTAGCTGTCTAGATCTATCTACATAATGTTTCCTCCTCCTCTCTCTCTCTTTCTGTCTGTTTCTCTCTCTGTCTCTCTCTTTCTGTCTATCTAGTTACCTATCTATCTGCCCCCCCCCAAAAAAAAAAAATCCCTCTCTCTCTCTCTCTCTCTCTCTCTCTCTCTCTCTCTATCTTTCACCCTCTTTCTCCCTTCTCTGCAAACCATATATATTATCCTTTTTTCATGTTTCTCGCTCATTTCTGTTTTATTCCAATCCCTCACATTTTGCTATTCTCTGTAATATTTCTTGACAAATAAATTATCTTATATTCTCTCCCTATGTCATCTGTATATCTCTTTCTTTCTTTTTTTTAATACTCTCACTTTTATTATCTTTGTTCTCTGTCTCTCTCTACATTTGTAGTAGCACAGTGTGTTCCTTCATTTTTCCCTATCGCTCACAGAGAGCTTACCCTATATTATATTTGCTCTCTCTCTCTTCAAACATCGGGGAGCACGCTGGTCCAAAAATAGCTCCTACAGTCGAGAAACTGTAGACTTGAATCACTGTTAAAGGAAGCTCTCTATCAATAACCCATGATTAATTTCCTTTTCGGGTAATTACTGACCGATCTTTTCTGCTATTTTCCTACACGGCTGCTACTGTTGTAGCTATAACATGTATCTGTGTGTATTTTCTTGCCCCCATGCCAAGGCACACACGAAATGTGTATACTAAAGCCACTCTCAAATACTATTAGAGTTACAACTATTTCCCTCATGTGAGAATTAAAGTGGCAGTCCACCCTGGAATTTAGTTGATTCAATATAAGCAAAAGAAAAACGAGGGAAACAGATTAGTGAAAGTTTGAGCAAAGTACGATAGAAAAAATAAGAAAGTTATGAATTTTTGAAGTTGTAATTAATCAAACACAAATTGGCAACTCCGTAAATATCTTGCGAGCTCCTCTCCCATTTGCTCAGTAAAGAAAACTTCATAAATTTTCATTTTCTCAGTTGTTGATGAAGGAATAGATTTGTTTCTTACAGATTCCATATGTGCAATGATTATATCAACGACGCATGTATGATTGAATATTTTCTATAGAGAAAATGGATTTTTTGTTTTCATTTTTTGTAGTACAGGGCAAATGGGAGAGGACTACGTCACAGAGTTGACAATTTGTGTTTGATTAATGACAATTTCAAAAATTCATAACTTTCTTATTTCTCTTCTGATTTTTCTCTAACATCCATTAATCCTTTTTCTATAAATTTTCTGCTTCTTTTAAGACCAATTTAATATCAGGGTGGACTATACCCCTTTAAAGATAAAATGGAGTACTCGTCAGAGCGAATAGAATCGTGAAGGACACTATCCCGATTGGGTCGACAAGTGTTTGTCTTTTTGCATTGAAAATGTACACAGGTATTACAAAAATCCTCGAGTTTGAGTTTAACCGACATGTTTGAAAAGGTACCATCATGATTTATTGAGACAATTGGTTGCATTTTCAAAATTTGAGTGGTTTATGTCATGCAATCCAAAAATTAAGCATTTTAGCACTCATTTTATTCATAAGCCGTAGTATTTCAATACGGACCGGAAGTGAAGTTAACGAAGATGCGGACCATTTCCATGCTTGATATTGCCCTCTACCTCGAAAATTGCATATTTGAGGTAGCGAGAATTGACTAAATCTTACACATGTAAACAGCACTGTACATTACTAGGCATAATTATGGAAACACATACATACTTAGCGTTAAAATTCGCTTTGTGATTGTTATGATGTGATCATATAACAGAATGGAAGATTTAAAAGCTCATTCAACACATGTAACGTATTTGATATTGCAGACAGTGGTCAGATTCTTATACTTTCTGAGAGTAAGATAAGATAATAACAATTCATTTTGTCCACAAACGTGGAAATTTGCTTTCCACCAGGCACCAGCATTAGCGAAGGATTTGCGATCTTTCTTCTTTTTTGACGGAGTGCGTTTTGCCCATTCCATTGGGGAGATTTCCAGCCAGTCGCGTTTTTACGGGCACGCACATGCTAATCCAATCACATTAACGTTCGCATCATACCGGGTACCCGGGTGGAGAGGAGCAATGTAGATAAAATGCCTTGCCCAAGGACATAAGCGCCGTGCCGGGGATCGAACCCACGACCCGCCCATCTCCAGTCAAGCGTTTAAACCACTACCACCACTACGACACCTCTCATCATATGGATACTGAATACGTCGGAATATTATCGATTCTATCTTCATTTTAAAGATGCTATACTTTATGCACCTCCGTGTGTGTGGTATGCGACGGATTTCGCAGAAAAATCTTGCGTCGCACGCACGGGTGTGCACGTTTTTTTCCAAGCACGTAGAAGCACGCAGGTCACGCAAGAAGGCTGTTGGACATGTCTAACAATCTCTGCGTGTGGCTATATGAACGCACGTGACACGCGCAGCCATAGTACTTCCTGCACTTGCTTCTTGCGACCATCGCACGGGCTCCTTGCGGAGGTCTCACTATTAAAGCACATGGCTCCATACGGAGCTGTGACATGTCGTGCGTCGGTTGCACGTCGGTTGCACGCAACTGTACGAGGCTGTACGTTCGCCTCAATAATTCTTGCAGGTAAGAGGGAGTATGTTAATGAGGACGGTGCAAGACGCCCAAGAGGCGGTGCAGAGAGGTGCACGACTGCTTGTGACCATGACAAAACAAATCACGTACAAATCGCAGGAGTTGCCCCACAGCCGATAGCAGCTGCGGACACGCACGTGCAAAAACACGCACGATCAGTTGTGATCACAGCAGTAATTTCAATCATATCCCTGTGTGTGCAGTCCTTGCAGGTTCTTATAAAATTGCGGGTCAGAACTCACATACAAGGAAAACGATAAAAATGATAACGAGGTTTTTTTTTTGTTAACTAACAGATCTTCCTGCATCAGCATACTCACACGTACACACAACATAGAAGCGTGAACCTTTCACTGAAAATCTCGTTATCGTTATCGGTGTGGTTATCGGTATTAAGGATGTCTAACCAGCCCTTTAAGGCAAATGCGTACAGTAGTGGCAACCCAAGAAGCTCCCGTAATGTTTGAATAATTCACGAATAAATCAATACAAAATTAAACCAAGAATGAGGGATGCAAGGTTGAGTGAAAATGACAGGTATCCATTTGGAGGCCAGGGTCTATTGTATATCTCTTCATTCAGATGGCAAAAGTAATAATTCCCTGAATGAAAATATCGCTACGGTCAAAATTGCAAACACGCGGGCATAATAATCATAATCAATTTCCCAAGAACCCGCGTTCGGTCGAAAGGGTATGCAGAAAGACAAATATTTTGCGAGAAAAAAATAATAATAAGGTTATTTAATAAGAGAGTAATGATATGTGTAACGGAGGCCACTGAAAAAAATGTTTTAAAGGTAAGATTGTGGCAAAAATAGTGAGAGTAGTCTTGGACTTGGAAAGCAATATTCGTATATTAATCTGTTATAGCGTTTCATAGCATTTATCATACAGATAAAAGAAACGTTTCACGAAAGACAATTTCTTTCTTAATCGGATTCGGTAACTTTGTAGAGGCTTGATAAAATCTGAGCTGCCTGGCCTTACATGCTATCAGTGTATGTAATATGGTGTAAAAATGAAGCCAAGGGGGAAAAAGCACTTCAAAATCATCATATCCTTCACAAAAGTAAACATATGCAAGTGACCGGAAATGCCAGACTCATTTTTCCAACATTGACTCAGTGTTAGAATAAAGCGTATGGCCATACGCTTCCGTAAATGGGAGTATTCAGTCATATATATCTTAATAATAGCATTATATATTTGAAAACCTTTCTATGCCTGGCTATTTATTTATCCTTCTGAACATCATTATACAAGACAGATATCAAAATTCAACAATTTATTAAATCAAGCCTCCACAAAGTTACCGAATCCCTTTAATAAACGATGATCATTTGCTTATGATATTAATATCATTTTGTATATATACCCCATTTTATCTGTTTTCAAATATTTCAACCAGATTCATGAAGATTTAATATATAATATTTCCTACGGAATAGGCTAAGCCAATAAGCTATAAACATAATTACAGTGTTCAAAGCGCCAAACTTCAGAATGCTATAGAATTATTACGACTTTCAGTGCCGACGGATAAACTTCGCATTAGTAGTAATAGTCTGGAAGTTATCCTAAATTTGGTATCATTTCTTGAGGGGGTTATTTCGACCAGCAAATTAGAATATTACATACGGTAATAGAAAATAATCCGGCAGATAAGCCCATTACTTATACGAATGTATATATGCCAAGATTATTCTTAGATCTAACTGCATTGACATTTCAGAAGTCAGATACAAAAAAGACACCATGATCAGTATATATTGTCGGGTAAGAATCTTCCGCAATCCGTATATTATAAAGCAAAGCTGAAGAAAAAACTTACGTGCCATGCGCCGCAAAATGTTGGCTGCCTCTAAAATCTTCCTGAGAGGTTTTTACCCAGTTATATGCTAAGAGGATTATCTAACTTAGGCAGAAGATGCTTATACCGTTCGACAAGTAATTTCTCATCTCATTCAATTCACTCAATGACAATATACCTGACCTGAA
The DNA here is from genome assembly GCA_025617745.1 of Heliocidaris erythrogramma. Classification (NCBI taxonomy): domain Eukaryota; kingdom Metazoa; phylum Echinodermata; class Echinoidea; order Camarodonta; family Echinometridae; genus Heliocidaris; species Heliocidaris erythrogramma. The sequence continues at coordinate 13,335,813 of CM046873.1, read as the reverse complement.
TAGCATGATCATATTCTGCATTATGTCTTCAGAAAAATCGAAAATGGCATGCAAATTCGCGGAATGATAAGAAAAAAGAGAGAAGAGGGATTTGCTCCTCTCCGAGAAAGTAGAAATGAGAAATGGAAAGAGACACTGATAGATGACCTGGACGGAAAGCAAGATAATCCGTTTTCTTGAAGAAAAAAAAGGGGTAAATATGGAAAGAAAAATAATCTAGAGGAGAGTAAAAACGCGACAGCCACGCCCATACAAATAAAGAGAAAATGGAAATGGATGAATACACAACAGGATTTGAATGGCGAGATTATGCTGCAAGTTTTGAGAGAAATATGGAAATAGCTTAAGCGGATTTTGGTAGATTACACACAAAAAAGACAAAGCTGGAGTCTTTCCCATATATAACAAACAAAAAATAGCATTTATGAAATCATCTTTATCATAGATTCTTAGTTTGTATTAATCTTTTTTTTTTCTATATTTGAATTGCTTACCGTTGGAAATTTGGTCAAATGAAATTAGTTGAAAAAGGAAGACAATACTGAAAAAAAGATTAAATTATTTCTGAAAACAATTTCTATATAGCTTGAGCGGATTCAGATACCCTTCCTTAAGAAATTTGATCGGGTCTGAGAGGATTGATAAATTTGTGAAAATCACATTCGGGGGGGGGGGGTTCTTTTGGAAAAACTCTGAATGCCTCTTTTGACAATCCTTCTCGCAATAACGTACCCATCAGAAACCCTGTCACGAATAATAATTTCGTTAGATTCCAAACTTGATTTCGAAGTCACCCCTGTCGTTTCACCGCGTAATTTCTCCAAAGTGCACATACTGGCATGTAACCTAAAATGGTTACATGCCTCAAACCCATGAATAACTTCAAACGTTTTGAACTGATACAGTGTGATATCATGGAAAAGCGTTTTCAAGATGAAAGTAGGTTGCTCATATTTTTTATATTCATGGAATTGCAGCTCAGCCGGCAAAACAAAAAAAAATGATAGACAAACAAACAAAATTTTCATTTAAAAAAAAATCATAACCGTTTCCCATCAGCAGCATGATCAATTGATATTGGAATGCTTTTATACTTATGCAAACGCCTAAAACTATGACCACCGTTTCGATGCATTCTAACTATTCAGGCAACAAAAAATAGCATGCCAAGTAGATTAGTGAGCATCACGAGCAGCTTATTAGAGAGCGTGTATCTTAGAAGTAAAATCACGTATTCTCGTTACGTTAGCCCAAGGAGCCTAGTACAGCCTTGGTTAGCCTGTGACTCATCAATCGTTGTATGCACAATAATTAGGAATAAATCATGTTTCTACAATAATATCGTTGTCCTTCGTATCTGAGTATTACAGTAGCCGAGGGATTGGGGGTAAGGGGTACGAAAGCAATTAACCCATCAGAATGTTTTGTGTGTTTTTTGTTGGTTATGTTTTATTTGCAAATTTAACGTCGTGTAAGCAAAAGGGAACCTATCATTAGTTTTACTTTTATCTTTAAATTTGACGACATATCAAGCAGGGCTACAACCCCTTCCCGAATATGAATTGAAAAAGATTTACTTTGTAATGCTAATGTCTTTGAGAAATGAAAGTTGATATGACTTTGTACATACAGATTTTGTAGAAAATTTATTTATTCACACGTTCAACAATTGCATTTTTCTTGCAGTGCATGTTTATTTATATATATATATATATACATTCAAAGATAAATTTATGCAGTGTTCACCTAGTGAATATATTTTGATGTGTGGTTATCATCCATATTTTAATTTGATTATTTCACAGTTTACAATGCTAATAATCTTTAATTTAAAATTCGATTCGAAAATTCTTGTAAATAGTCAATGAATATTACTGAATGATTACTTAACTAATGAGGATACCGATTAATGTGTATTATACGTGTTTATGCTTGTGTATTTATATATATTGATTATTGTTGATGTTATTTGTTTTATTGTTACCAAACAGGGCCTCATGGAAGACCACCAAATTGGTGATATGAGCCACCCTGTATAAATATCAGAAATAAATAAATAAATAAATAAATATGATTTTAATTAAATGAATTTCATAAATGGATCTTGGCTAATGTCTCTCTCGGAATCAAGCTTGAAATGTACTTTCATCATTAATTTGAAAACATGCTAACGAACAGGTTAAATCAACAGAAGAGGGCCGATGAAACATTAGAAGGCCATTTAGTAATTAAACAAAGTTCTCTGTCCGGTCAACAATAGCATGTTAATGAAAACGAAAACAAGAAAACTGACTTATATTCACCGTTAATTTCCGCTCAATTAAGGTTCCATGTAGGCATACCCCTTTGCATAGTAAATTATTTTGCATCTTTTCGCGCGATAGAAAGTCTTCGTTTTGTTGAACCACAAATACCAAAAGAGCAACCGACCTTTTCTTTCTTTCATTTTTTCTTTTTTCGCTTTTAATACGTTCCCCCACAAGTGAATATACTGTATGCGTTTATTACCTCGACTGGAAGATATTTATTATACTGAGCTGTTATGATATATGTATTATCCTTTGTACTATGCCATTTGTATATGCTTATATTTTGCTTTCTCATGTATATATTTATGTAAACCGATTGTGGAAACAAATCAAATCAAATCAAATCAAAATCAGAGTCATATATTGCCAAAAATATATACATTTTCGAAATTAATTTGTGCATTCTTGTGTGCTGACCAAATATTTTCTGGTACATTTCTCTTCATTTCCAGGAATATGCTTTTATAACTTCATATTCGTTAACAAAAATTATTTTAAAAGGGAAAACCGACCCTCTTTTCACATTAGATTCATATGTTTAGAAATGAATAGAAAATTAATCCTGGCTTATAGAGAGGCCTTCATTTCACGCCTATATCTTATGGTCTGCTATTTTATAAGTCTCTAATATCAATTAAAAATTTTCTTAACATCGTGATCATTACTTTGCATATAAAGAAAAAGTTCTGAATTTGAAAGATGAAACAGATAGGAGACGTGTTCCAACACATTAAGGCATATCTCTGAACAATAGGAACAGGGCCACTTGGACAAAGTCGTGGTTAACCCACGATTAAACATTGTTAAAATGAAAAGAAAAGTCCATTAAGCAAATCAACTGCATACACACCCAACAAAATCACGCATTATTCCAAACCTAAATGAGATTAACAGGGTGAGGCCGAGAATGCGGTTTGCTGCATGGGTTAACCAAAATCTAAATTAATCTAAATTCTAAGTATCTACCTCTCTCTCTCTCTCTCTCTCTCTCTCACTTCCTCCCTTCCCCTATCCCCCTCTTTCAGAATCTCTCTCTCTCTCTCTTTCTCCGTTTCATCATCCGCCTCGTCATGTACATACTGGTATACAGAATATAATTATTCCATTACTGCCCCCTCGTAAAAAAAATAAATGATTTTCCTTTTATTCACGCACAGCGCACACAAACTAAATTTGTACTAAGCTTGTCCTTGAATTATCATAATGTTCGTTACTAAAATAATAAGAAATTTCCAAGAGAACGACACGATAACAATTTCAAAATAAAAACAACAAAGAAAACATAGCATTTTAAGAAACAATTTTCTGCCTGTATCAAGTCATCACCCCCCCCCCCCCCCCCCCCCCCCCCCCCCGCTGCATTTGGTGAGGCTAAGCATTAAAATGAGATGCTAAACATTCCAAGTGAGAACAGAAGAAGGAGATGGCACTGGGCTAAAAATATCGAGTGTAAAAGGGGTATTATGATTTTATATAAAAGGAAGAACGTATGGGGGGCCCCTGTTCTCACTTGGAATGTTTAGCATCTCATTTTAATGCTTAGCCTCACCAAATGCAGCGTTAAACCCTTCTTTTTAGGGCCAAGGAGTCCAGTACTATATCAGTGGGGCTAGCCCACTTTGGTAAATAAAAAGGAAGTGGGCGATTAAAGCTTAGCCCCGAGCCATTGGTGGGGCAATAAAAAGACCTTATTTTGTAGCCCCACATATAGTACGGGTCTGAGCAAGATTTATGAAAAGCATACGGTGTGAAAGTAGACTACCCTAATTTTGATGAATTTCATCACTCTTATACTGCCCTGCTCTCGCTTGCATGGGTAAAAAGCGGGGTTAGTAATTATGGTAGTCCCATCTATCTATTATTTTGTGTGCGAAAATACAAACGAGGAAGGATGTAGAATAAAAAATTGAACCCTGCACGAAGGATTACCAAAAGATAAAGAATGGAGATAACGTTGCCTATTTTTTTACGAAGGATAGAATATGTGACCATGGCAACAACTATTTCAGAATTCCAGAGGAGTAAGGCGAGATTTACAGCGAGGAAATTTGGCCATAAATATTCATAATTGTGTTGGAAAGTGTTCTCGACATTTTCCACGATGGCGCGAAACAGTTCACAATGACCAGTTTAAGTGTGATATCATTTTCAAGTGCGTTATTTTCAAAAAGGTTATTCAGAAAAAAATTATTCAGAGATTTTGAGGGTGGGGATACGTGTAATAATTTGAGACACAAATTTTGCTTTTTGAGAATAAAGGAGGCCCGCTTAAATAAAAGCGAATTGTTAAAATCAGCGAAAATTTCTCATTCAAGTCCAATTTTTTCTTCTTTTTTTTTTCTTCTTCTTTTTCTTTTTCTTCTCCTTCTTCTTTTGCTTCTTCTTTCCTCGTATCCATCGTGATTATGTAACAAAGTGAAATGATGAAAGTAATTCAATAACAAAACAAATATGATATACATTGATTTCATAATTAAATGGATCTAATATTATTAACCACCGGGTCTCTCCTCCCGATATAACTGATTGGGATGTGCAGATGTCTCACTACATCGGTGTCCCCCCCCCCCCCCCCCCCCTGCAGTCTTCTACGAATAGTGATGTGGGTTCTTAACGTGCAAAGGTGGTGACTCTCTTCTGTCATGTATGTGTGATGTCTTTGATTTCGTGTGGTAAATAGCAAGGTATCCGTGACTGTAAAAAGCTGCCTGTTCCTCATAAAATGAAGTCATGTGCAAACTTGCGTTTGAGATGAATGAAACCCAAATATTCCAGTATTATGAACATGCTAAACAGCCCAGCCTCTTTCATCAATAATGTTCCCACTCCCCGCCCACTATACACTGTTAAAAAATATGTGGGTATTTTTACAGGAAATTTCCTGGCAGTCGAAACGCCAGGAGTGCACGTTATTTTACAGCCTCATGTAAAACTACAGTCTGTAAAAAATATTTCTGTTTTTTACAGAAAGAGACTGTAAATTTAAAATAATTTGTAGTTAGTCTCAAGGAAAGCCAGAAAGTCTGTAGTTTTACAGTTATTAGTGTATAAGTTATCAAATTCTCTACCTTAATCTATCCTATCCTAAACATATCCTATCAACTTATTTCAACTTAATGCAATCTTTTATATGCACCCTATAGTTTTTTATTCCTTTTGTGACAGTTACTAAATCGGGCAACCCCAAACCATACGCTTACTAAAAATTCATGAATATTCATATAAGTGTTTTCCCACAACAGGGTAACTTGTTAAAATATGAGAAAATGTTTTTTTAACGGTGTTTTTTATCGGGCGATTGAAAATAAATGCTGATTTCCGGTAAACCAACAAACTTGCTGTTGTTTTACAGGAAAAAGCCTGTAAAATTGAAATGACGGCAATAACTTGTAATTTCAAGGGCCAGGAAACCTGTAGTTTTACATTTATTTTTTACAGTGTACATGCTTCTAAAACACGTTCTTTATTTGTTAACAACTGCACCTCCCCCCCCCCCCCCCCCCCCGTGCAGTCGGTCCCCCTTCATCGAGACAGTGTTCGCCTCTCTTTCATTACATCTACGTGGTATTGTCACTCGAATCATGTTGATGAAATTTCGTAATCAATGATATGACCCAATTCATACTGTTCATACTTATTTTGAAGAGAACCATAAGGATGAAAACTATCTGATTCATTGCTTTGTCGCATCTACTTGTCTCATCACAACAAACAAATAAGTACAATATTTAGATCCTATTCCATCTAGAACTGTAGAAGCAGCCTTGATTTGCAGAGGAGCAACGACAATTTTCAGATTTTCCAAACTGCCGTGAAGCTCCAAACGGGGTAACCTCGCTAGTCATAAGGACCGCTATTCATAAGGATCACTTATTCATAAGGACCGCTAACCATATTAAAAACGCGTGACTAAATGAATAGCGGTTTTGTATGAATAGCCGTCCTTATGAATAGCGAGCAAACCATAGACAAATTACCTCGCTATTCATAAGGACCTCCGTTCATAAGGACCACTGTTCATAACTATTCATGAGGACCGCTATTCATAACGCGTGTAAAATGAACAGCGGTTTTCTATGAATAGTGGTCCTTATGAATAGCGAGCGGACCCCCTCCAAACAAGGTGATCTGATGGGCAAGGAGAGTACCACAATAAAGAGTTAACCCATAGACTACGGGAACCGGGTGCAATTAAGCCTATATGAGAGTTAAAGAATTCTGGGGAGCGTTTCATCAAGCGTTTTGTCGGTGATTTTTACCGACAACTGTTATAAGCTACTGAAATCCTTGCATCTGATTGGCTGAGAGCAAATTTGTCGGTAAAAATCACTGACAAAACACTTGATGAAACGCTCCCCAGTAGTCAACGGGTTAACAAGAATCAGAACACTTCTGGGGGCGTTTCATGAAAGGACTTGTCAGATATTTTATCCGACAAATTTGCTCTCAGCCAATCAGATGCAAGGATTTCAGTAGCTTATAACAGTTGTCGCATAAAATATCCGACAACTTCCTTTCATGAAACGCTCCCCAGAACGTCCAAACTGATCTTCTCAACGAAAACGAATACTATACCGTTGTAATTTTGAGGGAATTTCTGCCGCGAAAGTGCAAAGGAGATTTGACCAAAAAAAAAATTGTGGGCCAGATCGTGGGTTGATTAAATAAAATCGCCCAAAATTAATGTGACCGGGGTCTTCAGTATTGATTACGAGAATTCATCACGGCGGTTTATTACAAGGATTTGGGCAAAGTACTTAACAATGAATTGGATCCCACTTTGCGACAGTTAAGTCCCGGATTCAATTCAATATGCATTCAATTAAAAATTACCCAGTCTAACAAGGATGTGGATATAGCAACGATTCCTTTTCGACACCACTTTGCCATACGTGTTCAGTATTCCAGGACGCCCGACAAAAACGATGTATAAGAAAAATCGTCTGAAATTATTGAGAGGGCATTTTTTTGTTCATTATCACGCTATAAAGACACAGCATATCCGTATTATATCATTCTTGTGAAGATGCTGTGTAGTTATGGTGTAATAGCTATGGGCGAACTCTTTGACTCCTTTTCCACTTCAAATTATAACCCACAGAATTATTTCAGATAATTTCACTGACCTTATTCCCATGACAATTCTTAAGAATTCATACAGATATAATTGCTCATTACATAGCTCTCTATAACTGACTTATTTTCTTCGAAATTTCGGCTGATATGTAAAATCGTTACCTTTAATTCATGTATGGTTGGTGAATACGAGAAATTTGCGACGAGCTATTTTATCGTGCATGTTTCAAACCATTTACTTGACGTATTACGAAGAGGGGGGCTACATACTTTCATGCACATCCCATCACAATAAACAGAAAATTAAAAACACTAACTACGGTGCAAAATAGACCGAAAATCATACGGAATATACCATTCTTGCTTCCGCGCGCGCATAAAATTTATCACAATTATATGAATATGCATAATATATCATCAAGATTAATAAGAAAATCTTTCTTAAGTGGGCCTATTTTGCAAAATAGTTAACCAGACCTATTGATCCAGTGACATATCCTTCTCATGTCCATAAACTTAATACATTGTGATGCGCTTATCAAGTTTAACTGATAGGTTAACAGATGTATAAAAACGGTGTCTCTCTAACCTCTACGATAATGGAAAACGTTTGAGCCTGCAGTTATACCCCGGTCACACCGGGTATAACTTGGTTTGACTGTAGTTTGCAAATTTGATTGATTTGTGTTTTTTTATTATTTTGTTTCTCTTTTTTTGATGTTTTTTTTTATTATATAATTGTGTTATGATATAATTTTTAATATATATTGCTATGTGGGACCCCAAGGAAGAACAGCGGCATTTTGTAAATACTGCTGAATTTGGGTCATCCTCCGTTTTTTAAGCTCATGTATACGTTGTATTTTATGAAATGTATGTCGTTTTCTTAATACGGAAATAAATACAAACAAACAAACAAACACCAAGACCAGATCGAGAGCAGATCGAACAAAAAATAACATTACCGTGAATGGCAAAGATTAAATCGATTATCGGTCGGTGGGGAGTCGGTCTTGCGGTGTGACTGGGGTATGAGAAAGCGGTAGCGTGATACAAATTAGAACACTCGTGTTACCTATCTTGCTTACAATTTTATTACAAGAAGATGCGATCTTTCATGTTGCCGAAATTCAATTTGTCCATCGAGATGAAGTTGAGCTATTTGTGTGAAGCAGAATAAATAATATAACAAAACATCGGGAAAAAGGGGGGGGTGGAGGTTCTCTTAAACAGGGGAGCGTTTCATCAAGCGTTTTGTCAGTGATTTTTACCGACAAATTTGCTGTCAGCCAATCAGATGCAAGGATTTCAGGAGCTTATAACAGTTGTCGGTATAAAATCACTGACAAAACGCTTGATGAAACGCTCCCCAGGAACATAGCGAAAACGTTCCTTTCCCCTCCTAATACATGTGACTGTATCTAAATGATCTATATCTCTCTCTTTCTCACCCTCCCCCCCCCCCCCTCTCTCTCTCTCTCTCTCTCTCTATCTATTTATCTATATATCTCTTGATCTATTATACCGACCTCTCTATGTCTGTCTTTCTCTCTCTCTCTCTCTCGTCCCTTTTCTATATAGAATGCGGGAACCAATACTGGATTTAATGTGATAAAGTCGTGACATGATATCACATTGTTGCAGTCATTGTTGTTATAAGAAAATATAGGACAAACCTTGGAGTATGATTGTTCAAGTATAAAGTTCCTCTAGCAAGTCGATTCGGTTTTCTTATTAAGATACACAATTTCTTCCTTCTAAAAAATCCTTTTTTCAGTTAAGCTCTAACTTTGAAGCCCATGGTAAGATTTAGGCGAGTAAACCTCTGATTTTGTCTTTGTTGGGGTCTTATAATGGGGTCTTACTTTCACAAAAGATGCTCGAGGCATCGCAGATTTTAATCAAATAAGAATATTCTTGAAAAGAAAGAAGATTTTTGTACAAACTAGGTCAGAATCAAGACAAACACGGCTATATCTGAGGATGATTTCTGGGTATATGCTCACAATCAAAATATCCATTTCAGGCACTGTTACCTCGGGCATATCTGATCACTCTTACTTTGTAACAAAACATCAAAGAAAGTGATCTTAAATCTGAGAGCACATTTCAGTTGTAAATCCCCACATTCAATGGTTGGAGGCCATATTGGAGTAAATTGATATTAGTAACCAGAAATATATGAAATATATAGACAGTATTAGGAGCATTTCTTTTTCTTTCTTTTTCAATGCTGTAAGTATATACTGAAAGATTGAAGCAGGTTCATAATTTTCAGGCCTCAAGATACGATGGGAAAGCAAATCATCTCTGATAGACAACAACATGAATGTGACTTTTTTTTTTAAATCATCGTTTCTTACACAAGTCATGCGCTGGACACATCCATGACACACATAAAAAAGTGTAAGGAAGGACGTCTCAAATGGTATACAATGTCCACGCTAGGGACTCGAACCCTGAGTCCACATGCATATAACCCTCTAGACCACCACATCTACAATAAAATATTAGCACGATTTGATGACATGATCTAGATAATCCGTCAGAAAGACAGGCGTTTTAGGAGCACAACGCATGTCCTCCGTTAACGGCACAAGTTTCGCATGAGTGAGCACGCATGACCTTTCAGCTACGCTAACTGGTGCTCCGACATTATAATGTTCCGGCCACAATTATGTCGTCAAAGATATAGCGTTAGGGTTGCGATTGGATCTTAAGTTAGGTTTAGGGCTAGGATTAGGGTTAGGATTAGGGTCAGGATTGGTTCAGGGTTGAAATTATGATAAAATCTGGGCGGAGCAATTGTCGCCGGATCATGTGTCGTACTACCTCTAGCTACGCTAATCGGTGCGCCATTACATAGAAACTGTATGACAGAGACTTCACAGATTTGACCTAAATTCATTGGGGAAAAAAAAATTTCAACGTATAAATTATAAATCCTAAAAATTGTGACCGAAAACTTTGATTACTGTATATAAAATATGACCTAAATTCATTGGGAAAAAATTCCAACGTATAAATTATAAACCCTAAAAATTGTGACCGAAAACTGTGATTACTGTATATAAAATATAAATTTCACATAATCATTGTATTATCTTGACCCCCCTCTCTCTCGCTCTCTCTCTCTCTCTCTCTCTCTCTCTCTCTCTCTCTCTCTTCTTTTAATCATGATTTTCTGCGTACGGTATTTTCTCTTTTCTTTTCTTTTTGTTGTTGCATATATTTTGAATTATGTAATGAACGGAAGACATCTACAATTGTCCTTCAAAAATGGCTTTCTCCCTGACTGTCAAGACACTTATGTTGTAATATTTCCAATTTATATTCAAGGTTACGGCAATAGAAAGTAAAATCACCGTGAATTTTGGTCCAATGTAAACCAGAGTTTTTGTCATTATCTTCACTCGCTTTATGTAAACTATTGCTGTTTACCCTTGGAGCTCGGAGGATTTTTATTTTAATGTAGATTACTCATATTTGCCAAGCTACCGTCGCCATGGAAACCTGATCGCAATAAGATCTTGGGTTACCCAGGAGCTATTCTAGTCCTGAGAAGAGATGAAGGTGTGTTTATTAGGTTTCTGCTTGTTGTATACTACTTATACTTCGGAAGTCTGGTAGCAAAAGGGGTATATTTGCTAAGATGGCTATCTGGGTTATTTGTATTCTGTTCGGCATTGCCAATACCATGGAATCATTTTCGCTGGAGAGACAAAGGTAAATGAAAATGTATAATTCACTCTTTGCCGTGTGCCTATTTTTTCGTCTTCTTATTTCTTTCTTTCTTATTTTGTTTCAATACAGATGGTCTATTAGTTATGGGGAGGCGATGTAAAGTTGAAGAGTTCATTTCGGTTCGTTTCGTCTCACGACCTTTAATCATTACAATCGACTAGTTTGCAGGCACAAACCCTGGTCAGTCGTAAAAGAGAGTCTGCGCTGTAAGACTACCATAGGCCATGTACTGTAGCTGCTCCTGATATTGACACGACCAGAGGGTAGCTGAATTAGGCTTCTCTCAAGACACATGATTTTCAGATAAAGTGTCAAATTAGAGTCTGTGCTTGCAGACTAACAATCGACCCTGATACTCCTCCCCTCCCCTTCTGGCGCTCTCTCCCTCTCTCTCTCCGCCCATCTCTCTTTCCTTATTTCTCTCTCTCTCTCTCACTCACTCACTCTCTCTCTCTTTCTCCCATCACTTCTCTCTCTCTCTCTCTCTCTCTCTCTCTTTCTCTTTCTTTCTTTCTTTCGCTCTCCATCTATAACTGTATCCCTCCTCTCATTAGGTTCATTATTTCAGGGAAAGGCTGAGCATGAATTACACCTTTAAAGATTGCAAAGTTTGCAAAGTGATCAGAAAGTTATACGTTTATTTTTTTAATCAAATGAATCATAGTCCATAGCAAAAGCATTATAATACAAATAATAATAATAATAAACCGTTTTTGTATAGCGCATATCATGATATAAGGTTCCTATGCATGCGCTTCCATAGGTCTGGATATCAATTAGCGCGCTCTTGACCAACTGGATACCAGACAAAACCTTCGTCTATTGCATTCAATTTGTATATACAGCTGGTGCAAAAATAGACTTTGACACAGAAAGGGTTAAGGAGGCCCAATCAATATGACAGGATTACCAAGGCATCCCAAAGTAACTTTCTGTTTGCCTACACACTTAGCACATTTCGGGGAGGGGTTGCCAGGGTTGGTGGGGGTCGAAATGTTCTCAAACAATCCAGCTACAAGACAGATTGTTTTCTGATCCACTACACCTGAGTGTAAGCTTACTTTTATGTAAACGTGCCATCTCTCGCGTTGTTTTATAAGGTGGAGTGTTTAGGAAATGGTCTAGGGGTCCAAATTTATTTTCTTGGAATATCTTTAGGAATTATCATTTCTGTATCCTCCTTTCGTTTGTGTCAGATAAAATTACTTTCTGTTCTCTTTCTTTATATCCGATTTTAATATCTCTTTCACAAGTTTGCGGTGAAGCTTCCTGTGTTTGTGGCCATTTTTCCTTTATATTCTTTTATCCTTCCTATATTTATCTTTCGTTATCAATTTCTATCATTAAAAGACACCTTAATGTATAGTTACAGAGGTGTTTCGTTCAGAAAAAGCTCTCGATTCAAGACAGATAAGTGCCACCTGCCCCAAAGCACAGGTATTCAATCGGTGCTCTAAAAATAACTTTCAAATCGATATCGTGTTTCCTCACGTTTTCTATCTTCTATTTTTGGTGCGGGTAAAGGAATAAGCTTCTTTTCTTCTTCGAAGATTTATTTCCAAGTCTGTCCTTGTAATCAGCTGACATTTTGAAGGATTATTCCACACCTGCGTCAAGTTTGCCTCACAATTATATTACTTATCTATTTAAAGTAAAAGGGTATGTATCCCTAGTATAGGGTCATTGGCAAGACAAGATGTGAATATAACGTTTGCATGTGTGTTCTTATTCGCAAGCTTAGCTCAAGGGTAATGTATAATAATTATGTCTCAGCATTCGTTATTGTTTTTGTCTTCTTATTCTTCATCACCGTTATCCTTATTGTCATCATCACATTCATTTCGTTATCTTCTTTCTTTGACCGGTGGTGTTTTCAGTGTAGGGTGAAGCCGGCGTACGCCCCCCCCCCCCCCCCCCCGCAAAGAAAATAGCTAAGCCTTTTTGTTTTTCTTCTTCTTTTTCTTCCCCTCCTCCTCCTTCTTCTTCTTCTTTCTTCTTCTTCCTCCTCTTTTTCTTCTTCTTTTCTCTTTTCACAGGGAGGATCTTTAAGATTATTTGTTGACGGTACGTATGAGTAATACTTTGCCCTCTGGGTTAAAGTTACTTTATAATTATTTTGTGTCAACCGCAATCGGTCAATCTTTCACAGTTGATGAAGCATTTCTAATACCTAGGACAACGTCATTGCTAACGCTCACCTGTGCAGATCTTTTCATCTTCTTAATACGGTCAATATTATTCCTAACAAAAGGTTTCCCTGCCCTTTTAAATACACCTTGACCTTCCCTAAACGTCTCAGCACACGTAATTCCCAGAAGAGACTGATGAATAATTGTTGCTTTAATAATTTGCTAGTTTGGCGGGTTTGACGCACCTGCGTCTATTAAAATGGCGGCTGGCTGCACCGTATCAAACCTGTCGATGCCCTGAACATGAATGCTAATATCTTTAAAGAGAAGATGGAGTTCTGTTAAAGGGATTCGGTAATTTTGTGGAGGCCTGATTTAATAAATTGTTGAATTTTGATATCTGTGTTGTATAATGATGTTCAGAAAGATAAATAAATAGCCAGGCATAGAAAGGCTTTCAAATATATAATGCTATTATTAAGATATCTGTGACTGAATACTCCCATTTACGAAAAGCGTATGGCCATACGCTTTAGTCTAACACTGAGTCTATGGGGAAAATGAGTCTGGCATTTCCGGTCACTTGCATATGTTTACTTTTGTGAAGCACATGATGAAGGATATGATGATTTTGAAGTGCTTTTTTCCCCTTGGCTTCATTTTTACACCATATTACATACGCTGATAGGATGTAAGGCCAGGCAGCTCAGATTTTATCAAGCCTCTACAAAGTTACCAAATCACTTTAAAGGTGAAAAATTATTTTTGAGCTTTTTCATTCTATTTGATCCAGTGTGGAAGAATAGTAGAAATGTCTCTTGAAACGGATTGCTTTTTAAATGCTTCCTATCTAAAAGATATGACGAGGAAAAAAATAGCTGATATGTTTGGACTAAACATGCCAAATTTGCGCTGTCATCACATATACTCATTTCTGTGTGCAGTGCATGTGATTCTCAGCAAGATCAATTTCGTATTATTGTGATGATTATAAAACCTCACAGCTATGGGGTGCTGCAAGAAAGTTGCAATCAATTGCAAATTGTAAAGCAAATTAGAACAACCACTCTGAATGGTTCAGGGTCTGCCCATTCAAGAAGATGCGCTTGCAACAATGATTTTGATTGGTCAGTACCGATCAGTTGCAACTTGCAATCAGTCGCAACTTTCTTGCAATTTTTATGTAATTCAGAAAAAAGGTTTGCGGTACAACCATGTGGGTTGTACCGCAAACCTTTTTTCTGAATTACAACCTCACCATGCAAACCTTCAAATTTTTATGTAACACATACATAACCTTTCCTAATTGCTTTTAGACAATTTCATTCACAATGCAATCACATGACTAGAAATCAACATTTTCTTTATAGCGATAAATCTTCGCCTTCGGCGGTTAATGCACCTGCGGCTTGAGCTGTGCCATGTCAAACCATGGTCAAACTGGCCAATACCCTGCACGCATGGGAAATGATACTTCGGCCTTGATCATGTTGATCGTGATCAATCTTTGCTTTCCTGATATAAACATTGTAATCCCTGCTTCACAAAGAGCTACGATTAAGAACATCACTAATAATGTGTGTAATTTACATGACTTAAGGTATCCGAAAAATCGTGATCAAAATGGTGGTTCCTTCATCTCTTTCAGCATGTTCAGTTGTTGGTGATCCAAATCGATCGTAAGTCCTCCAATCTATCGCAAAGTTAAGACTGCATATAGGCCTATTTCTTATATTTCAGGATGTACGACTAATATCAAACTCGGATCGAGTTACTATCGCTTACGATCAATTGCAACTTTCATGTGCCCAACCCCCGATTGTCTGATGCGGAGATGCAACTGATGTGCACTGATCCTGCGACTGATCGTAACTGCGTGTCCGTGAAACAAGTACCAACCGATAGTGGCCAATGTATATCGTGTTGTATTTTTGGATGTAACTGTGATGAGTATTCGGCTTATGTTGCACTTAACGGCTGTGTCCTCTTAATTTGAAACTTAAAACTAAAATTCAAGTGAGACACAGCTAGATTTCCCATCCAGAGTTGCATAATCGGAAAAGTACTAGAAATCCATTGCCTAAGAAATTCAGTAAGTGATGAATGAAACTTGAGTCATTTACTTCAAAATGCATTTTACTTGACACATTTCTGCGAATTCTCTCTCTCTCTCTCTCTATCTCTCTCTTTATTTCTCTATATTTCTCTAAAGCTATATCTCTTCCTCTTGTTCTCTTGTTCCCCTCTAAGTCTGCATTTTTTTCTCTCTCTTTCTTTCTCAGTCCTTCAATCTATCCTTTTCTCTTGTCTGTCATATTTGTGTATGTTTTGCGATATACACCCCCTCCCCTAACCCCACTCATCTCATTCTCTCTCTCTCTCTCTCTCTCTCTCTCTCTCTCTCTCTCTCTCATCTCTCTCCCTCCCTCTTTCATCCTCTCTCGCTCACTTATTCTGCCCCATGCATACTCAATTCTTATACCATCTCTTTCCGATTAATAGCACCCTTCATGCTTAATGTGTACACCTTTCTGTGATCATGACATATACCTAGCCTCAAGACATCCAACAAGGATGTCATGATTGATATAATTATACCGTAGATCTAGTCACCAAATCGCGCACTCGAATAAAATATTTACAATACATCCTTTACACCATTATTCGTCCGGTTGAATAACAAGGCATGGATCAAAATGACATTATCATGATTATAGTTATGACAGAATGGGTATAATGGATTCTGAATGCATTGTATGTATTTGAGTTCCCTTTTGTTTATGAGAACATAATGGGCCAACCAATGTCCCGTTTAGCGGTGGAGTGGCAAGTCCACATCTTACTGCGATAACGGGTTCTACGACTCATCCTCCGGCGTCGATTGCTCCTCGGTCAACATCCGGAACCTAACTTTCACCATGGACTAACCACTAACCCTAACCATAACCTAAAACTCAATAAAAACTCTAAGCCTATATAACTTTATATTTTTCAAGAAATAAACCAGGTATAATTCTCGCTGAAGCATCTTTTTTTCATGACCCCCCTCTTCCTCCCCTCCTCCTCCACCCCCCCCCCCCAAAAAAAAGGCGCCGCCATTGTTTACGAATATATAAAGTAAATCATGTTCATTGAAATCAAATCGAACCATAAACTGAAGGGGAGAAAGAAGAAGACAAGACATAAAAAAGTGTTATATGTCATTCGGATTCTATTTTTTGTTTTTATTTGTATTTTATTCAATATTTTCAAAGAATCTCAATATTCATCATTACCCTACTAGGTCTGCAGGGCTTTTTTCATCTACCAAGAACAAGAACATTGATTTCAAATAAAACGTTTATATTTACTGGGTCAAAACTCTGGAACCCTCTTCCGGATCCAATCAGAAATAAAGCCACACATTTTAGTTTCAGTAGAGGATTTTAAAAAAAATTACTTCAAAAGTACAATTCATCTATGAGTTAAAGTCACTCTTTCTTGTTTTTCTTTTTTTCTAGTGCAGTTTTCTCTTTGTTCTGTCTAGTTTTTCTTGATTTCCCCTTTTTCCCTTTTCTTTCTTTGTCTTGTGTTGTCCTGTCCTGGTTTTGTCCTGTTCTGTCTTGTATTATCGTGTCAGTTTCTTGTTTTTCTTGACGTTGTTGGTCTTCTTCCCCCTTCCCCCTTTTCCCTTTTCTTTCTTTCTTTGTCTTGTTTTGTCCTGTTTTGTCTTGTATTATCTTGTCAGTTTCTTGTCCTCTGAGTCCTGTCTTATCATTTGTTCTTCGGTGTAAAGCATCATGCTATGAAAATTTTCATTATAGATACAGGCTTCATGACTACTGGATTAATTATGTAATTATGAGAGATATGCCAATATATATTTCAAATATGTATTTCACTTCCAATTTTTCATGTTATAAAAGATAATTATGTTAATGTTATATTTATTCTTGAAAAACCTACACAAACAAGCTGTGCTTTCCAGTAGGTTCCTTTTTCATTTCATGATTTTGTACACTGTAAATCATATTTTAAAAAATCACATTTTAAAAATCATGTAAAAACATTTCTGTTCAATTCTTAACTAATTTCTACATGCGCCCTGAGCACTCCACAGAGTGGATTTGGCGCTATATAAGTTACATTTATTATTATTATATTGTTTTGCATTTGGAAATGAAATGAAAAAAACCTTGCATCAATCAATGCATCAATCAAAGAAGCATGAAAAAGGTATACATTTCCAAGATATGGAAATATCCCAAAGTTCTTTTTAAAACACAGTATCTCACAGTATGAAAGACATGGCAAAAAAGGTACACATTTGTAAGGTTTTGAGATTTCCTAACCTCCCTTTTAAATCATACAATATTATTAATGCCCCGTTCCATATTGTGTGATTCTTTTAAAAAGGAACATAATATTTTTTACTTGAGATCCATGTCAACATGGCTAATTTTGATCATGTTAACCATTTGCCAGTTGCTTCCTACTCCAGCTCAGAAGAAAAAAACAACTTGTTCTCTATCGTCTAACTCACACCTAAAATGTAAACACGCTAATTGAAAACTGTCTTAAAATTTGACTACCACGCTGTGATTTGATTTGAAAGTAATGGGGAAAATGTTGATAGGGAGTCATTCCCCATATCACAGCCAACTGAAATTATTTTCCATCATCCTTAAAAAACAATTGCATAATTATATCGCCGGCAGTCATAGCTATATACCACAATACTTCATTAATTAACTGTCTACCGTGAACATTCGTTACTATGGAAACCCATCTCGAGCGCAAACTCGTTTTGAAATGTTCACGGCACGTTTCTGGGATCGACAATTAATCTTGATTGGGTGTCCTTAACAAGGGATAATCCCTGATACGGTTATCACGTACATCATTATTGTGTTGCTGCTGCCAACTCTTGGTCATGCCAGTGATTAAATTCAGCAATCTGATCCTTGCCGATTTGCCATTAATCGAATCATGACCCCGCCCCTTACGGCTGGGGTATTTATTTCAATGTGCTGCCGTCGACAACCAGATCGTCACGTCGAGATGAATAGTCTCCAATTCTGCTATCACACAAACTTTGGTTCAAAGGTTCAAAGTGCAACTTACAGTTGCACTCAAATCTGGCAATTCTCCAAAGGCAGTTGATTTTTTTATTTGGATTGAGAGTAATGAAGAGTTAGATATTGTTTCAAAGCCTTAAACATTCACATCGTTATGAGTTATGTTCAACTATAAAATATCTGTCATATTAATACCATTTATAGATCAAATAAAAATGAAAGAAATAAAAGAAACAAAGACAATTTCGATTGGTGGATATTTACATCATAATTCTAGCCTTTGAGTGATCATAATTATGCACCATATATTTTTAAATGCCCTCTAAATCTTAACCGGACTATCCTCCCTCAACCTCCCGTATTTTTTCACTACCCTGGTAACTGCACTTAGATTGAAGCTATGCCTGCTCTTCAATATTTTTACTTGAACTTGAAGCCTCTGTCGGTGTGAAATACCCTTTAAAACCTCAATAAAAATTTAGCTACCCATCCACCCATTTTCCCTTATTTGGTAATTAGATTTATAAATCCACGACTAACCATTCCTTCTTCAACTTCAAGTCTTGCAGTGATCGTCGCCTATGGGAAGTTGGAAATTCCATTTTAATTTCCAATGGACTGTCACCCCCCCCCCCCCCCCCCCCTAGTCATTTCCCCTAACTTGGTAACTGAACCTAGACCGAATCTCCGGCAGCTGTAGCAATCAATATAGCCAGGCTATCTGTCCTGTGGGTCTAAAAATCAAACATAATCGAATTGGTATAGGATTCTTAACCAAATGTTGCGTCTTGCCGGGGCAAAAATTTACCCTCCAAACGTTCTATCGTAGATTAAACTCAGCTATGGTGAGCGAAACCAAAATCGATGGGAAAACGGAGTATGTTTGCTTTGCTGGTATATGATCATGATGATGGAAAAATCTGCTTTTTCCTCGTCTCAGGTTGGTTTCGAATAACATCATAATGTTCCTGTCAAAGAGATTGGACTATTGGAGAATTTCATATAACCATGACATGTAGAGGTGCCGTGGTCTAGTGGATAAGTCACCTAACGAAGAAGCACATGTTACACGGGATTCAAATCCCTGCCACTGCACTGATATCCTTCGACGAGACATTTTTTTTATTTGCCACTCTCCACCCAGGAGAACTAAATGGGTACACGGTAGGAAGAAATTCCTTGAATGATTGAGCACCTTATCGCGGTAGCCGTGCTAATAACACAGTCACACTATCAAGACCGACGCCAGACCGACAACTGACCGAACAAAAAAGTTACATTGCCAACAATGGCCAAGAATCGGTCGGTTGGAGTCGGTGTGGGGTCGGTTTGGAGTCGGTGTGAGGTCGGTTTGGAGTCGGTGTAGGGTCGGTTTGGAGTCGGTGTGGGGTCGGTTTGGAGTCGGTGTGAGGTCGGTTTGGAGTCGGTGTGGGGTCGGTTTGGAGTCGGTATGAGGTCGGTTTGGAGTCGGTGTGGGGTCGGTTTGGAGTCGGTGTGGGGTCGGTTTGGAGTCGGTATGAGGTCGGTTTGGAGTCGGTGTGGTTTCGGTTTGGAGTCGGTATGAGGTCGGTTTGGAGTCGGTATGAGGTCGGTTTGGAGTCGGTGTGGGGTCGTATGGAGTCGGTGTGGGGTCGGTTTGGAGTCGGTATGAGGTCGGTTTGGAGTCGGTATGAGGTCGGTTTGGAGTCGGCATGAGGTCGGTTTGGAGTCGGTATGAGGTCAGTTTGGAGTCGGTATGAGGTCGGTTTGGAGTCGGTGTGGGGTCTGTTTGGAGTCGGTATGAGGTCGGTTTGGAGTTGGTGTAGGGTCGGTTTGGAGTCGGTGTGGGGTCGGTTTGGAGTCGGTGTAGGGTCGGTTTGGAGTCGGTATGAGGTCGGTTTGGAGTCGGTATGAGGTCGGTTTGGAGTCGGTATGAGGTCCGTTTGGAGTCGGTGTGGGGTCGGTTTGGAGTCGGTATGAGGTCGGTTTGGAGTCGGTGTGGCGTCGGTTTGGAGTCGGTATGAGGTCGGTTTGGAGTCAGTTTGGGGTCGGTTTGGAGTCGGTATGAGGTCGGTTTGGAGTCAGTATGAGGTCGGTTTGGAGTCGGTGTAGGGTCGGTTTGGAGTCGTTGTGGGGTCGGTTTGGAGTCGGTGTGAGGTCGGTTTGGAGTCGGTGTGGGGTCGGTTTGGCGGTGTGACTGTAGTAATAGGATTGCAGGGCCCTCGTGGACGGAAAAGAGTATCAATACTACTGAGTGTACACTGGTTATATAAGAATATATCATTATTACTTTATTTACAAAAAGAACATCTAAAACGTAGCTCTGAGAAATGAGTGATGCATTGCGTTTATAGTGGTGGTGGTGGCGGTGGTGGTTGGTTGGATGGTATACAGGGTGTTAGTACGTTGCTCGAGATATGATAATAACAATTATTAACTCTTTTCAATTTGTTGGATACACTTGAATTATCAAGGTCTATTTTCTCAATATGTCAGGGGTTCAATTTCAAGATCAAATTCAGTTATACTTATCAAAGTAGTATTACTTTAAAAAGGGTATAGTCTACCAACATATATTTTGTGCTACAACTTCATCTATGTCATTCTTACTTTTGAATGAAGCTAGATAAGTTACTATTCAATCAGAAAAATGATTGGAGCTTTAAAGACGCGAGTCACGACTGTATGTGCCCCAAGAAATATAACACGTAGATATACATGTAGCGGAAGTGAATGCTTGTTATGAAATATTCAGAGCACATAAAATCAGTATTGTATTATGCATGTATACTGTTAGCTGCACCGCCAGTGTTAATGTAAGATCTCGTTTAAAAGTATAGCCTAACCTGAGCGTCATTTGACTTGCATGAAGCGCAATCATGGCAATGAAACTAGAATTTTCCGTTTGTTTGTTAAAGTACGAAATACCAACGAAACAACGAGTATGTGTTTTATTTCCAAGAAGCATGCATTTTTTTCTCTCTGGGGCTGCCAGGTATGAAGGGAGTCGGCGATCGATTTAAAAAATATATGTTCAGTTATGGTAAGGGTGAAAAATGAATGGTGAGCTTTCTCATTTTTTTTTTATTCCCATGAGGAAAATTATCACAGAAATGTCACTAGAAACGAATTGTTCTCCAAATGCCTTCATTTGCAAATATGACAAGAAATAGCTGAAAATTTTGGACCAGTGTGTTTTGGCCACAGTGCGTAGTCCCATATACTAATTTCTTTGTACAGTGCATGTGACTTGATACCCCCGTCATCGATCGGATTGCCCATAAACTGACCGTTTATGCCCTGATAATTTTCTGGCATTGCGATGGTCTCAAAGTAGGCGCCTGGAATGCTCGCCAGTGAGTGGAGAAGGTGCATACATTGTGTACAGACAAGTCTGAGTCCGATCGATGACCTGGGAAGCGTTTCATCAAGTGTCTTGTCAGTGATTTTTACTGACAAATTTGCTCTCAGCCAATCAGATGCAAGGATTTCAGTAGTTTATAACAGTCGGTAAAAATCACCGACAAAACGCTTGATGAAACGCTCCCATAATGACCGGGGTATGATCTAAAGTGCCTATCATAGACATCGTAGATGTATCATCTCCCTCTCAGAAACACCAATTATTGCGATTATAGTCGTGGCGATGATATCATTAAGAATTAACCTTTATTATTTAGATCAGTCTTTTGAATGCGAATCCTTTTACGGATTGCACGTTTCTTTTTCCGATCCATCATGAAAATTTGATACAATACGGTAAATTCATTTTCTTTAGTCCCACGAGCGAGGTAAACATAGCCTAATCGCGTCAGCCTGTAGAAATTCACGAGAATCATGAAGATTGTCCAATCATGCCAAAAGAACCCCTCAAAGTGGGAATCTTTCTTGTTTTATCTGGATTTACTTCTTATTCTTGCAAAGAAGCCCGACAGTCAAATAGATTCATCGTTTGATTTGCTGCGTCCTCTGGCGTTTTGATCGGATGATAAGTATAAAAAAAATATTTAATCATTCTGAATTGAGAAGATGAGGGAATAACTAAAATTTAGTAAACAAAAGAGTAGAAGATGTCCTTTGTATTTTTCCATGGAGAGTGGGTATTCATAATTGAAATTTGTCTGATTGTATCCCCTCTCTCTCTACTTGTTATTTCACTTTAATCGCACATTCTGTTGGCATATGTTAAAATCTACCCCCCCCCCCTTCCATCTCCCGAAAGCAAATATTCTAACAACGTCCTTGCCAATCCTAACACATCTCAAGCGAAAGGACTTCGTTTATTTTTAATGACGTGATCCCTATCTAGTGTCTGGCTATCGGTATATGATCTTTTGCGTGCCACCCTCCAAATACAACGCACGCCTCGAGAAAGCACGTTCAGAATCTTAAAGCACTCGCCAATTATAAATATAAGGCTGATGTATAACGTATGCTTAGGCAGTGATCAGGGGCGTTACTAAAAAGAATAAAATGGGGGGGGCGTCTAACAAAGTTTTGCCGAACAAGTGACATAGAAGGGTAGCTATATTTTCAGAACTCGAAGGGAGGGGAAGGGAAGGGGTCCGAAGGAGGATTGTTTATTTTCTTGACTTTTTAATTTTTTTTTTTTTTTTTAATTTTTTTTTTTTAATTTTTTTTTTTTTTTTTTTTGGGGGGGGGGGGGTGTTCTACCAGGACAAAATAATCCCTTCTACCAACAAAATGATCCATTTTCAAAACTCCAGTGTCTTAAGACTCCAGTGCCCTGTTGCCGTCTACTTCTTCTCCGTCTTCTCCTTCTCCTTCTCCTTCTTCTTCTCCTTAATTAGGTGGTCTGTCGTAGTCGACAGACCACCTCTTAATTTCGTCAGAATTTTCTTTATTTATTTATTTATTATTAGGTGATCTGTCATTTGACAGATCACCTCTTAATTTCGTCAGAATTTTCTTTATTAGGTGATCTGTCGGTATCGACAGATCACCTCTTAATTTCGTCAGAATTTTCTTTCTTTATTTATTATTTATTAGGTGGTCTGTCGAATATCGACAGATCACCTATTAGTTTTGTCAGAATTTTCTTCTTTATTTTTCTTTATTTATTCTTTTTATAACAAATTTTTGTACCCACCAAATCTCAAAATCGGCCAGGTCAATATCATCGAGTTTCATGTCATGTATGAGGTCAATCATGGACATGATCCCATTAACATTTTGGAGGTCATCAGGTCATCGTGACGTCATCAAGACGCCATTTTGTAAATTTACAAGATCTATTATATCTTCATAATCGATCTTCAAAAATCAACTATATTCACATCACATGAACTTCCGATGACGGGTCATCAAATCATGTCCTCACAGGTCATCTAGAGGTCAGGACGTGCGCGTATGCGCGCGTCAAAATTTAAAAATGCTCAAAATCACATAGGATCAAGTCTGCACACGTTTCAGGTCATTTTGAGCATTTCAAAAATGTCCGTACGTAAGCGTCCGCGCGCGCGTTTTACGCGCGCACAAGTCGTAAATAACGTTAAAACGCTGTTTTTTCGATTGATTTGCAATCCTGACACTTTTCTTCATCATTTCCATCAACTTGGAATCAATTTCAATCAATAATAAGGTCGTACATGCGCGTCAAACTTCAAATTCCGTGCGCGCGTCTATGGCGAAAATAACGTAAAAACGTGCAAAAACATGCCTCTACAAAATTAACTCTAGTTCTTTAAATAGTCCACAAACCCCTCAATTTTTTTTCATCATCAGGTAGGGTATGAATCATAGATTTCATTTCATGTATCATTTGACCCTTATAAACATTATGACGTCATCAAAATGGCGCCAGAATTCAAAATTTCCATTTTTCATGTTTTGACGTCATCACATTTATGCAAATTTGGCTCTAGATTCGTACTTATTGGTCGTTTTTCGCCCAGATTTTAATATGTTGTAGCTGAGGCAATTTCCTAAGAAATAAGTCATCACCATTCTTCATTTTGATGACGTCATCACAGTGATATATTCAATTAAAGATGCCATGTCAGAATTTTCCCTATTTGCGTGTTATGTCTATGGAAGATGATTTTTTTTCGAATCATGAATCTACATGACATTGTTCCCTGAGCTGTATCTCAGTTGTTTTTGATCTATTTTCTTCCAGATTTTAGTATGTTATAACTGAGACTATAAGCTTTTACAAGTGTGGTCTCCAATTTTTGATCAGATGTCGGGATCATGCCCAATTTTACACTACAAAATGTGATTTGAGAATCCCGTTTTTCGTTTATGTGTTATCTCTATGGGAAATGTTTTGGTATATTGGTCAAAGCACTTGCCTCTCATTCCGGTGACCCAGGTTCGATCCCCGGTGGGTCCATTAAATTTTTTTTTTTTTTTTTTGCTTCTTTTTGCCTTTCATTTTACCATCTTCTTCGACTATTATATCATATACAATCACAAACCATGTACTAACCTGCCTTATTTTGCGTGTTTTGTCTATTGGAAAGTAGTGTGCAGTAGTTTGTGTACAACCAGATGGAAATTTCTCAAAATTGGCATACTCAATTATCTTCAAATTTTCGGCAGTCATCAGTCCTAATAAGGTCAAGTTCGCGCATCTTTTTCAAGCTCATCAGATTATCGTGACGTCATCCAGGCGACATTTTGTAAAAATCAACTTATGGCCGTATCTTCATAACGAAATGTGATTGCTCTTTCATATTTGGCATGGTAAAGGTCACTGTCATTGCAGTCATGGTCATCACCATTATCATCACCATCACCATCACCATCATCATCATTATATCACTATCATGATTATCATCAACATCATTATCATCATCACTGTCATGATGATATTCATGATGATGATTATCATCAACATCATTATCATCATCACTGTCATATTTATGATGATGATGATGATGATTAACATTAAAATCATTATCATCATCACTGTCATGATATGATCATCATCATGATTATCATCAACATCACTATCATCACTGTCATGATATTCATGATGATGATTATCATCAACGTAATCACATCTTCCAATGACCGTTTCACACATTTTTCTACATTCCTGTCCTCAAGAAGCATCCCCATGCGTGGCATTCTTGACTTCCTATCTTCAGTTTAGTATATCCCCATTATTATGATCATCCTGCTTACAATCATGATCATACAAAGTGAAAGACAGACCACCTAATTCGTCCTCATGACGAATTAAATTCTAGTTTATTTTTATTTTTCTCCCACTTTCTTGTTGCAACGAAATCTCAAAAACTTCCCAGTCCCGTATCATGACATTTCCGTCAGTCATCAGGGCATATCAGGTCAAGCTACAAAATCTTTTTCAAGGTCATCAGGTCATCATGACGTCATCCAGACGCCATTTTGTAAAATGACATTATCGTTGATATCTTCATTACAAGTCATCCAAAGTCAACCATATTTGGTAAACATAAACTTCAGGTCGAGGGTCAACATAAAATGTCATCAAAATCCGCGCGCACATCATGACGCGCACGTACGCGCGCGTCAAAATTTAAAAATGCTCAAAATCACTTTTTAATCAAATTAGAGTATTGTTCAGGACATTTTAAGCATTTTAAAATTTTCCGTCCGTGCGCGTCCGTGCGCGCGTTATGCGCGCGTGCAGCACGTACAGAACGTAAAAACGCCGTTTTTTCGCATGGTTTGTCTTCCAGACATTTTTCTTGATCATTTCCATCAACTTGGAATCAATTTCGATCAATAATAAGGCCGTACGGGCGCGTCAAAGTCCAAAATCCGTGCGCGCGTCTATGGCGAAAATAACGTAAAAACGTGCAAAAACATGCCTCTACATAATTAACTGTAGCTCTTTAAATAGTCCTGAAACCCCCAATTTTTTTTTCATCTTTGGGTAGGGAATGAATCATAGATATGATTTCATGGGTCATTTGACGCTCAAATATATTACAACGACATCAAAATGGCGTCGGTTCTTAAAATTTCATTTTTTCAAAAATGACATTATAAATTTTAACTTTAAGCAAGACTTTCTCAGTAATTATTGGTTGATTTTCGCCGGGATTTCGATATGTTGTAGCTGAGACAATTCTCTACAAATATAGTCTCCAGGGTTTTTCATTTTGGTGACGTCATCACAGTGAAATTTTCAGTTAAAGACGCCATGTCAGAATTTTCCCAATTTGCGTGTTATGTCTATGGAAGATGATTTGTTTTCTAATCATGAATCTACATGACATCGTTCTCTGAGCAGTATCTCAGTTATTTCTGGTCTATTTTCTTCCAGATTTTAATATGTTGTAGCTGAGACTATAAGCTTTTACAAGTGTGGTCTCCAATTTTTGATCAGATGTCCGCATCATGCCCAATTTTTCAGTACAAAATGTGATTTGAGTATCCCGTTTTTCGTTTACGTGTTATCTCTATGGGAAATATTTTGGTCTATCGGTAAAGCACATGACTACCATGGTCAAGGTACCTGGTTCGATCCCCGGGGCCGATTTTTTTTTTTTTTTTTTTTTTTTTGCTTCTTTTTGCTTGTCATTTTACCATCCTCTACGACTATTATAACATAAACAATCACAAATCATCTAATAAACTGCCTTATTTTCCATGTTATGTCTATTAGAAAGTAGTGTGCAGTAGTTTGTGTACAACCCTATGGAAATTGTGATTCCCTGTCGTGTATTAGAGCTACGGGGTTTATCTCCCAAGTATCCTGCAATATCAAATAGTCCTGTTTGATATCACAATTTCTCAAAATTGGCTAAGTCAATTATCTTAAATTATCATCATTATAATCATCATAATCACCATTATCATCATCACCATAATCATTTTACAATGACCGTTACACATTTTGCAACATTCCTCTCCTCAAGAAGCATCTCCATGCATGGCATTCTGGACTTCCTATCTTCAGTTTAGCATTTCCCCGTTATTATGATCATCCTGATTACAATCATGATCGTACAAATTGAAAGACAGATCACCTAATTCGTCCTCATGACGAATTAAACTCTAGTTATTATTAGGTGATCTGTCAAAGTGACAGATCACCTATTGTATTCGTCAGAATTTTCTTTCTTTATTTATTTATTTATTTATTTATTTTTATTTTCTGGCCCTTTCTTGTTGCAACGAAATCTCAAAAACTTTTCAGTCAATTTTCATGACATTTCCGTCAGTCATCAGGTCATATAAGGTCAAGCTCCAAAATCTTTTTCAAGGTCATCAGGTCATCGTGACGTCATCCAGGCGCCATTTTGTGAAATCACATTATCAATCATATCTTCATAACGAGTCATCAAAAATGAACCATATTTAACACACATGAACTTCAGGTCAAGGGTCAACATAAAATGTCATCAAAATCTGCGCACGCATCATGACGCGCACGTACGCGCGCGTCAAAATTTAGAAATGCTCAAAATCACTTTTTAATCAAATTAGAGTACGGTTCAGGACATTTTAAGCATTTAAAAATTTTCCGTCCGTGCGCGTCCGTGTGCGCGTTATGCGCGTGCGCAGCGCGTACATAACGTAAAAATGCCGTTTTTTCACATGGTTTGTCTTCCTGACACTATTCTTGAAAATTTCCAACAATTTACAGTCATTCTCGACCTTCCATAATGCCACACGCGTGCGTCAAACTTTAAAATTCGTGCGCGCGTCAATGGCCATTCTAATGTAAAAAGTGGTAAAAACATGCCTATCTAAAATCCGCCATAGCTCGGCAGAATGCCTGGAAACCCCCCAATTTCTTTACATATTCTGAAAGCCTGAGAGTTGTAGATTTGAATTCATGCAGAACTTTTGCCGATCTCATGTTCTGACGTCATCCTATTTGCATATGTACTAAAAAAAATGATTTTGAAAAAATGACGTCATCATTTTTGTATTCATTTGATAATAATTCAGTAATAGGCTGTCGATTTTCTCCCAAATTTTGATATGTTATAGCTGAGACAATTCTCTACCAGACTGGTTTCCACGGTTTTTCATTTTGATGACGTCATCACAGTGAAATTTTAAATTAAAAACGACATGTCAGAATTTCCCCTATTTGCGTGTTATGTCTATGGAAGAGGATTTTTTTTCGAATCATGAATCTACATGACATCGTTCTTTGAGCAGTATCTCGGTTATTTTTCGTCTATTTCCTTCCAGATTTTAATATGTTGTAGCCTGATAAATACTCTTTCTATGAGGGTTCGGTTTTTTCAATCTGATTTCGGGATCATTGTCAATTTTAAACTACAAAATGTGATTTGAGAATCCCATTTTTCGTTTACGTGTTATCTCTATGGGAAATATTTTGGTATATTGGTCAAAGCACTTGACTCCCATTCCGGTGACCCAGGTTCGATCCCCGGTGGGTCCATAATTTTTTTTTTTTTTTTTTGCTTCTTTTTGCCTGTCATTTTACCATCCTCTTCGACTATTATAACATAAACAATCACAAACCATGCAATAAACTGCCTTATTTTCCGTGTTATATCTATTAGAAAGTAGTGGGCAGTAGTTTGTGTATAACCCTATGGAAATTGTGATTCCCTGTCGTGTATTAGAGCTATGGGATTTATCTCCCAGTATCCTGCAATATCAAATAGTCCTATTTGATATCACGATTTCTCAAAATTGGCTTAGTCAATTATCTTCAAATTTTTGTCAGTCATCAGTCCTAATAAGGTCAAGTTCCCGCATCTTTTTCAAGGTCATCAGATTATTGTGACGTCATCCAGGCGCCATTTTGGAAAAATCAACTTATGATCGTATCTTCTTCACGAAATGTCATCTCTCTTTCATATTTGGCATGGCTAAGGTCAATGTCATTTCAGTCATGGTCATCACCATTATCATTATCATCATCATGATTATCATCAACATCATTATCATCATCACTGTGATGATATTCATGATGATGATGATTATCATCAGCATCATTATCATCACCAATCATCATTATCACCATCATCATCATGATTATCATCGTCATTATATTATCATCACCATAATCATCATGATTATCATCAACAACACAGTATCACCATCACTGTCATAATATTCATGATGATGATGATGATGATTATCATCCACATTATCATCATGACTGTCATGATGATATAATGATCATCATCATGATTATCATCAACATCATTGTCATCATCACTGTCATGATGATATTCATCATGATGATGATGATCATCAACATCATCTTCATCACTGTCATGATATTCATGATGATGATGATTATCATGATCATCGTCAACATTATCATCATCACTGTCATGATGATATAATGATCATTATCCTCAACATCATTATCATCATCACTGTCATGATGATATTCATGATGATGATGATTATCATCCACATCATTATCATCACTGTCATGATATAATCATCATCATGATGATTATCATCAACATCATTATCATTACTGTCATGATGATATTCATGATGATGATGATGATTATCATCAACATCATTATCATCATCATTGTCATGATATCCACGAATCATCCAAAATTCATGTTCACACACTTTATGCCCCATTGAACGAAAGGGGGCGCTATTTCACTAAAATATGTAGTAGCCACAGCCGACGAATTGAAAATGCTAGGAAAAGGTTGAAATCATAAAAATCTTGATTAGATTCATTATAATGAATGTCATCGTGATATCAACGTCATCTTTCACATTATCATTTTGTCATTCGTCTTCGTCAAAAATATCAAGATCAAGACAGATCACCTAATTCGTCTTCAGTGACGAATTCAATGTCTAGTTTATTTTTATTTTCCCCCCCTTTCTTGTTTCCACGAAATCTCAAAAAGTTCTCAGTCAATTTTCATGACATTTCCGTCACTCATCAGGTCATATAAGGTCAAGCTCCAAAATCTTTTTCAAGGTCATCAGGTCATCATGACGTCATCCAGACGCCATTTTGTGAAATCATATTATCGTTCATATCTTCATAACAAGTCATCAAAAATGAACCATATTTGACACACATGAACTTCAGGTCAAGGGTCAACATAAAATGTCATCAAAATCCGCGCACGCATCATGACGCGCACGTACGCGCGCGTCAAAATTTAAAAATGCTCAAAATCACTTTTTAATCAAATTAGAGTATGGTTCAGGACATTTTAAGCATTTCAAAATTTTCCGTCCGTGCGCGTCCGCGCGCGCGTTATGCGCGCGCACAGCGCGTAGAGAACGTAAAAACGCCATTTTTTCGCATGTTTCATCTTCCTGATACTATTCTTGACAATTTCCAACTATTTACAGTCATTCTCGACCTTCCATAATGTCGTACGCGCGCATCAAACTTTCAAATTCGTGCGCACGTCAATGGGAATTCTAATGTAAAAAGTGGTAAAAACATGCCTATCTAGAATTCGCCATAGCTCCTCAGAATGCACGGAAACTCCCAGATTCCCTTACATATTCTGAAAGCCTGGGAGTTGTAGATTTGAATTCATGTAGAATTTTTGCCGATCTCATGTTCTAACGTCATCATATTTGCATATGAACTCAAAAAAATGATTTTGAAAAAATGACGTCATCATTTTTGTATTCATTTGCTAATATTTCAGTAATAGGTGATCGATTTTCTTCCAAATTTTGATATGTTATAGCTGAGACAATTCTCTACCAGATCAGTCACCACCATTTTTCATTTTGATGACGTCATCATACTGAAATTTTCAATGCAAGATGCCATGTCAGAATTTTCCCTATTTGCGTGTTATGTCTATGGAAGATGATTTTTTTTCGAATCATGAATCTACATGACATCGTTCTCTGAGCAGTATCTCAGTTATTCTTTGTCTATTTTCTTCCAGATTTTAATATGTTGTAGCTGAGACTATAAGCTTTTACAAGTGTGGTCTCCAATTTTTGATCAGATGCCGGCATCATGCCCAATTTTTAAGTACAAAATGGGATTTTAGAATCCCGTTTTTCGTGTACGTGCTATCTCTATGGGAAATATTCTGGTCTATCGGTAAAGCACATGACTACCATGGTCAAGGTACCTGGTTCGATCCCCGGGGCCGATTTTTTTTTTTTTTTTTTTTTTGCTTGTTTTTGCTTGTTATTTTACCATCCTCTTCGACTATTATAACATAAACAATCACAAATCATGTAATAAACTGCGTTATTTTCCATGTTATGTCTATTAGAACGTAATGTGTAGTAGTTTGTGTACAACCCTATGGAAATTTTGATTCCCTGTCGTGTATTAGAGCTATGGGGTTTATCTCCCAAGTATCCTGCAATATCAAATCGTCCTATCACAATTTCTCAAAATTGGCTTAGTCAATTATCTTCAAATTTTTGTCAGTGATCACTCCTAATAAGGTCAATTTCCCGCATCTTGATCGTATCTTCTTCACGAAATGTCATCTTTCTTTCATATTTGGCATGGCTAAGGTCAATGTCATTTCAGTCATGGTCATCACCATTATCATTATCATCATCATGATTATCATCAACATCATTATCATCATCACTATGATGATATTCATGATGATGATGATTATCATCAGCATCATCATCACCATCAATTATCATCACCATCATCATCATGATTATCATGATTATCATCAACATCACAGTATCACCATCACTGTCATAATATTCATGATGATGATGGTAATGATTATCGTCCACATTATCATCATCACTGTCATGATGATATAATGATCATCAACATCATTGTCATCATCACTGTCATGATGATATTCATCATGATGATGATGATTATCATCCACATCATTATCATCACTGTCATGATATAATCATTATCATGATTATCATCAACATCATTATCATTACTGTCATGATGATATTCATGATGATGATGATGATTATCATCATCAACATCATTATCATCATTGTCATGATATCCACGAATCATCCAAAATTCATGTTCACACACTTTATGTCCCATTGAAACAAAGGGGGCGCTATTTCACTAA
Organism: Heliocidaris erythrogramma; assembly: GCA_025617745.1. NCBI lineage: Eukaryota > Metazoa > Echinodermata > Echinoidea > Camarodonta > Echinometridae > Heliocidaris > Heliocidaris erythrogramma. Next base: position 13,303,534 of record CM046873.1, on the reverse strand, counting down.
TAATGTAGTAGCTAGAGCCTACGAATTGAAAATGCTAGGAAAGGGCTGAAATCATAAAAATCTTGATTAGATTCATTATAATTAATGTCCTCGTGATATCAACGTCATCTTTCACATTATCATTTTGTCATTCGTCTTCGTCAAAAATATCAAGATCAAGACAGATCACCTAATTCGTCTTCAGTGACGAATTCAATGTCTAGTTTATTTTTATTTTTCCACCACTTTCTTGTTGCCATGATTCCTCAATATCGGCTGAGTCAAATTTTATCAAAATCTCTACAGTCATGAGGACATATCAGATCAAGCTCGGGTATCTATTTCAAGGTCATCAGGTCATCGTGACGTCATCCAGGCGCCATTTTGTGATATCACATTATCAATCATATCTTCATAACGAGTCATCAAAAATGAACCATATTTGACATACATTAACTTCAGGTCAAGGGTCAACATAAAATGTCATCAAAATTTGCGCGCACATCATGACGCGCACGTACGCGCGCGTCAAAATTTAAAAATGCTGAAAATCTCTTTTTAATCAAATTAGAGTATTGTTCAGGACATTTTAAGCATTTTAATTTTTTCTGTCCGTGCGCGTCCGTGCGCGCGTTATGCGCGCACACAGCGCGTAGAGAACGTAAAAACGCCATTTTTTCGCATATTTTGTCTTCCTGACACTATTCTTGACAATTTCCAACTATTTACAGTCAATCTCGACCTTCCATAATGTCGTACGCGCGCGTCAAACTTTCAAATTCGTGCGCACGTCAATGGGCATTCTAATGTAAAAAGTGGTAAAAACATGCCCATCTAGAATTCGCCATAGCTCCTCAGAATATACGGAAACCCCCCAATTTCTTTACATATTCTGAAAGGCTGTGAGTTGTAGATTTGAAATCATTTAGAATTTTTTCCGATCTCATGTTCTAACGTCATCATATTTGCATATGAACTCAAAAAAATGATTTTGAAAAAATGACGTCATCATTTTTGTATTCATTTGCTAATATTTCAGTAATAGGTGATCGATTTTCTTCCAAATTTTGATATGTTATAGCTGAGACAATTCTCTACCAGATCAGTTACCATCATTTTTCATTTTGATGACGTTATCACACTGAAATCTTCAATTAAATACGACATGTCAGATTTTTCCCTATTTGCGTGTTATGTCTATGGAAGATGATTTTTTTTCGAATCACGAATCTACATGACATCGTTCTCTGAGCAGTATCTCAGTTATTATTGGTCTATTTCCTTCCAGATTTTAATATGTTGTAGCTGAGACTATAAGCTTTTATTAGTAAGCCCTCCAATTTTTAATCAGATGTCGGGATCATGCCCAATTTTTCAGTACAAAATGGGATTTGAGAATCCCGTTTTTCGTTTACGTGTTATCTCTATGGGAATTGTTTTGGTCTATCGGTAAAGCACATGACTACCATGGTCAAGGTACCTGGTTCGATCCCGGGGCCGATTTTTTTTTTTTTTTTTTTTTGCTTCTTTTTGCCTGTCATTTTACCATCCTCTTCGACTATTGTAACATAAAAAATCACTAATCATGTAATAAACTGCCTTATTTTCCGTATTATGTCTATTAGAAAGTAGTGTGCAGTAGTTTATGTACAACCCTATGGCAAATTGTGATTTCCTGTCCTGTATTAGTGCTATGGTGTTAATCTCCCAAGTATCCTGTATCATCATCATTATTATCATAACCATCATGATCATCATCGCTACTATTATATCATCGCCATCATCATTATGTCATTATAATCATAATCACCGTTATCATCACCATAATCATTTTACAATGACCGATACACATTTTGCTACATTCCTGTCCTCAGGAAGCATCTCCATTCATGGCATTCTTGACATCCTGTCTTCTGTTTAGTATTTCCCCATTAATATGATCATCCTGATTACAATCATGATCGTGCCAATTTAAGGACAGACCACCTAATTCGTCTTCGTGACGAATTCAAGTCTAGTTATCCTTCTTCTTCTCTTTCTCCTTCTCCTTCTCCTTCTTCTTCTTCTTCTCCTTCTCCATCTCTTTCTCCTTCTCCTCCTCCTTCTTCTTCTCCTCCTTCTTCTTCTTCTTCTCCTTCTTCTTCTTCTTCTTCTTCGTCGTCTTCTTCTTCTTCACTCCAAACTACTAACGGCATGCCAAACACTTTCCTCCCTATGTTGGGGGAGGTTTGAAGCTAATCTTAACGCGTGGTTATGATATGATAGGATACATACGCATGCCAGATGCTAGTTACACGATGTATGAATGATTCAACAAGGACGATTGGATCAATATTAACACGTGTTCAAAATCATGCTTGAATTACGATTATGATACACGTTCAAAAGTATAGAATACTCTCTTCATATTAACGTATAAGAAAAGAACAGTACATGGGTATACACATAGTCACTATTTATTGATAGGTTAGCAAACAGAACATACAAAAATGTATAATAGAAGTTTTCCCGAATATCCCCTTTTGCTACATGAAATTAAAATTCCGCGTTTCTTTATTACATAATTCTCGAGCTTATTCTTCTTAGCCAAGGGGGTCTACGAGGGACACATGCCCCCTCCCTCATCGAATGGTGACCAAAAAAGTACAGAACACAGAAATAAGGAGAGAGAGAGAGAGAGAGAGAGAGAGCGCTGGGGAAAAAGATGGAGAGAGAGAGAGAGACAAAAGGAGAGAGAGAGAAAGGATGGGAGATCTAGAGAGAGAGAGAGTGGAATAGAGAAAGGGAGAGAGAGAAGCGGAGCGAGAGAAAAATGGAGAGAGAGAGAGAGAGACAAAGGGAGAGAAAGAGGGAGAAAAGGATGAGAGATCTAGAGAGAAAGGAAAAGAGAGAGAGAGAGAAAGAGAAAGGATACGACCCCCCCCCCCCCAAAAAAAAAAAAAAAAAAAAAAAAAAATTTAAATGAAAAAATGAAAAATGAAAAATAGTAATAATAATAATAATTTTTTTTTTTTAATTAGCTCCAATGCCCCTCAGTGGCGGGGCCCACGCTACACCCCTGATGATGCTAAACAAACTATTTTGAGAGCAGGAATAGTGTTCCATGACAGAGCAGAAATGAAACGAGCATCTCTCCTTTTTTCTTACTTTTCTCTGACCCTTTCTTTCCATTTATCTTCTTCTTATATACATACCTTACTTTATCAATCAATCCATTCATTATCACTTTCTATCTTGCACACTCTCCACGCCCGCCCACAAGCTTTCTTCCTCGGTCAACTCTCTATCTTTTCCACGTCCGTTTACCACATTCTCAATCAATAAAAGTTGCAACAATATTGGAAGATCGATCAGCAGCGAGATGAAAGAAGAGAGACGGGAAAAACACCTACTTCAACAAATGCCTTCACCACGTTCGAGTTGAATGACCGGGAAAACACCCCGGGCACCCGGCAATTTAGCTGCGAGTGTTTCCAAATAACTTAAAAGGTATTTGAATGCATGAAGAATATTGAGTTTAAAGATAAAGTTGAGTTTTGGTCATGCGATTACATAGTGAAGAAAACTGTCTGGGAACAATTGGGAAAGGCTGATTATGTATGCGGTACATAATATATAAGAATTAGTAAATACTGAGAGATTTTTAATCATAAAAAGAATATAAGATATATATTGGCCCAGTCTTGCCGAAAATCAGATGCACTGCGCATAAAAATGTGTATATGGGACTACACACATACAGGTCATGTGGTATAAAAGTTTGATCCAAACTCTCGTCATCATGGGCGGCGATCCCGGGGGGAGGGGCGAGGGGACACGTCCCCACGGAAATTTAATAAAGCAATCAATGGTAAAGGCTAGTCTCCCTCCCCCCCCCCCCCCTCCCCCACCCGGTCGCGACAAGAAATCGCTACACAAGCTCGTCATAATTATTTCGAGTATGAGGGCATTCGAAGAGCAATCCTTTGCAGGGGACACTTCTTGTATAAGAAACCTAAAACCTGACATGACAAGAACGAAAGCTCACAATCATTTCCTCTATCATGTCTATACCACAACTCGACCTCCTCTTTAAACACTGCGTAGAAATTGAAGGTCAGTGGCGTTGCGAAATGCTTTCTTCGATTGCCCATCAGGATGGTTCTGAAGTGTTTAGATTTCTTTCCATTTTATTTTTTGCGGAGATGCTCGTAGCAATATTTCACGATTTAATTAAGTCAGCAAATTTGCCTCTGAAAATATTCGATTAAAGGCAATACTGTCTTGTTTTGACTAAAATCATCAGACTGAGTTGAATAACCTGTTTATTGTTCATACTTCAAGAAGTATTGTGTCGTAATTCTCGTACATAGAATTATAATAAAGCAAATAAAACTACTTAATATCAAGTTAGTAAATATATTTTCCATCTCTTGTGTTTTTTGCCAAATCTTCGTCTTTACCTTTAATCACAGAAGCATGATATGTGCTATCTTCATATCTTGTCTAGACGTGATGAAAGTGAAACCGCGAGTACCTAATTTGCTCATTTAGACACTCATTTGTTGGATGTAATTATTTTTATGTCAACCCTGTTTGCCCTTTTATCAAAGTGTTTTCCGATTACGTGATCATGATAAGGGCGATTGGAAATGGTTGCAAAAGTTAATTCAGCGTAGGGGCACAGTGATTAAAAGTATCGTGACAACCAACAACACATACCTGCGCAGTTTCTCTTATATTTCTTTAAAACTATCAGCATAGGCGTACGAAGAGGGGCTGCCAGTCCCCTCCCCCTCCCCCCCCCCCCCCCCCCCCCCCCCCCCCCACAATAGACAATCTTGCAATTAAATCACCCATATTTCGGCAACGGTCACCTCATTCGGGCATGTTCTTAACAATTTTCAAATCTTATCAAATATAGCCTTGTCAACTCCAAAGTAGGTAATTGTGTCAGTGGCCCAGGTCCACCCCCCCCCTCCATCCATCACTTTATGGATACGCCCCTAGCTGTAAATGATATATGATATGATATATTATATGAAAACTATTTTGTGTATTTGGTTGTACCTAAACTCTAGTTTAATGTCTTTCCTTCATGTGTTATTTATCATCATTAACTTTTCCGTATATAACAATGCATATAGCAGTGGAAGAGAAACCGAGTATCGCCTACTATATTCCTTGAGCAATGTTGAGTGGGTAAATCAAAACAATTTATAAACTGAGTTTCTGAAATAAGATGCTACAAGAGTCAAGTGGCTTAAACTGCCTCGAGTTGTTTATTTTGTTAAAAGCCATAGTTTTAACATTTTTAGTGACGTGAGAATGTGGTTGAATTGCGTACTACATGTAGATGTCATGAATAAATGATTAGTTTGTGTTAAATTCCCACGTCCTGTGTATTTGAAGTTGGAATGTTTTATGAATTTAATCATGCCTCTGTGTATGAAGTCGTAAGTACTTAATATCATATTTTATATAAATATACCCGCATATTCTAATCGCAAAAGTTTTGCCAAGAATTTCCAAGTCTGTTTTGTAATAACAAAACTATACCAGTATATTGTTCGAGGAGTCATATAACCTTGCGTAAGTTCAGTGTTGTGTATCATTTGATTTTTTAAGTGAAATAGCTATACAGCAATGGAGGAAGTGTGATATAATGTAGTTAGACATACTTATATAACCTCCTTTGAATACCCGTGTGTTACTCAGCAGAGACGAAGAATCAAATTATTAAAGAATTATTTATACAGGTATGCAATATGGAATGTCTTAAATAATGGAAACAGTTAAATAAGTTATTTATATGACATGTATGATGTATTAGGACATTCCCCATCTTGGATACGCTTCTTACGATATGGAGGATTGCCATGAGCAAATGGTATATTGAAATTTTGTAGGCTAGAGAGATTACAGAAGCATTGTCTTGAAATATTCTTAGTTTTCGGAATGAAATGAAATGAAATGAAATAAAGACGATACATTCATCGGCCCTATTTGGAATTATGTCACCTTTGCGAACAGGTCTTATTAGTGTTATTGACTCATGCATTTCAGTTGAGTGTTAGTTGGTTTAGATTACCTATCAAACGAACTAGGGTTCGCTCTCCATGCAGGTGCGTCTTTCGGTGGCGTTAAATATCGGTGCTAAGAAGAAAATGATCATCCGATTGCTACAATTGCACAATAGTCATTTTGTGGGTTGGAGCTAATGGGAAAGTTGACAACCGCTACATCACAGTGACCGTTTACCGATACAGCCAATTTGAAATTTCCATATGTATAGTGATAACAACTTTGTAGAAATGTCATAACTTTCTCATTGCTTATCCGATTTCGTTCATACCTTCACCAATCTGCTTCTCAGATTCTACTGCTTCCACACAAATCAAATTATTGAAAGGTTGGATTGCCCTTTAAAGACAGCCATCGCTTACCAGACCGTCACCAACAATAACAATTATGACCAAACTTCAGTCTGTGTGAACTGAAATAATATTGGCTTATTAATCAGTTCTGTGTAACATTTACATGTTAACGTTTTCACACGCATTACACATTTCTGGCTTTTCATTTGACTTGATTTTTTTTTTTAACCCCGGGCTTTTCTCATTCTGTTCTCATTTGCAGTTTCAGCCCCACTTTTTTCCAAGGCTAAACTAATCCCGTACTATCGTGGAGTTCTTCCACTTTGGTAAAATGCAATGTGAACTGAAAGTGGGCTAAGCTTAGTCCCGTACTATCGGTGGGGCAAAATCCTCGGTTAGCCCCACCGATAGTACGGGATTAAGCCAACTTTTGCAAGTCTGAAAAGCCTATTAGTCCCGTACTATCACCCTAGCCAGAGCGTTTAGTTCCACCTTTTTACATTAGCCCCACCTATGGTGGGCTAAAATAATCCCGTATACTATCGTGGAGTTCGTCTACCTTGGTAGAATGCAATGTGAACAGAAAATGGGCTAAGCTTAGTCCCGTACTATCGGTGGGACTAAGCAAAATTGTGCAAGAGTAGTGTTGTTGAACTTCCATGTTATTACTTTTTTATTGGTGCTTATAGTTATGTCAACACACTGTAGCAGATATAGCTTAGCTAAAGTGTTCTGCAATTTACCTAAATCACTCTGGAGCCCTAAGTATACACCCTGATACCATCATGCCTATTGAAATGTCCTTTCTTTCCTTCCAAAGGGCTAAACGTCTGGGGAGAATTATAGGCTGTTCAGACTACAGAAAAGTTATACGAGATTCGTATAAAGAAACTTCACATAAAAAATCGTCGTATAGATAAAGCAGCGTACAGACCGGACTACATATAACAACATCGTATCAAAAAGTCGTATTTTATAAAGAAACGGGTTTTGAACACAAATGTTTTGTACATAAGATTACGTCATTGACAGCGATGGAGCGTACAAAATTACGGGGCGCCGACATTTGCTCCGCAGTCCATATCTCGAAAGGTCAAAGGTTAAGGTCAAGGTCATGATTTGTTTTTTGTTCAGGACAATGTAAAGATTAGGATTAGGATTAGGGTTAGGTTTAGGTTTAGGATTAGCATGGCAAAGTTAAACCGGAGAAATTGTCGCAGGAGTAAATGTCATACATCCAAAATTACAGCCAATTGGTTTTCGTATAGTTATACGACACTCGTCATGATTGTATAGGTATAGTCTGAAAGGGGGGTGACTCATGAAAGCGTGACCCTTTCAGAAGTATTTTGAATGAATACGCCGAAGGTGAAATCAAAACACTCTTGACTAGTAAAGAGTGAAGCCCGAGATTGGAGAAAGTGGTGATCTGAAAAGCAAATTTAGTTTCCGAAACCCCTCGCATACAGACGAGGTATGATGCCGAGTAGCCGCATGCCGTGAAACTGTATTTTGAGAGCAAATGTTTAGATGTTATTTTTGGTTGTTGATTTGTGAAAGTGTGGCTATAACAACTGTTGCCGCGTAAGCCAATGTCTTCGGTCAGTTCCTGTCAGAAGTCCATCCATCAAATGAGTCATTACAATCATTTCTAACGAGAAGATTCGTCTATCGTAATAGTATTATCACCACAAAGTTATAATTACACTTCCCACAGTCAACAAGCAAGAATAACTTCTAAACAATTTCTCTGGAAATAGTTTCACTGCTAAAAAAAATTTAAAAATCGTTTTTTGATAACCACTATGTCCAACCTCTGAAATCTCGTTGTGTATAAACACGTTACATGTGTTGTGTGTGTAAAATCGCAATGTTGTTGATTTTTGCATAAGAATCTATTAAACATATCATCCCTTATCTCCTCTGCTCTCCAGTTCTCACTTTCTCTGTCTCTGCCCCCCCCCCCTCCTATACGCATGCATCCCTCATCTCCCTCCCTGTTCTCTCTCTTTCTCTCTCTCTCTCTCCATCCCCCTTCCTCCCTCCCCTCCCTCTCTTTTTTCTGACATTGGCACATCCTATCAAACTTTAATATTCCCACCTCAGTAACACACAATAAACCACCATTTCTAGAGAGTACTAGTAATCTGATCTAGGCTTTTAACACCTTTTTGATACCTCGTCAAGCAAGACCAGAAGACCGTATAGTAAATGACCCCGCTTTGCTCTTTAAAAGTGTTGGACTTCACGCCTCAAAGATGTTCTAAATGTAAATTAAGGTTTATAGGAAATGCATGTATTCGTGTATCACACCTTCTTTCCACTTCTTCCTGTCTTCTATAATCATGCAAATAGCTCTTTCTATCAATAAAATATTTAAACATTGAATACAATGCACTTGACTTGCATATATTTGAGGCCGCCATCGACATCAAGCGACTCGCTCATGATGACGGTCTCCAGCGTTCACAAATTCTGTTAATATACATATTGCCTTTGTATTTAGAAGTAAATTGTTAATGTCTGAAAATGTGTTTATATATTTTTCTGTAATATTATATTATTTTGTATCATGTTATTGAACGCAGAAATAAAATTCAATCAAACAAAGAAACAAAATATATCATGTGCATCTCTATCTATCATTGTATCTTCTCCCGGTTCGGAGGTTGATTGCAACATTTTCCCACACATCTCTGTTCTGTACCATTCTAGTGCACTCTTGCAATGTTTTTCCACTCCAGGTCTTAATGTTCTCTTCACAGATGGTTATCTACAATCTACATCTACACGTAGGCACAAACATAACTGATCAGGGTTTTAAAGAGGTCTGAGCATTATCTTGGTTATAAACATTCTGACCCCTGGATTTATATTTTTAATCATACAGAATCTACCATGTAACCCCCTCTCCGACAAGTATGTTCGTCACTACAACGACAATGTTGACGAAGGTGACAACAACAATAGTCAGACAATTCATGTCTGGCATAAATTTGATTTGATTGCGTAACTATTACGATACACGAAGGTAAATAAATGGAAAATGAATGTTCAGGTATGTATTTGTTTTAATGTCAAGGTAACAAACGAATGAATGAATGAAATATTATTTTAAACATGCTTTAACAAAATATGAAATATAATAAGGTATAAACAAATGTATACAATGAGAGACCATGTACGAAATAGAATAATCGCTAATAATAGAGGTTTTTCTGAAACGACATGATGTTAAGACGATAATGCTTAATCATTACCTCAGTAACCTTACACATGAGTTATATGCCGTAAAAGATACATACAAACACTTTTAACAAAGCCCTCAAACTAAGGCCAAAGGAAGAAAAAGTGAAATGCAAGAACTTACCGTGTGTTGCCTTCCCGGTATACACCTCCTATTGTGGCTGCAGCTAGCTTGAATGTGCCCTGTGCTAGCCCGTAGGTACGCCGAGAGTTCACCGAGACTGTTCACATGATAATAAAACAAGAGACGAGTCACTAATCAATTCAATAAAAACATCCGCTTTAAGTTTCCTTGAGAAGTGGGGGCAGCGGGGCCGCCCTTAAAAATAGCTTTATGGGCATTCTTAAAGCATGTTGAAATGAAGATGACAAGTTATGCTGTGTAGCGAGCCGGTGTGCAGTGCGACATGTACATTGTCTATAGACAAACCTTGATGTGAAGCATTGTGTGGATTCATAAAAGACTGCCCCCGTTTCTTTTTAACGCACAATTTGCATCTTGTGTTCTTTTGAAAGTTTGTGATATCATTATGAAATTGCTCACTCGATTTCCAAGTTCCAAAAATTGATTACCGCGTCATTTTGTTTTATTAATTCCATTTGTGAAGAGGTTTTCTTGAAATAGATTGAAACCCCACTTCAAGAAAAAGTCCGCTGATTATCTAAAGAGCAGAAAAAGTAACCACTGTATACTTAGACGATTTATATAAATCTATATATTTATATCAATCGACTTTTATTGGCAGGCTCTACAACACACATTCCTTCTTGGTGAGGGACAATCCGAACACGATGAGACCTTTAGAGAGAGGTGACAACTACACTCTAAAAAAGGATTGGTCAAAATAACCAATGTGTTGGTGAATATGTGTCCGACCAAAAATATTGGTAAAGAATGACCAATATAATGGTCAATATTACCAAATTATTGGTTAAAATGTACCAAAATTTTGGTCGGACACATATTCACCAGCACATTGTTTCTTTTGACCAATACTTTTTTAGAGTGTATCCAGGCTTGCGTGGTTTTTTTTTATTGAGAATGGACATTTATTACGATCAACAAGATCGCAAAGACATGGGAAAGGATCATCTCAAGTGAAATGCCCTATTGTAAAGGCTACCCTATCATATTCGGATTACATAATACTTCAATGAATTGTTCGCACATTTCAATAAGTGATGGGCAAGCTGGTGAAGTTGTCTGAGGTTGGTTTTCGCAAGTCTTTGCGATCGTGTTTAAGCGTAAAATTGTCAGCATGGTCAGGGATGTATCTTTCAGTTAAGTGCTAAATTAAGAAACAAATAAACTTATGACTTTCAGGGGAGCGTTTCATCAAGCGTTTTGTCAGTGATTTTTACCGACAACTGTTGTAAGCTACTGAAATCCTTGCATCTGATTGGCTAATAGCAAATTTGTTGGTAAAAATCACTGACAAGACACTTGATGAAACGCTCACCAGGGCACGGGGAAAACCGTAAATACATGTAGTTCCTTTAAGTGGACCTACTTGTTTACAAAAATGAGCGATACCTTCTGAAAAGATTTACAGAGTAGATTACCCGGATATTTATTAACTTTAGTTTCGAATCAAGACACTTTCAGATCTCATGTTGAGTAGTTTCGGAAACATTTTGAATGTTTTAAAAGAAGATCACAACAAGTAGCTATAAGCATGGTAAGTGGATAATAGCACAAATCACTGAGCTGAGATTGTATGGGTATAAGTTATACAGCATGCATATGAGCAGTAGGCCTTATATAACAGTCAAACCTGTCTGAGTGTCCACGTGTCTACCCGGCTTTAGTGGTCATTATACATTTATATCTTCCCCACTACCTTCTAAAAGAGCTGGGTAAAATTTTGGGTAAAAGGGAACATGCATATTTGCTGTGTATATAATCTAAGACAGTATTGAGTTAAAAGTGTCATGTGATATAGTTTTGACCAACCAGTGCATAAGAATCTATGTATGAGATATATGATACCCATTATTGGGTAAAATTTGACCCAGCTCTTTTAAACTGTATAGGGGAAGAAATTGGGTTGTACCCGTCTCCAAAGGCTGGCTACCTCTCAACATAATCTACAGAGACACATATTTTGTTTCCTTTTATAAAACAGATTCTATAGACCAGCCTTATAGTGTACAGTAAAACGTGACTCAGTCATGTCAGTATACACTCTCAGAAATATTGGTTAAAAATCATTAGGTTGGTTAATACATAAACCTACCAACTGTTGGTTAAAAAAAATGTATGTAAAACATATGGGGATTTTTTTTAAACCAATAGTTGGTATAGGGTCATATTTTAACCAACCTAAAAACTTTTCTGAAAGTGTACATAGTCACCTCTTGTACCAACTTCTTGTAATCCTCTTTCAAGACATGTTTCCGAAACTCCTCAAACTCAAGTCTGGTCTTTAGAAATGTCTCCCGAGTGGAAACTCCAGTTAATCATTAATCTGCTTTCTATAAGTCGTTTAAATAATTTTCCACACAGACCAGTACCAGTCCTGTCTATGGTGCCCATTTTTAATTATTTCTCTAAAGTGGATTCAGTAGAGAATTTCGAGTGCATTTGGATGATTGAATACACCAAATTCAAAGCATATGTCTTTATTTGGGGACCCAAAATACACGCAGTGCGGTATAATGGTAATAAATATCTGCTTTGCATGCAGTAACGATAAAATTTGCTGCTATTAATGTAGTGTTGTTGAACTTGTGCGGTCTTTTTGGTAACAATAGACAGTAAATTTGAGACGTTGCGACTTTTATTGATTAAAGTGAACTCAATTTGCCCCCAAGTTTGAACGTTTCATGACTCCTCTTTATCTATCTCTCTCTCTCTCTCTCTCTTTCTATCTATCTGTCTTATTCTCCTCCCCTCTCTCTCTCTTTCTGTCTCTCTCTTCTTCTATCTTCTCTACCTCTTTCTCTCTTTACACTTATGTTCTGTCTCTCCCTCTCTCCCTCTCTACACTCTAAAAACTCAAATGTTAAATCTACATTTAAAAGGTTGGAGGAGTGACAACATTTTCAAAATGGTAAGTGAACACTTTTAACATGCTGGATCCAACCTTTAAACTATTAGATCCAGCATATTAAAAGTGTTAATTTACCATTTTAAAAATGTTGTCACTCCTCCAACCTTTTAAATGTAGATTTAACATTTGAGTTTTTAGAGTGTATCTCTCTCTCCTCCTTCTCTCTTTCTGTCTCTCTCCTTCTTCCTCTTCCTCTGTTTCTTTCTCTCTTTTTCTTTCTATCTATAATATTTATATCTCTCTCTTCGTGTCTGTCAAATCTCATCTCTCTCTCTCTCTCTCTCTCTCTCTCTCTCTCTCTCTCTTTCTACGAGAGGCCTAATTTTGGTAACACATACCTTTTTATTTTATATTTATGCAGCTTAATCTATTACAATATTTATTTGAGGGATCCACACTCAACAAGCCCTGCTTTTTAGTGGATCCCTCTATTTTCTCAGCTCTACATTAACAAAAGGATAGACTATATAAAATACACATTTGTTATAAATCTTTTCGTTCACCATAAATATATATATATATATATTGGGGTATTGTATTGAATATTCAGTTTTGTGGTTTACTATGTAATTAATTGTTATACTGTTATGATGTTAAGTCGAGTTGAGTTGAAATAAATAAAATAAACTTGAAACTTGAAACTTGAAAACTAATGCAAAGTAGATTGTTATATGTCTTTTGAAGACCAGCTAGGGTTCGTTGATTTATTGCATGCCTGTGCATTCATCTTTACATCAGTCACTGAACAGCTCATCATGCTCATTGTGTAATACAATACGAACGCTCAATACAATATAACAAAATACAATACAATACAATACATTACAATATAATAAAATACAATATGATCATGCAAAAAGGGAAATGGGTAATATTTGTATTGTGGGCAAAAAATGCGTACGACAAAAGGGCTGCGGCGTAAGCGTTTTCATTTCAAATGGAAAATGCAACCTTAACAAAAATTACTTGGAATAGAGGAAAGCGTGCACCCACGTGGTTGTCAACATACATCCTACTACGAGACAAATTGATTAAACCAGCTGCAGTAAAAAAATTTAATGTAGTTTTTACTTGTAATATCATTATCAGTGCAGACCATATACCGTTTCTGATGTCAAGACGAACTCAATTTCACATTTCAACTTATGAAGGGAACATACAATAAATGGCATAATTATGAATAGATAAACATTTTTATCACAAGCTAACAACATGACCAAAATTACATCAAGGTTGAGTTTCATCTTGCTAGAATTGGACTAAATCTTGCTGAAAACTCTCATAGAGTGAACAGTGCTGCACGCAGAAATGGGTATATGACTACTAACAAATCATGTGACATGACATTTGGTCCAAACTCCTCATCTATTTCTCGTAATTTTTAGAATATAGGGAGATTTGAAGAGAACTCCTATTCAGGGTACATTTCTGCTATCATATTCTTCCAAATTGAAAATAAAGAGAATGATAAAGCTCACAACTTATTTTACCTATACCAGTACCCCACATCCTCTTTAACCCTTTCGAGACAATATTGACCACATTTTGGATTTTAGGTCAATAGCTTTTGATTCGGAGGTCTAAAAAAATATACCAGATGCATGAGTAGAAAGAGCAAAAATTTCTGCATGTCCATTTTTGTTACATGACCATGATTATTGTGTTTGATGCCAGGAATTTTACACATGAGAATAAGCTTTAAAATCCTTAAATTAGCAGCACACTGAGTTCAGAATTATTGGTTTTTTTATCAAATTGGCAATTCTTTCAACTTTTCAACAAATTTCTAACCATGTATATCATTTTCAAAGACAAATCACCTTATCAAAACAATGTAGCACTAAAAGAAAAATATTATTATTGCCAATTTGAAGAACGAAATGTGATCAATTTAGCACTTCAATAATTCATGTCCTGAAAGGGTTAAATATGATAGCTCAAGAGTAGACGCATCTTGATCAGTCGTTAGGTCATTAGACCCCGTTTCATAAAACTTGTTATCAATACCAAGTTATGATAGTTGTTATAAGCTACTGAAATCCTTGCATCTGATTGGCTGGGAGCAAATTTGTCATAGAAATGTGGCAGTTGTTATACTAATAACAAGCTTTATGAAAAGGGACCCTGATCATTGGACCTTACGTTTGTAAACTCTTGAACCCTGTCCATGCATGTAAGATATCTATCTCTTTACACATCTTCAACTGATAAATAATATTTATCGGTGGATGTATCGTTACAATAAAAATTATCTTCAAATCCGGGACAGGTCACAAAAATATTAATGAATTCCCTGTCTAACATGTCTCACGCATACATGACAAACATATCAAACTGAAAGAATTGGGTTAGTCGAGACGAGTCTTGATATCTCGAATGAGCTGACAAACATGACAAAAGAAGGCACAAACATAATTTTCAGAATGGTACAATAATCTCTTGGAAGTAAACCTCAAAACCATTTCTAACAACCGGTACTGTGCATTAACGATGTCTGATTTATGACATGTTTTTTTGTATTGTAATTAGGCCTATAAAAATTACAGACACTGTAAACTGAGAAAACTCTGAAACTGAGAGAAAACAAATCTGGCTAGTCTAGACTTAACTATCTCAAATTTTAAGCTATTAAAAAATAAAAGTCCCATCATCATTATTTTAGACGTGTTATTCTAGCTCTTTGCAGTAAAATTACTCTCTAAGTGTAGCGTACTGCAAATTATAACGATATCTCTTTTATGATGTTATATTTCTGTCATAATTATGCAAGTAGTAATAAGCACAGACACATACAAAAAACTGAGAGATATAAAAAGAAAGAAGATAATCATGTCAAATGAGGGGATATCCCTACTATATAATACCAATATACATGTACAAATTAGGGAATAAATATTTCAGACGTGTTACGACACAACACTTCAAACGACTGCGAACTAACATTGTCTGTATCATGCAAAAGGACGCCTATAGATTTGTTATCAACATCCATTACCCCCCCCCCCCCCCCTCGAAAAAGCGTGAAACCCATAGAATCCTTTAAAAAAGTTGTCTTTTCAGAAACCATTGAATAATTGTGTCGAATCGGATTTGTTTTTATTATTGTCTGTTCAAGGGAATACGTTATTACCTTTATTGCAAGTCTTGCTATAGCCTTCAGGTGGAAATATTGCTATACAACCTCGGATATCGCCGTAATCGTCAAAATTTGTTGCCAATTTGCGGATTTACAACAATAACTGCCTCCATTGGGACATGGCTAATACCCGATTATGCACCATATACAGCCTTAGAAAGTGCCATAGGCACATTATATAGGACGTTAACACAATGTTGCTTTATGACGCTTAGTTTGCCCATATAGAATTAGAATAATGACCCATTAGCATGATTAGATTGATTAGCTGATTAGTGCATGTTTTCATGCGATGATCTGACACAATTTATTCAAAGGCGACATTCGCCTCCGGGATTTATACCGTCAAAGATATAACATTAATATGACTTGGGTTGTCAGTGGGAGTTAGCATATTGGTTAGCATTAAGTTTGTTTAGTAATAAAAATAATAATAACAGTGGGTTCTTGTATAGCGCACATGTCGGTCAAACTTGACACTCCTGGCGTTCCACAATTACCGGCTGCGCTTACGCCGCTCTCAAGCTTTAAGCCCGGCTCACGCGAGGCGTCATTAATTTTGCTGACGTTAGGATCGCGTCAGTGACTTGTTCGTCTTTTCCGCATCATGAAAAAGTGATATCTTTTAAAAAGTGATTGCAAAAGTGCGAATAATAATCTTGATGACTTTCGTATGGGTTAATTGCCATCACGGGCTCAATAATTAGCGCAAGTACTGACGCAACCGAAATGACGCCTCGTGTGAGCCTGGCTTTAGATCCGGGTATAGAAATAAAGAATTCGACTTGCGCTATGATTGAATGCGGAGCATATACCGAACAATCCTTCATTCAGCTTATCAACAGTTAATATTAACATCAATTCAGTGTCTTGTGAGTATCAATAATAACAGAGACAGAAAGAGGAAGAAAAACCATGTTAACATTTTTTGAATAAGGACCAAAAAGTCTGCATGTTTTCATAACTGATAGCACAATTGATAACATAATTTGTACAGATTGATTCAATACAATACAATACAATACAATACAGTAAGCATTTAGTACGCCCTTCCCATAAGGCTCGGGAACGAAAGATAGGAGATAAGATAGAAACATAGAAAACAAATACAGATGCATGACGACCAAAGTTCATTCAATGTTAATTGGCTAATCACTTATCTATGTGATATTACTACATGAAATACAAGTGATATAGTGACACCCTGATATGTATCGTTACCAATTAAAGTCAACAAGTCTCATTAATAACGTTCAGCAAATCTTGTAATGTATATGATGTGCACAGTCATGTTGTTGAAAATGTGAAAAAGATAGGGCTCAAATATGGCATTGACACATCCTCTGCTAAGATTAAATTATAGAAATCATTAACTTAAAAAAAATGAGTCATTGATACTTCTTATTTGAATATAGATACGATATACATTATTTTATTGCTGTTCTCATAAACTTCGTGACCGAATAAATGTATATTACCAAGTGACAATGTTGTAAATTTTATTCAACCGTCAACATAGTATTCTTCAAAGTACTGTCGAAAGATTTCTTTAGTGTTATTGACGGATTAGTTCAAATGGCCCTTATCATTCATATATGAATATTTACCCGAATAACAAAACAGAAAGGTCTTAATGATTTTACAGTCGCATAAAACATGCAGATTTTTAAGCACTTTTAGGAGCTTCACTTCACGACACCCTGTCAACAAAAGTTCACTCCGAGATGAAAAAGGCTCTAATCTCACCTTACGTTATAAATTGGCAAATTTCAAAGAGGAAAATCGGTTTGCGATAAACAAGGCAATATTGGAATACTAAAGGTTATCTGCCGATAAGTTAAGCACACCTTAAATTACGATCTAGGAAACAAATATATATGCCCTTTCTCCCCCTTTTTTGATTGTCTGAAGACCAAATTCTTATCTCAACTACTTGTTGGTATGGAATCACCTTACTATTTGTTTTGGGACTCGTGAAGTAATATCAGAAAAGAAGCAATATACTCTGAATCTGAACTGTAATAAAGCCGGGTATATGGTTCAGCCTAAGACAGGCAAATACAAAAGGTTTGGGCGCAATAAAATGAAGATAATTTTGATGAAATGAAATCGAACTTTTTTCAAAGTATGTGTTTGTGTGTGGGGGGGGGGGGGACTGAGAAGGAGTGACCTACGACCCGCTAGGGGTAAGGACACTTTCCTTAAGGATGCTTAAGACATAATTGTACTCGGGGGGGGGGGTGGGCGTTTCATCAAGTGTCTTGTCAGTGTTTCTTTTTACCGACAAATTTGCTCTCAGCCAATCAGATGCAAGGATTTCAGTAGCTTATAACAGTTGTCGGGTAAAATCACTGACAAAATACTTCATGAAACGCTCCCCAAAGCCTGATGAATGCCTACATGGTAAAATAGAGGAGAAATGTAGGAATTTTTTTTAACAAATTCGTAAATCTGAATGCTAGCCATAAATGAGATATCTCATTTTTAGTTGAAAGATCTTCAAGAATTTCTTCTTGCTACTCTTCCTCTTTTTCCATGTCTTATTCTCCCCCTCCCTCTCTCTCGCTCTATCTCTCTCTCTCTCTCTATTTATCTATCTATCTCTCTCTATCTATCTCTCTATCTCTCTCTATCTCTCTCTCTGTATCTATCCCTATATATATATATATATATATATATATATATATATCACGTTTTCCCTGACGAAGGGGGAGGACCCCCGAAAATTTGGAGAATAAAATTTCTGTAATTGGCAATCAATGCATTTCAGTCATCCTTTATTTTGATATCATCATAGCCTATGCCAATACGTGGAACATTATGTATATATATATATATATATATATATATATATAAATGTGAAAGAAATTGCGAGAATAACGTTGCGTAGCTCAATCAAAGTTCCCCAGAGCTGTCCTCCCTTTTTGAAATTTTTGCAAAGGCTGAAAAAATGTCTCCGCCGGGAATCGAACCCGGGTCGTTGGCTTAGAACGCCAATGCCTTAACCACTAGACCACGGAGACGGGTTAGTGGTTGGCGTTCTAAGCCAACGACCCGGGTTCGATTCCCGGCGGAGACATTTTTTCAGCCTTTGCAAAAATTTCAAAAAGGGAGGACAGCTCTGGGGAACTTTGATTGAGCTACGCAACGTTATTCTCGCAATTTCTTTCACATTTGTATTTATTTCCACGAGATTTGCCAAAGCTGTTGTATATGTTATTTCCTTACACTTGTTAATAATTATTCTAATGTATACATGTATTCAAAGCATTCGCTTGGATCCAGCTGAGGCACGCGGCTTGTCTTTGTTCAAAACTCACCTGCCCCCGACAAAGGAATTAATTAATAAGGTTGAGGATTTGTCAATCTGTCGGTCAATTGAATCTGGTGTCGCCGAAACCACTAACCCGTCTCCGTGGTCTAGTGGTTAAGGCATTGGCGTTCTAAGCCAACGACCCGGGTTCGATTCCCGGCGGAGACATTTTTTCAGCCTTTGCAAAAATTTCAAAAAGGGAGACAGCTCTGGGGAACTTTGATTGAACTACGCAACGTTATTCTCGCAATTTCTTTCACATTTGTATTTATTTCCACGAGATTTGCCAAAGCTGTTGTATATGTTATTTCCTTACACTTATATATATATATATATATCTCTCTCTCTCTATCTCCCTCTATCTCTCTCTCTATCTATCTCTATCTATCTCTATCTATCTCTCTCTATATCTCTCTCTCTCTCTTTGTTTTGTTTGTTTGTTTGTTTGTTTGTTTGTTGCCTTTCGCACTCCAGCCATGAACAAACAATACAAAAGGCAGATGGACGTTGAACCAGGGAGTTGACAGTTCCCTGGCCGAACCATGAGCCTACTTAAGTTGAACTTACAGAGTCGTTGAGGCAGTATAAAAGCTCCGGGCAATGCTAAACCTTCACTGCTGGGTTTTTAGCTACCGATTGACCTGTAAATGTCCTAGTAGTTACTATGTATAGTTGCTTTTGAAGAAAAAAAACAAACATCCCGATTCCCCTCCCATGTATGTGAAATACAGGGAGTTAAGAAAACGATACTGAAGATGATTAAAGGGAATCTTGAGTTCTGGGAAAGGTGAAACATAATTTGTGAGCTTTCTCATTCCTGTTATATCAGTTTGGAAGAACATCAAAGTAGAAAAATCCACTGAAAGAGATTGCTCCTCAAATTCCTTCATCTTCGAAATATGACTAGAAATAGCTGCAATGTTCGGGCCGAACAGTCATGCCACTTGTGAGTGTAGTCCCATATCCGCGAGATTGGGTCCATTTCTCATCTATTTTGATGATTCCAAAACAACACAGTATAAAACAATTATTCTTATGTAGACATGGTCAACATTTCCCAATTCCTTTGAGAGCGTTTCTTTGACAATGTAATCACATGACCAGAACTCTTCTTTATCTTTAAAAGGCGGGAGTATGAAGGGAAGATGCTGAAGGACGGAGGGGAAGGAGAGAAGAATACAGATCCATAGGAGATAGAGAGACAGAAACAGAAACAGAGAGAGAGAGAAAGAGAGAAAGAGAAAGACTGGCACAGAAGTGAGACGGAGAGAGGTATACAAAACATAGGATATTTTGGGGTTATGAATGATAAGAATCTGATAGGAATATTTAAAAGAGGGAGGATAGGTAGTGAGAGAGAGAGAGAGAGGAATAAAAAAAAAGTGCGCTGGGCAGATCAGAGAGGGATGCTGAGCATCAGGGAGGAGCTATCACCATGGTAACCGTCTCCCACTTCAAAGCACGGTACTGAACTCAAGTGTACTGCACTTTCCATAAATGACAACATGACTTGCCATAAGTCAAGCAAGAGCATTGGAGAGGGTCACTCCTAATTCGGTAGTCAATTGAGCGAACAACGACTCTTTTCGTGAAGGGGTTGACGTAAAGGCCAACTTAAGCAAATGCACGTCATTGGAACTCCGTCAAAAGTCACAATTTCGATTTTTCAATATGCAACATTCAGTGGCATAGCTGTGGAGGCAGGGGTATAGCTCCCCTTCCCCATAGAAAGGCAAAAAAGTGAAGAAATCGAGGGGGGGAGTTTATAAAGAGAGAAAATGAGAAGAGGAGAAAAGACAATGAGATATTACACTACATCACAAAACCCTCACCCGCTCGGTCGCTTTGATCCCTCGCATTTCATTAACCTGCATGTAATGTAATGTGATGTAATATAGCCACCCCTCCCCCCCCCCCCCCCCCCACTCCATGGCAAGGCCAGTGCTCCTCGAAGACGAGGTCTACGATACATCGATATACCGCTCGTGAAACTTGCCAATATCGTAGATAGTCTTCAATATCATTATGCACAGAAAATACAACTTTTTTAGAATTAAATTTCAGAAATACGAAGCATGAAACATGACAAGAAATATACTTTTTAACCATTGCAAAACAACAAATAGATCTGGATTGTTTCAATTACATAGAAATAAACAGAAATCTCCCTGAACTTACTTTTCGATTGATGTTGTATTTATTTAGAAAGATATAAAAACATAAAATTTGATAAGTTACTAATGCTAAGAACACTAGAACAATTTAGCAATAAAAATTATAAGTGACAACATTAACATGACTAATGCAATGTAGACTTGATCGTATAGGCATATGTGTCTTCAGTGGAGCAAAGTTTTACTGGGTTTTTTCAACTGCATGTACAGTTAACAACAAAATTATTCATACCCCTTGGAAAATACTAGTTTTTTGCATTTTTCCTAAAAATGAGTGGTTAAATGAAGTTACTTGCACATCACTTGAATACATTTTAGTTATCATCTGCAAATGAATGCCGTTTCCGGTTTCACCTCATTTGCATAACAATAGAAAAGGTGAGTTATTCAAACTGGGCGATGTTCAAAATTATTCATACCCTTGGTGATTTATTGACTTTGTCAATCAGTATGAATCCGATCCTTGTTATTAATGCTTGTAATTCACTTTATTTTAATACACCGTCACAAGGCTTGCGGAGGGGTCTCTGCTGGGATATCAGGCCAGTACCTGTTCTCCAATGGCTCAATCTCCTTGAGGATGTGTCCACACATGCCTTCACCTGACCTTCAGGGAGTTCATTAGATTTCGTGTCCTACAGGTGATGCAGTTATCGACTTCATGATGACAGGACTATGATATTGAAATTTTCGGTCATTTATTCCATGCATTTTAATGAAAATTCTGTATCTACTTATGAAGCAAAGCACCATTCCTGAAGAGCCCTTCCCTTTTGCACTGCCTGTGGGAGGGTTCACCTTTATTCATTGGCCCCATTCTTAATCAGAGTGCTCAGGAAGGCCATGTTGGTGATATTAAAGTCATTGCATGACTCTAACGTCAGGTCACCATGAATAACAGTATGTAACCTTCGAGTACCATACACATCCCACATTGAGTGTTACTGTATATCAATCTTCATATGGTATATTCTTTGTATCTTTGGTATGAAAGCTACAATCCTTGATATCAAAATGAATGTAAACCAAATTTATACCATATGCCCTCCATGTTACCAGCTGCAGTGCACAAAATGCTACCACTTTGACAGTGCACTGGAACATAAAGATCAGTATTTTAAGCTTCACTAGAGTACCCACTTGCAGGTGTCCATATCAAAAATGTGTCAGTCAGTGTAACTGAATAAACTGATAAAATTGGCACCATCCAACCTTTAGACAACTACCATGGCCTCCCTAAACATTCTTAATAATAATGGAACAAAAGTATCAGGAAACACCTTCCCTTGACAGTGCAACAGTGAATGCCTCTAGGGAAGTCTCTCCAGGAAGAGTGCTAAATGTTTCAACTTAGATACAGAATTGTCATTAAAATGTAAGGAATATTAACGAAAATATCAATATCATAGTCCTATCCTCATGATGTCTAAAACTACACCACCTGCAAACACAAAATCTGCTTTAAATCCATCGAATCCCCTGAAGACCAGGTGATGGCATGTGTGGACAACATCCTCAAGGAGATTGGGCCATTGGAGACCAGGTATTGGCCTGATATCTCAGTAGAGACCTCCAGAAGCATTGTGACAGTGTGAAGAAAGTGTTACGAGCATTAATCACAAGGACTGGATTCATACTGCTTGACAAAGTCAATAGATCACCAAGGGTATGAATAATTTTGAACATCACCCAGTTTGGATAATTCACCTTTTCTATTGTTATGCAAATGAGGTGAAACCAGAAACAGCATTCATTTGCAGATGATAACTAAATGTATTCAAGTGATGTGCAAATTAAATTCAGTTAACCATTCATTTTTAGGAAAAATGCAAAAAACTAGAATTTTCCAAGGGGTATGAATAATTTTGTTGTTAACTGTATATATATATAATATATAAGTGTAAGGAAATAACATATACAACAGCTTTGGCAAATCTCGTGGAAATAAATACAAATGTGAAAGAAATTGCGAGAATAACGTTGCGTAGCTCAATCAAAGTTCCCCAGAGCTGTCCTCCCGTTTTGAAATTTTTGCAAAGGCTGAAAAAATGTCTCCGCCGGGAATCGAACCCGGGTCGTTGGCTTAGAACGCCAATGCCTTAACCACTAGACCACGGAGACGGGTTAGTGGTTTCGGCGACACCAGATTCAATTGACCGACAGATTGACAAATCCTCAACCTTATTAATTAATTCCTTTGTCGGGGGCAGGTGAGTTATGAACAAAGACAAGCCGCGTGCCTCAGCTGGATCCAAGCGAATGCTTTGAATACATGTATACATTAGAATAATTATTAACAAGTGTAAGGAAATAACATATACAACAGCTTTGGCAAATATCGTGGAAATAAATACAAATGTGAAAGAAATTGCGAGAATAACGTTGCGTTTCAAAAAGGGAGGACAGCTCTGGGGAACTTTGATTGAGCTACGCAACGTTATTCTCGCAATTTCTTTCACATTTATATATAATATATATCCATGATGAGGGCATGATATTTCAATCACAAACTTTCTAAGTAATTTCTCCCGGGATCTACGTAGACACTTTAACTGATTGCTTATTCAGGTCAGTTGTTAATTTATATGCATGTTATATCAATCAACCGTCAGCACTGTGACAATTAGCGAAGAAAATTCCCTCTTGATTAATGTATCAAGGGGGGGGGGGCTGTATGAAATATGAAGAGGCGTAGACACAGTGAAGGTAACAGGATTTGCTATTAAAAGGGGTAGGGACACCCCCCCCCCCCCCGCCCATCATGAAACCAAATTTATCAATGTTTGCATGGGGGCATTGGTGCCGTACATAGGCCAAATCATTAAAGCAAGTGAAATCGAAATAAGCGCATTTAAAATGCATTATTTTTTAACATGAGCCAAAAAACGGGGTTATCGGTATCCACTACTATTTGACCAACTTGCCGTTTGAATTTTAAATTACATTTTTATTTGGAATTGTAGGGCACTGGGTTTTTTTCAGTTCCATGTATTATCATATTCTATTACAAACTCAGAATATACAATTTGAGTTTGCAAACACTAAAAATTACGATTTTTTTTTCTTGACTCATATCCTTTTCATCCAGCGACATGTCATTTAATTAATCTGGGGCAGAAATTTTAATTAAAAATTCCATCAGAAGAGATTACCTTTTCTTCCATATTAGTCCGCACATATCAGGGGCGGCGCGCCGGGGGTGGGAGGGGGCAGGGGGCACAGTGACCCCCCCCCCCCCACCCACACCACTTTTCAAAGTACCCCAAAAGTGCCCTTTTTATTTCTGAAAAATGCCCCTTTTTCTCTAAGTGCCCTCTTTACTATTAAAAGTGTCCCTTTTCCTTTCTAATACGTGCCCTTTCCCCTTCTGATAAGTGCCCTTTTTTCTCTTTCTGATAAGTGGCCCTTTTCACATCTGATAATTTTCTCCTTATCTCTAATAAGTGCCTTTTTTCTCCTGATAAATGCAATTTTACTTTAATTAATTTCTAATAAGTACCTATTTCCCCCCCCCCCTTCTGATAAGTGCCCTTTTCCTACCTAATAAGAGCCCTTTCCCTCTTGTCATAAATGCTTCTTTTTTATATCTTATAAGCACCCCTTTCCACATCTGACAAGCGCCCTTTCCTCTTCTGATAAGTGCCCCCTTTTACTTATATTTTCCACTGTTTCTTACAAAAAGAGGCGTATCTAGCTTCAAAGAATCGGTGCGGCTTTATAGTAATAGGTACTGCAACTACAATGCCCCTCACCAAGTATAAGGGCAATACGTTCTGAAAATTTTCCCCAAACTCGCTTACTACACTCGCTCGCTTTTATAGTATGTAATGAAATCAACCAGATCGCATAAAGTATGATGATATCGATGTAATCATGGTAATCCTAATGAAAAGCGACATGGTTAATGTACAAATTAAAAAATCATTAGGCATTCCTTCGAAATTAATTTGCTGTTTTCATTTTCATTACATCACTGTAAATAATGCACAACCCAAGAACTTCATCATTAGGAAAAAAGTCTGACAATTTTTGCTCGCTCGCTTCGCCCGCACATGAATCATTAGCTGAAGCAATGTCCAGAACCACAATAAAAAAGGAAGAAGATGAAGTTGATCTTAATCAGACTGTAGGGTATACCAATGTCACGACGTAGTCCCTGTTTTTGCTTTGCTGTTTACACTTTGTAGGTGCTCATTTTTTCTCCCAAAGTGCCCTTTTTCACTGGTGCCCGCCCCCCCCCCCCCCCCCACTTTGAAAGACGCTCCACCACCCCTGGCACATATGGAAATAAGTCGTGCATGTAATTTGTTGACACTGTGGTGTACACAGTGTTGTAGCGTGGGTCCACACATTGAGGAAGCATTATTGTTATTATTTTTTGGGGGGCACTGGTCTTATTCGTTGAATGAAGTGCAAATCACTAAGTCTACCGATTAGGCGGAGGGCGAGGTAAGGGATCCTATCATTTTTCGCCCCCACCCCTTTCATTTTCTTCCAATTTTCTATCTCCCCCCCCCCCCCACCTCTCTCTCTCTCTCTCTCTCTCTCTTACTCTTTCTCTCACCCTCACTCTCTCTATATGTACATCTTCACTCTCCACTTCACCCTTCAACCCCCCCCCCCTTTTCCTCCTCCCTCTCTCTCTCTCTCCCTTCCTCCTCCCTCTCTCTCCCTCTCTCTCTCCCTCCTCCCTCTATTCTTCCCCCTCTCTCTTCCTTCCCTCTCTCTCTTTCTTTCTGCCATTCAATGGGAAGCATGTGTATCCCGTGCCCTCCCCCTAACCAACGAGGTACTACCTCATTGCCCTAACTACGCCACTGAATATACAACTACAATATAACATAGTCGAGAGAGAGAGGTGGGGGGCTAATAAGGCCCCGGGTGCAATTTTTCTGTTTCATGCTATTTCATATAATGAAGAAGGCTCAGGAGTCAAGACAGACAAGGATGTGGAACTTCCCTTGGAAGAATCAGGGAATTTTTATTTCGCGTCGTTTTGGTTTAAGGCCATATCCATGCATGGGGGAACATACATTGGTACCATAGTATGACCTATATATGACCTCGCTCAATAATGCGTATTTTAATTAATGCAATCAATCTTGTCGTAGATAATTTGACTCTTCTCATCATCCCACTCGTCACGCTACATCATTGTGTTGCCCCACACTATTCATCTGCGACACGCAATGATTTGTGTATTGATTGCAAACTCAGTTCATCGATACACTGTCTACAGCACAGAGCAAAAGTGGCGACAGCTATGTCACGTGATCCCGATGAATCCACCAATCAGCGATGCAGGAAAAAGTGCGCTGTATATATGAATAGATG
Organism: Heliocidaris erythrogramma; assembly: GCA_025617745.1. NCBI lineage: Eukaryota > Metazoa > Echinodermata > Echinoidea > Camarodonta > Echinometridae > Heliocidaris > Heliocidaris erythrogramma. The sequence continues at coordinate 13,276,943 of CM046873.1, read as the reverse complement.
AATAGAGCGATATGTGCGAGATAAAAATGAACCCGGTCGTATTGATTCATTAATCTGCATGGTATTGACATTATGTACAGTGATTCATGCAAGTTTCATTACTGAACAAGATGATTCTCCCTTCCGTGGGCTCATATTCTGCAAATTATATTTGATCAATCTGCACGGTCATGAAATAAAATATATACAATTCTATGATTTCAAAGTTTGTATCTACCATCCTGCCCTGAGATGTTTTAATAGCAAGAACTTTATTAATACACTCATATTACCTTACTCAATCATTATTTGAATGAAGGACATAAATTAACTGATGATTTGGGGGTAATGCAGGTATAGCGAACTTTTAGAAATGGAGTTATATCATTAAAAAATGACCCCAAAAAGTAAAGGACAATCCCACCTTTGTAATAATTTGATCTGTGTGATAGCAGAAAAGTCAGAGAAGCAGATTGGTGACTTGAGAGCAGCCAAGTATTTCACTCCCGTAATAAAGATCAGTAATATTAGAGAGTTAATGACATCAAATCTTTCGAAAATAAAGAAAAATGAAGAGCAGAAAGAAGAATAAGTGGAAGGAGTGAAGAAACAATTTTACTCTCTTCAAAATATCTTCCACTTCTCAAAGTTTTTGGGGTTTTTTTTGTTTCTCATTCATTATTCATTCTGGTGCTTAGTTATGCTTTATACCCCCTGGAGATCCCCCCCCCCCCCCCCCCCCCAATTCGGTAGCTGTGGCCTTTATTTATAACTAGTAAAATCTTTACTTCGATGTAAAACTACAATGACTGATGTGAATTTGTTTCCAATAGCATTAACATGTCACAATGAGGATAGTCAGTTTCTATGCATGCGCCGATCTAAACACAGGCTACTCTTAATTTGATCGTCACATGTGACGGTAATATAGAGCAATGCAAATAATTGCCTAATTTCTGCTCGGACATGCGGTGTTTAATTATCGCTGTCGAGATGAAATTTTAAGATTCGTTATCTGGTTAATGTTTAAAGATGCATAAAATTAAAAGAGGTTTCCGATTATACATCATCATTGTGGTTTTTTCAATGTTAATGAATTTGGATTCAGAAATGAAAATAATGAAAGGTTTCAGGCCTCATGATCGGGAAAATAATGAGCCGCCAGAAATTTTGTGTACCCTTTTCCCGTGATATTGCCTGACAGCAAAAAAAAATAGGTGATCAGATATTTTTTTTTTTTTTTTTTTTTTTTTTTTTGGGGGGTGACAAGTTTTAAAAAAACGTCCCCCCCCCCCCCCTTCCCCTCCGATTTGTGTGGGGGAACATTTTCTTTGTTACACTTGATGTGTACCTACCAGGTTGGATTTCCTTTTACCCCAATGTATTACATGGGTGCTATATAGGCAGTACACCCAGTTGTTTTTATGCCTACACTGATCATTGCTGATTTTCCTGACTTCTTTTTATTCTCACTTAACTTTAGTAATCATCATTTAATCAACTCCAAGTTAAATATTTATTCAAGTATCGTACCATTCAACCAATTACTACGCCTGCATCTTGCTCGTACAGTATACTAATTTGTATCCAGCTTGATTTCTTTATCTCTCTTAATTTCTAAGACTTAAACCAGTGACAAAACAAGTCATAAGGACTTGCTTTGTCCCTGGTTTAAAACTCTCTTGGACTTAAATATAAATCCTTTGGACTTAAAAATACGTCTTAGAAATTAAGAGAATATGCTTTCTATGATTATCTGTATACTTATCGTAATTGTATATAAGTATGTGTTTTATGCTGTTGAATAAATCGCAATTCGGCCATTGGCCACGATGAAATTTTTTACAATAAACCATTTAAATTCAATTCCATACAAAAAAAATTCAACGGAAAGAACTTTTCTAGGTTCACTATTGGCTGTATAGGAGCGTCAAATGGACTATATACGAACATCAGTCTTTCTCTTAGCATAATTATAGAATACTTTATGTTTGATCAGCAAGGCATCCGTTTATTCAAGAGATTATTGCCATTTGAAAGATCAATTATCACACTAATGAGGTCACGTCAGACATCGTGACGAGTCTCAAGAGACAACCTGCTATCATTACGTTTCTGAAATTATACTTGAGAAATAGTAATGCTCCAATGCGATCATAATGAGTCCTGCCTGCCTGCATGGGCATCAAAACGCAGTCAAGATGCAGCGTTAGTACTCGCTAAAATATACTCTGTAAAAAGACATACTAACGACATAAAGAGTGTAATATCTATAGAGTTCTGCAAAAGTAGAGATTTTTCATGCCCAATGAGGTCTTAATGAGTTCTGTGTATAGGCCTGTGAGAACATATGCAGAATGAGTTATTACTCCTCGAAATACTTATTTATATACCTGTATATAGATGTGAAAAAACTTGACCTATTCCTGTTTCTGATAAAGAGCTGGCTAATGCACTGGCGAGGGGGGGGGGGGGGGGGGCACGCAAAATAAAATCTGACATATCTTATATACACCACACTAGATACAAAAGAGTGTTCCACCTAATTGTGGCACAGGCAGTAATTTTTTAGCCCCAAAACGCACTTTAAAAAGTGATAACCCTTTTCTTTTCTTTCCTTTTTCTTTCTTTTCTTGCAGATCTTTTAGAATAGTGCCCCCTCCCCAGACCAGAGAAAACTGGATACGCCAATTAGCTAACAGTCGGTGTGTGACAAAAAAAAACAGTTCAGGTGCAGGATTATTACTCATTGGAATACCCTATATAAAAAGACATGCAAAGAATTGTGCAATATATATAGTTATAGGAAAGTAGAGACTTTTTGTGTCCCAATGCCGGCCTAATTGGGTGGGCGAACAACCTGTGTGGCATTAAGAGCAGTTCAGATGCAGGATTATTACTCATTGGAATACTCTATCGAAAGACATACAGATGGTGCAATATCTAGTTATAGAGAAGTATACTTATTAGCCCACACAATTAAGCCAGCTTTGGGACATAATTATTCTCTTATATAGTAAGAGAATAATTATGTCCCAAAGCTGGCTTAATTGCATGAGTGGGCTAATAAGCTACGTGTGACATCAAAATCAGTTAAGATGCAGGATTTTTTTTCTTAAATTGGAATGCTCTATAAAAAGACATAAAAATGGTGCAAAGTATAGTTATAGAAAAGTAGAGAGTAAGTCCAATTGCGGTCTTAATTGGGGGGGGGGGGGGCTTGGAATATTCTTCTCTTTTCCTCTATCAAATGAAATACTGAAATAAATACTGCCGATCATGGCGATGTACAGAGAATTATCATATCACATAATATAATTATCATTATATTATGTTTTTCTGAAAGCTGTATAATTTTCTATACATTTTGATAATTGTGTTATTTGTGTTATGTACATCAACTAAAAATGAAGTTGTATGATTTTCATTTGTACTGAATGAATGCAATAAAGAATGCTACAAAACAAAATTCCACGCCCCGGTGCTGCCTTAATAATTGGGCTAATAAGTTTTGTGGGCATCTGAATGCAGTGTATATTATGCAGCGTTACTTCTTGAAAAAGACTCTCTCTCCAAAAAATCAAATGTGCAAGATACTGATATGTTTCTAGAAAAGTAGATGAAAGCCCCACAGGGATATAAATAAGTGGGCTAATGAGTGCTATTAAAAGGAGTTTATTACTCCAGACCTTGTGGATACTCTTTTTAAAAAAGACATACAAATGATACAAATTTTTGAGAATGTCTGTATCCCATATTACCCATTGCGGTTTGAATTGAGCGGAATAATGAGCTCTCTGTGGGCAGATTGTCTCGTGGCAGTCTCTACGAGCAAATAAAATATAAATGTGGCACGAAAAAGAGACATGATAGCGAAGCTTTTCGACCTGCACTCATCAGGTTATCACGCAGGTATGTAACAAATTACTCGAAATCAACTATATTATACTCGATGAACCCGGACGCAACCCGGACGCCGTAGAAACATCTTCTTCGACTGTATGCAATGAATTCAAGCTGAGCGAGCAGGACCCACCCCTCTCCTTCTTTCTCTCACTCTCTTCCCCTCTCTCTCTCTCTCTCTCTCTCTCTTCTTTCTCTCTCTCTCTCTCCATCTCCCTCTCTCTTCTCTGTTTTACTCCCTTTTCACCCCTTCTTTTTCCTGCCTTCTCTCTTCCTTCTTCTCACACACAGACACACTCATTATCTTTCATTTTCCTCCTTCCTCCACCCTCCTTCTCTGCATTCCCTTTTGTTTCCACACCGTCTTCCACTTCCACTGTACTTTCACACTTAGTATTTCTTGTGGGTTGAGGCAATAGTCCTTCAACTCACTTATCAATTCTCTTATCAATAATTCGCTTCTCGTAATGATGCCTTATGAATTTAATATTATTGAACGACCCACTCGTGATTAAGTTATATAAGTTTCTGGACATGTAATATACAAGCTTTGCTTTTAAACATGTCCAACTGTTTTCAACACCACTTAATAGGTCAATATTTGTGCATCATATTTTAAAAATTTTACTTATTGATATATGATATAATAATAATACCTGGCATTTATAAAGCGCCTTTCCCAGTACTGGCTCAAAGCGCTATAGAATATATATTATTACCCCGGTCATTGGATTCTGGCACGCTCGCACACAGTGTATGCACATTCTCCACTCCCTGGGGAGCATTCCAGCCAGTCGCCTGTTAAGCGCACACATGCTAAGCAAAGGACATTACCATTCGCCATCCTACCGGGTACCCATTTAACACCTGGGTGAAGAGTAGCAAATGTAGATTAACGTCTTGCCAAAGGACGCTAGTGCTGCGGTGGGATTCGAACCCCGGACCTCGTGGTTCACAGTCCGGGGACTTATCCACTGATCCACAACACCTCTGATATTGTGCCATATCTATGGAAAAACATCATTTTTATATTTTGTTATTATTGTATTAATATTATGTTATGCACTACAGTATTATGTAACTTATGTTAATATGATTGAAAAAAGCAATAAAATATGAATTTGAATTTCAGAACAATCGCAAAGCTTGGACGAACTCCTTGCAGCCCACATATTATTATGTGGGCTGCAGAATGTGATTTATAGATATCGTATGAATTCTCATTTAACCTATAGAAGAACATAATTTTCTAAATATCTGTATCCCTTGTTTTAATTCACTCTTACACAAAGTCCAATTCTTAGTATATGTCCACAACAAAGACAACTTTACATTCCCCCAATATAAAAGTTTTAATGTTTTCTTTGTTTGTTGTTCTGTTGGGGTTTTTTTTCATTCAAAATGTTCATATTCATGACCAGCATAATTAAGTGCTAAAGTGTGAATCAAATTTTTCAGCAATAAAATAAAGTTTTCTGAGAATATTATACTCTTTTATGATTATGACTGGGTCTGCCAATATACTGATACTGGTATCTTGTTACACCCTTCGCAGACTGTTTTACTATGATTTCTATAATGAGCAAATCGTATTTATGAGCCAATAGTACCAACAACAACAAAAATTGACAACGTTGATTTAAAAAAAATGATAATTTCCGTGTACTATATTCATTTTACTTTATTTTTCGGAGTCCCACCTCCTCCCCCATCCCCCAATTAAAAAACTAAAAGAAAGGTGTTTTTGATTGAGTATTGAACCCACGGGGCGTGATGGTAATGGTTTAGAAGCAGTGGTCGCGTAACAGGAAAGTCTCGGGTTCGAACCAAGTTTGATGCACTAGTGTCTAACGCACACTAATCCTCAAGTACAAACTCCCCCGGAAAGCACTTAAGCCGTGGGTCCCCTCTCACTTACCTAAAAGCATATACTTGCTTCCTTATCGGTCAGTTAAAAATAGACCATCGATCAATCTCAGCTAAAATTACCTTCGCCCCCCCCCCCCCCCCCCTCCAGCTGTTACTAGAAAAGCATCAATCACTGTCGTGATGCTGTGTTCTGAATTTCATACTAAACGGATTCCCGTCTCGATCCCTTGCGTTTACATATATATAACAGAAATAGCACATCTGGGGAGCGTTTCATCAAGCGTTTTGTCGGTGATTTTTACTGACAGATATGCTCTCAGCCAATCAGATGCAAAGATTTCAGTAGCTTATAACAGTTGTCGGTAAAATTCACTGACAAAACGCTTGATGAAACGCTCTCCCTATTGCATTCTGCACAAACTGAGTTTTATTTTATGAAACAAGATTCGTTCTACAAGCAACCCTAGTGTGTTGGTAATTAAAAAAAAATATTCCTCTCCTTTCCCCTCATACATCATATAATCAACAATGAAGTGGACCATTTGTATTCTGATAGGGCTAAATTATTACCTGCTCTATCTCCATGTCCATGAATAAATCATGAAATGAATAAAATCGAATATTATTAGGAATAACTCTCATGTTCTTTCCGAGCATGCACAGTCAAATTAAGAGCTTTTGGTATAATTCTGAACCTCCCGCAAGCGGAAGCTCATGCATTTCTTAATTAATCAATTTTCCTTCCTCGTTATCTTTGAAATGATTGCAACGGATTTGAACTTTGTTACCCTCTCACTAAAACAATAAACAATTATAGTTAATAGGTGCACAGTAAATGCATTTGAGCAAACTTACCACTTTCTGTGAAATCACGTTGTCATGGCAAAGCGGATACGTCTGCGGACACTGAGATTCGAATCCAATGCAGTTATACATTAGCGAGAGAATCGTCTAGATTCGTCTCTTTTACTTATTTTTAATACTTTTCACCTATATTTTACGCTCTGATAACGTTGAATAGATGGAGTCTTGTTTTGTGTTCGGTATCTTTTGGACAACAAAGGATAACGGTGAAAGATACGAGTAATCTGGTATTATCATTAAAAATTGTGCTTATTGTGCATAATTTTTCATACATACAGCGTGTAGAATGCACCCCCCCCCCCCCCCCCGCATAATAGAATTGACTATATGGATTGGAGTCCAAGAGCACTTACCTTATTTTACTAAGCCTAGCTAGGACAAGTATCCATGATAGGTGTCCTACGGACTATCAGTTTACTTTTAACCATGACCGGATCTACCCGGACAACAATGTAACCCGGACAATTACCAGCCGTGTCGATTCATATAAATCAGGTTCCGTTAGAAAAAAAATAAGGGAGATCTGGGATAGGATATTGATGAACGTATGCAGCTGTTAGATTAGTTTTATTTATTTATTTTGTGTTTGGCTTTTTGTTTGTTTGTTTTGTTGTTGTTGTCGATTTGTTTGTTTCATTTATATTTTTTTTTTTGTTTGTTTGGTGTTGTTTTGTGTTTTTGTTTTGTTTTTTTTGTGTTTGTTTTTTTTTTTTTTTTTTTTTTTTTTTTTTTTTTTTTTTTTTTGGGGGGGGGGGGGGAGGGTAGCCAATATATGTTGACAAATTATAATATTTTATTCTTGGTGGAGACTCCCCCCCCCCCCCCCCCCCCCCAAGTAGTTTGCAGGCACAAACCCTGGTTAGTCGTAAAAGAGTGTCTGCATGCACTATAAGAATACAATAGGCCCCTGACGACCAGTAGGTTGCTGGGTTAGGCTTCTCTCAAGACACAATGATTTTCTGATAAAGTGTCAAATTAGGGTCCGTGCTTGCAGACTACATGCAGGGTTTGCTCTTGTTTGTCACGTTTGTTTCAAGGCTTGAAACTTTCGTTTCTTACAGTGTAATAACATAACACACACGATCCCAGCTATTAATTATTCATTTCCTGCAGCGAGTGCCGCGGTTACAAACGGACGGCTCTCGCACGTACATGAAACTTAGGAATAGGAAGGAAATAAATTGAGGAACTTCGTCTTGAATTAATCATTGTAAGAGAGAATGATAGGGAGATGAAAAATTATTGCATCGTGGTTTCGGTAACTTTGATGATGAATTTCAGTCATGTTTGGTTTCAAAACATCGTTACATCACGTTGTTGGTGGTGAATTAGTTTCAACGGCGACTATCCTTTAATTTTGAATATTTCATATACAGGCATCCCTTAGCGTTGTTTCCATGTAGACAGAGCGAGTTTTCCCTTCGAATGGAATTAGGTAGGGTAAGTCTGGAGAATTATAACTCCTCTATGTCCGAGAGAGACGAGGAGGGAGGCATAGAGAGAGAGAGAGAGAGACCCAGAGACACATAGAGACAGAGACACAGAGACAGAGACAGAGACAGAGTGGGGTGGACATGGAGAGAGAGAGACAGAGACACAGAGAGAGTGCGGTGGAGATGGAGAGAGAGAGACAGAGACACAGAGACACGGAGAGAGTGGGGTGGAGATGGAGACAGAGACACAGAGACAGAGTGGTGTGGAGATGGAGAGAGAGAAACAGAGAGACAGAGACACAGAGAGAGTGGGGTGGAGAGAGAGACACAGAGACACAGACACAGACCCAGATACACACAGAGAGTGGGGTGGAGATGGAGGTGGAGACAGAGAGACAGAGAGAGAGACTGAGGCAGCTTGTGAAAGGGAGAGGGAACGGAAAGGGAAAGGGAAAGAGACGGAGAGAGAGAGACAGCGACATAGATGGAGAGAGAGGCAACATAAAGAAAGAGATAGACAGAGAAAGAGGTAGAGGAAGACAGAGGGAACTGAACATAGGCTTTACTCCAAATAGAACTATTTCGTCGGAAGGCGGAAAATAAACACTGAGTCTGAAATCCAGGCCATGAACCGTATACATGGTATAACTCAAAACGTACCTTTCAATACAAAAAGTCTTTTAAACTCTACAATTAATATTTCTGGCCAAAATAGCGATATAAAGAGTAATTGTTGCCCATACAAACAACGAACAGGAAACAGATTTCATGTGACTGGATTGATATTTGAATTGCACGTACAGTCACGAAATACTATGTAACTATCAAGTGCGCCAAGTGTAATTTAAATCATTGGTTCTGTTAAATGAAACTGCGATTCGATAGAAACTGTATCAAATTCATTCTGAATCCTTGGTCATTATAGTAAATAAGAACTGATCAAGGGTTGTTTTGGATAAGCAAAAAATGAAAGAGAAAGTAGTGAACAACTGCTGGAAATCAATATATTCAATTAACATCATCAAAACTGATATGCACATATCATGCATATAGTGCAACAATTATGATTTTATTGTATTGCCGTCCGGACCGTGAAGGCCAAATTGTCATATCTCTTTGTTTTGCAGATACTCTGATACTTCAAACTGTAGTATTTTGTTTGTAGTGTTTGATAATCATTTTTAACTTCGTAGTTTCTTTTTTTTTTTTTTTTTACTTCTTCCTTTCTTTCTTTTCTTTTCTTTTTTTTTTGTGGTCAATACCAAAACTCTGTAATATATATTTAATGTAGAAGGTAATTATAATGATGATAATACTACTAATACTGTAATATTGTCCATTTATATAGCGAAGCTACTTTACAAATATACTCTACTGCGCTTAATACAAAGTATTATATTATTACCCCGGCTTTAGCCAACCTGCCGTGATAAGGCGCTAAAGCCTTCAACTAATTTCTTCCTACCGGGTACCCATTTACTTCACCTGGGTGGAGAGTGGCAAATGTAGATTAATGTCTTGCCAAAGGGTATTAATGCCGCGGAGGGATTCGAATGCCGAGGAGGTTGGCTAGTACTTCCTTGGATAGGCCTACCGTCATGCTAAAACACGTGCTGAATCTGATTAAGAAAATGTGACCAGGCGATCTGGTAATATAGAATGACTCGATGCTTTTTAGAGGGAAATAATCATCACGGAAACCGCAAGATATCCGAAAATCTGATATTTTCCACCTCGAATATGCGTAAAGGAGATACTGACATGTATTAGGCATGGTATTTCCAGCTTTTAATTGTTAATACATTGCAACACCAGCAGTCATTCTGACTAGGATTCTGTTCATTCTGACTAGGATTCTGTTTCCTTCAATGCCGAAGCTGGTAGTTTTGACTAGAACAGTGCAGGTGCCCTTGGGAATAGATCTGACTAGATTGTTTTAAGAGTGCACATTCACATTTAAACAAAATTAAATCATTAGCAATTATCCTCCACGCCAAATTTATAAAGATAACATACGTCTGTTGAGAATCAAAATGGCTTTAACGCTGTGTAAAAGTAAATGAGTTACAGCCTTTCTGCCACTGAGATGGTGCAGAAAGGTTTTGATATATATATATATATACACTCTAAAAACTCAAATGTTAAATCTACATTTAAAAGGTTGGAGGAGTGACAACATTATCAAAATGGTAAATGAACACTTTTAACATGCTGCATCCAACCTTTAAACTATTAGATCCAGCATGTTAAAAGTGTTAATTTACCAGTTTAAAAATGTTGTCACTCCTCCAACCTTTTAAATGTTGATTTAACATTTGAGTTTTTAGAGTGTATATATATATATATATATATATATATATATATATTGGTATATATATAAAATGTTTGCTTTGCGTTCAACGTACTATGATGTATTCACCAAATTCTTATTGAGGGCATTATAAACAAAATAAGAGTCCTTATATCGAGAAAGGTGATTAATGAATAAGTAACAATGATGAATATTATGACAGCGACTGCAATACATGATATACAGAAACAAAACAAAACACTTCATGCGTATGGCAACACTGAAAACACGATAAATCAACCACTACTCATCAAAGCAAAGTTCATAAATGTATAACTAATATTCATCCATAATGAATCATAACTTAATACAACGATACCGGGGCATGCATGGCGGTTGCAAGCACCGTCATTCACAAAGCGCTGTGAACGTACAAAGTCGTTACTTACCTCAATAAGGCCTATATCGTCCTGAAAGTTCGAGTGAAATATCCAATATTATATTCCGTTTGGGGTTCCAATAAAAAATACCATCACAGAGTTGTCTTAGTACCGTGAATCCAAGAACTACAATACTAAAAGCATGTGTTTGATAGGGCATGCCATATATACTGTGTCTACAGAAGCCTAGCTACACTAGCAATAAACTACTCTGAGCACTCTGGCAAACACAGCTAATGCAACTGATACAGTGATTACACATCGCTCGCTAGCAGACGACACAGATTGTGCGTGCGTAAGAATAAAATTTAGCATGCGAAATTGCGCGTGCGTAATGCTTAAAACTTGGTTCAAGAAACCAGGGGGCATTGTACTTTTTCACACATAATCGAATATGTTAAAGGTTGTTTTAAGTCAGGGTAATGAAGGAAAATTAATGTTCACAGAATCAAAATCTGAATGTTCGAGACTTCAAATGAATTGAATGATAGGCCGCTCTGCAAAAGGAATTTGTTTTAAAGAAAATAGAATTTAAAAAATATATAGTAGTAGTATTCATATTTTTAGGTATAAGCATCGTATTCTTATACCCTCATATTTTGATAGTATGATTATTTTTATTTTACTTTGAATTGGGGATGTTATAAAGATGTTGAGTTTTATTTTATCCAGACCGTGTTCATTTAATATATGCTCAACATTTGCATGGTTGAAACTACCTTTGACGATATGCCTTTATCAAAAAGACATGGGCATGGATATTGTACCAACATGACTTAATCTAATATGATCTGCCATTAAATGACACTGCAATGATTTAAGAATGGAGAAATGCATTTGATATCCCTGCTGTTGATATCTTGAGAAAATATGTCAAACCCCATTGTGAAACAGATAAATGGTGAAAGCATTATAGTCTAATCAAATTGTACAATCCATGGACGTTTATGACGCATTGTCTTGTAATAGAGGATATCCTATGTAACTTATAGCGGGAAATGTTTTAATTAGAGACCCACTGTACTTTCTATTGTGAAGATATGAACTTCTGACCCCAAACACAAAACAAGTGTAATATGGGAAGCGATAGATAATGTCATTGTCAATCGGGAATCATGATGTTGATATCAAGATACTTTTCAATTCAAATCAGTTCAGTATATAGCACTGATCTCTGCCTAGATCTTTACCATGTTCACATGGGATCCGCTCGCTATTCATAAGGACCGCTATTCATAAGGAACACTATTCATAAGGACCGCTATTCATAGAAAACACGCATTATGAATAGCGGTCCTTATGAATAGTGGTCCTTATGAATGGAGGTCCTTATGAATAGCGAGGTAATTTGTCTATGGTTTGCTCGCTATTTAGAAGGACCGCTATTCATACAAAACCGCTATTCATTTAGTCACGGGTTATAGATAGCGGTCCTTATGACTAGCGAGGTATACCCCGTTTACATATCTTCTAAGTGCCCAAATAAAGTATCTAACCTGGGGGCTGTTTCATAAAGCAGTTCGTAAAGTTACGCATGACTTTATACCGACTTGAATATGAATTTTCATTTCATTTCATTTAGATTTATTTCATTTCCAACAAAATACAAATCAAGTAAGTACAGTCAAGTAATTCAAATCAATACGATAAATAACAAAGTACCGTCATAACAGTTGAGATAAGTTGCTAACAGAAATAAGAACATACAATCAATAACAAAACGACTGTGGCATTAATAAATAGAACCTTGTGATTTATATTTTGTGAAAATGGAGAGGCCCACTAAAAAGCGAAGCTTGTATATTGTGGGCTCCTCAAAAAGCAAATGCAGTAAATGAATTTTATGTAGCGAAAAATAAAAAATTAAATAAAACACGATAAAGGCCAACAGAGACCGTGAGCAGGAACCAAAAGTATGAACTAAACTGATGAGAACAAACAAAACGAATGGAGTGAAATGAGGTAAATAAATGGCAAAGAAGAGAGAGGGGAGAGAAAGAGAGGGGGAGGGTGATGGAGATAAAGAGAAATAAAGATGAGTCGGAATGAAAGTGGAAGCTGCATGTGGATTAAAGGGGGGGAAGGAGTAGTGGGCGCACAAAACCATTAAAAAAAAAATTGGGGAGGAAAAACAAACCAGTAACAATAAATGCTATTATGTTTAGTTTTTTTGTTTTTGTTTTTTAGTTTAGTTTTAAAACACATTTCATTTCAATTATTTTCCATTTTCAACAGAATATAACAACGTAATTGCATCATAATTTCATGAATTTTCCATTTTCAACAAAATATAACGTTATTACATCATAAATAATATCATGAACCATTTTCAACAATATAAAGACAAACGTAAATACATCCTAAATAATATCATGAACAAAATGCATGTAATAACAATAATTTTCATTCAGTGTAATATTCAAAGATAATTATAATAAATAAATGCTGAAAATGGAGGGGAATGCTAAAAAGCAAAGCTTGTATTTTGCAAACCCCTCATGTTTCTACACCCTTTAGAATTGTTGGTTAAAAATCATTAGGTTGGTTAAAATATGAACCTACCAACTGTTGGTTAAAAAAATTGTAGGTAAAACATACGGGGATTTTTGTTTTTAACCAACAGTTGGTAGGTTCATAATTATTTTAACCAACCTAAAAACTTTTCTGAGAGTGTATGGGAGCCCGAATTACTCGTGTGCGCCCTCCAACTATGTATGTACCACATGAATGTGTATTATGTCGTATTTTTGTTAAAACACATGTACATTATTTCGCTCATTTCTTACTTTGTACACCTATATTGATAAGTTGGAAATAAATGTTTTAAAATTGAAATTGAAATTGAATTGAAATACACTCAGCGAGACGCATAATTATCGGGACAGTAGTAGATGTCCTCCTTTCAAAGTATGCCCTTTTGTCATCTTTTTTCCCCGATGCTGGGGCATCCTTTTCGTCTCTTGATGCTCTAGAAAATCTTGATGCTCTAGAAAATACTTGTTTGCATAGATGCCCGAGACTGTTACCTTGGGAAATTAAGCATGGGTCTATAAATATGGGGAAGGTTAACGAGTGAAAGAAGAGGAGACATATCGATTTATTCCTTTGATATTGAGAGGAAGATGGATGGATAGATAGGTAAATAGATAGATAGATTGATTGATAGATAAGTAAATAGATAGATAGATGGGTAGGTAGGTGGATAGATATATAGATAGACAGATAGACAGATAGATAGGTAGATAAAATTAGATGATATGATAGATAGATAGATAGATAAGACAGACAGATAGATAGATTGATTGATAAAAAGATGTTTGGTTGGATGTCTAGATAGATCATAGATAGATTGATTGATTGATAGATAGATAGATATAAGATAGATAAAAACTGATTTAACCAAGTATCTATTAAATTGATATTGTTTTAATATATATATTTTTTTTTGAAGACGTATATAATCAATGGCAAGGGTTACATTCGGGGGAAAAATTTGTGACAAGTATCATTTTCAATACTCCAGGGAGTATTCGTGCCAGATAACCACGTCCTCATTATGATGGCATATGTTGAGAGCAGGAAGGATGTTAGCTCATAAACTTTTACACGGTGTTATTGCCCTTTAGGCTCTCAACATATACGATGTTATGCTGTAGGGGAGGGATGACAGATAAAGGAGTCTGCAAGAAGATATCTCAAAGATTATCTCACCTTTTTCTGACACCGACTTTACGATGTGTTTTCACATCAGTCTGCCCCCTGAAGAATGGTAGAGAAATGCAGTGTCAGGGAAATATTCATGGTTTGTGGGCTATACATTTCTGCCCATAACCCGCCAAGGGAAATCACAACTCAGGTGCTTAGAGTGGTATCCGTTTTATTTCTTCTCTTCATTTTCTCCTCTTTTTCTCTGTCTGCATCCGTCCCTCGACTGTCCATCTGTCCGCGCCACCCACCCCCCCCCCCCCCCGCCCTCCAAGTCTCTCTCCTCCCCTTTTCTCTTTCTCTCTCGCTCTCTCTCTCTCTGTCTCTGTCTCTCTCTCTCTCTTTCTCTCTCTCTCTTTCTCTCTTTCTCTTTCCACCATCATTCTCTTAACTCTGTCTTTGAATATGTATCTTAAGTCATCTATCTATCCCTGTCCCTGTCCCTATCCTCCCTCGGCTCTGTTTTTCTTTCTCCTCTCCCTATCTATATCTCCAAATCTCCCACTTCTTTCTTTCTCTTTCTCTCTCTCTCTCTCTCTCTATTTTCGTTCTCATCTGTCTACTCCAGACTTCCTCCGTCTCCCAACTTATTTACTTTTTCCCCTACAAAATTTTCATCTCATATATTCGTGAATTTTATCAACGTCCATTGCCAGATATCCGCCCCCTTCCAGTCTTATATTTTTTCCAGTATGTGATAACGTTCTATCTGTTTTCTGTGTCTGCTATATATGACATCAATATCTTTCTAAGTCTCAGGTTCATTATATACTCGAGATGTTCTACTATTATTAATTTTATTTTATCCATATCTTCCTCCAATATCATGAATATATACAGTTATGGTGAGTCCCAGATAGTGCTTCGTCCTTTTCTATGCTTCGAATTAGATATACACTAACATACTCTTAAAGGGGTACTCCGGCCTAAAAATAATATTAATTGAATGAATAGAGTAAAATTAAACAAGCAAAACACTGAAAATTTCATTGAAATCGGATAAAAAATAACGAAGTTATTGAATTTTTAAGTTTTGCATTATTTTGGGAAACAGTTCTATGCATGTCATCATGAATATGTAATGAGTGAGCTGATGATGTCACGTCCCCACTTTCCTTTTTTAACTATATTACATGAAATCTTCATTATTTCATTTTTTCATACATGTCTATAAAAATATCTCCCTTGTAACAAAATAAGTTACAGCAATGATAAACTTACACATTAAATAAGGAGTCAGTCCTTTTAGTTATAGAAAGGGGGTCCCACATTCATCCAGAGAGGGCTTTCAGAAATTATAAAATAAATTGCCGGGGGACACCAACAAAGACTTGTGCATTGTTCTTTGTGGATTATCGGTATGTCAGTAGCCGGACGCCCCCCCCCCCCCCCCCCCCCCATTCGATCCACCAGTGACGGATAAGAATAATCCCTGATTTCGACCTCATTTGATTGTCTTTGTGTTCCTAGCTCCCAGACATTATTATAAGGCCAAAGCTTAGCTTTCCAGCGGGAAAATCCCCCTTTTTCAAGAAAACAGCGTTTTATTAACACGATAAGAACTACTTTCGAAAAATAAACTCAAGGGCAATTTTAAAGGCTTATTGTACTGTCCATAGAAATCAGGTTCGGATTATGTAATACACCATTGTAATGTTCGCACATTTCTAAAGGTGATAGACAGGGCTATTGAAATTGTCTTGAGTTTATTTTTCGAAAGAAATTTTGATCGTGTTTATTGTTGTTCTTTGTCTTTGTGTTTGTTTTAGTTGTAGTTTTTGTTTTGTTTTTGTTTTGTTTTGTTTTGTTTGTTTGTTTGTTTGTTGTTGCTGTTTTGTTTTTTTAGTGTCAGAATACATGCCACTGTTATCATAAGCTAGAGAGGCTTGGGCTGAGGCTATTAGTTTCTTCAGCATTCTTGACTGTTTAAACTTTGTATTCAGCAGGCTCTATTATGTGTATTTTGAATACTTTCTCTTTTCATTTAGTTCCATCCTCCTTCCTCCAGTCGCTAATCCATCATTTTCACTTCACATTTCAGCCGAGGATATTCTGACCTTTCTCCTGTTTCATCATCTTCCTTTTATCAAATTTCCCCAATTATTTGTGAAGTCCGAGACGGCGACGAGAAGAATATCCTCCAGATCCTCTCATTAATGCAGTTTTCCACCACAAAGCATCCAAAATCCTAAGGCCTTGTTCAGACATAAAGCGTTTAACCACCTTAAAACCCAAAATCCTTTGCAAAGGCTGTGTTCGACACCGTCAGTGACGTAACGTGGTCACAATCATTCAGGGGGTGGGGGGGGGGGGGTGTGACTGGGGCCATGGGGGAGGGCGGCGCCGGTCTAACAAAGTAAATGGAATGCAAAAGAATATGGCCCTCGAGTGGTGGTGTGGTAAGCTGTCGTATTAGCATCTTTCCCTATCTTTCTCTTTTCCCCTGTGTTTCCTTTTCTTTTCATTCTATTTGGGGTACCTGCCATCCATCCCCTCTAGCTTCACCACCGATCTCTGTGTTATACAATACAGGTTTTTTTGAGGCCCATTAAGCATATGCCATAATATTATTGCATGTGTTTTGTGTTCAGGGCCCTAAAGAATACAGTGTTTCAATCACTGACTAAGCTCCCCTTGGTAGAAAAGACAGATAGTATAATAATAAATAAAACAAAAATTAAAATATTCATTATTATTTTTTATAATGTCTGAACGGACCCTTCAAAAGTGCAATCTTGAGCTCAATGTAGCGCAGTGGATTCCCCTCGAGTTACTTCCTCCTCCAAGAGAGTGCATTCTCCATCCCGCGCTTATAGTCGTCATGGTAACGGGGTACCAGAGGAATGAGGATTCGCTAAAGACCCTCTCCCAGGAGGGCGGCACTTGGTGAAGAGGGTGGCATGGAGGAGGAAGTTCAGGATACTCAAAACGGCAAACCTCCCTCGACGTGACTGCGGTGTTTAAGCCTAATGACGTTATGATGACGTATTAACCGGTAATCATGAAATTACCAGAGAGAAGGGCAAATCACCACAAAGAGATGGATTACATCCAACTCTCCCCACAGTGGTCTGTTTAAAAGTCTGTTCTTATTAGGGAATTTCCCTGTTCAGGCTGGGCCATAGGTTCTCTCAATTTGTTTAATGGTTAACAATTTTCCCCTTTTATTCTCTATCATCTCTCTCTCTCAAACACACTCACACACACGTTCTTTCCCTTTCTCCTATTCTCTAAGCTCTCGATATGAATCGGTCCCCCCTTCTCTCCCCCCCCCCCATCGAATACCCCCCCCCCCCCCTCTCTCTATCTCTCTCTCTCTTGCCCTCTCATCCTCTCCCATAAATGCACACACACTTCATTTAGTTTTCTCACTTTCCTTTTCATCTCATCATCCCCTCCCCCTTCCATCTACCCGTATCCACTTCATCTATTGACATGAAAGTTTGTGAACTCACTTCGAAAAGAATACTGTCGGAATCCTTTGTCATACATGCATAGAATTTATTTAATAAAGTTCATAATCTCTTTTGAATATGATACACTTTGTACATGCAATCTTTAATCATTTGAATTAAAATTCACTACAATAAAAATAAGAAGTATTTCTAATCTGCACTTTCTGATATCGTACAATCAAGGCTCTACAAACATGTCAACAATACTCAAGGGTTAGCTTAAAGTGACAGTAAACTGAAGCTCCTAATGGCGCCATTTTTTAAAAGGACTTGAAAAGTGTCTGTGCCTCTCATTTTCCCATCATGCCCCATTCTAGTTTGTAGAAGCTTAAACTGTATCTACAGGCAATTTTCCACATTTGCAAAAATAATAGTTTGAAATATGAAATCTACATATTATCCAAATAAGCCGTATGTCAAAATTCAAAATAAAATGCAATTAATTTTCAAATCATAATCTTAATTCAGCAGTCACTGTTAGATGGCGCTGTTCAAGTTCTACCAGTTTAATGCCACTTTAACAACAGAGCGAAAGGGAGTAAAAGCCCAAACATATCCCTAATGATCTATGTATGTCTGTGGACATTGGAATGATGCATGAAATCACATTTGGTCAAGATAATGTAGCGAAATGTAGTTTTTGCAGGCACAAACCCTGGTTAGTCGTAAAAGAGTGTCTGCAATGTAAGACTACCATAGGCCCTGTACTATAGCTACTCCTGACCAATATCGACACGACCAGTAGGTAGCTGGGTTAGGCTTCTCTAAAGACAACAATTTTCTGATAAAGTGTCATATTAGGGTCTGTGCTTGCAGACTAAGCGAAACACATGTTTAAGCATCATTTCGAAAAAAAGAAGAATCAGTATCCCCTTGTAGTGTGAACTTCATATCGTATGAAAACCGTTGAACTGGGTGGAGCTTATTGGATGTGCGCGCTGATGTGACGAACCAGCTGTATTTGGGTATGCTCCATCCCAGTCCATGACATAAACCGATACATAACATTATGGTGTGAGCTGATTTTGTTAAAAAAACATTTCCTTTATACAACATTTCTTTATACAATGTTGTAGCGCAGTCTCTACACTCCTTTCGCTTTACAATGATACATTGATGTGACGTTTCTTTATACGATTCTCGTATAACTCTCCTGTCGTCTGAACAGGGTATCACACCAACAATGGTCGGAAATGATAATGTGACCTTATTACAAACATTTAGACATTTGGAACTTACAGAGTTGAGATATGGCAAGGATTTACACCAATACAATTTGGAATGCAATCAACAAATCTTCTCTTCAGAGCCACAAGGGTGTTAACACATATTATTTAGGCTAAATTGATCACATATTGTTCTTCAAATTGGCAACAATAATATTTTTCTTTGAATGCTACATGGTTCTAATAAAATGCAATGTCTTTTAGAACAAACATGGTTATGAACTTTGACGAAGAGTTGAAAATACTGCCAATTTCGATTAAAAATACAAGATTTTGAACCTCTGACTGTGTTGCCAATTTAAGGATTTGAAAACTTATTCTCCTTTACAAAATTCCTGACGTCAAACGCAATATGGTCGTGCAACCAAAATGGACACAGTGTGTGCAGAATATTTTGCTCTTTCTACTCATGAAATCTTTTTTAGAGCTCTGAATCAAAACTTATAGAGCCAAACCACAAAATGTGGTTAATTGTCTCGACAGGGTTAACACAGGCTGAACGTCGTTCTGGCACTCAACAGACAACATACAAAGACAATCAACGAATAAACCTGTTTGCTCAATTACTGCAAAGGGAAAAACGTGATGGTTGGTCTGTTTTTAACATATATGTTAGGAGTGTGAGCCAAGAGGACATAGGAAATGCAGTGTGAACTTCCTCTCTTTAAAAAAAAATTAATAACAAACATTTCATTGGGTGTTTGTCGTCTTGCTTCACTTGTTGTCCGATATAATGTAAACTAATAGATTTCAGTTTTCATCTTGAGGTATGTGGGCCTGCACGTGGTGTAAGTGTCAAACTACATCTGTTTGGAGCGAGAAGAGCGTCAACCCTGTACAAAAGATAGGAGTTAACGCCCTTCTGGCTCCAAACTGATGATGTGCTGAGGAAGTGCAATATGATTCTGTTCATCTTTGGAATAGATAGAAAACCTGTATAAAAAAGTATATGCTTGAAATAAAACTGTATGAAGATTTCTTTGAATGCAGTAATACAAAATCAATAAAAAATTGTATATATGATGTTAATTATGGTTAACACATTCAGGATAGGAATTATATAAGTGCTAAATTGATCACATTTTGTTCTTCAAATTGGCAACAATATTTTTGTTTTCTTTTAGTGCTGCATGGTTCTAATAAGGTGTAATGTCTTTGAAAACGATATACATGGTTTGGTATTTTGAGAAAAGTTGAGAAAACTGCCAGTTTTGTTAAAAAAACAATGATTTTAAACCTCTCAATGTGTTGCCAATTTAAGAATTTTAAAGCTTATTCTCGTTTTTAAAATTCCTGGCATAAAACACAATATGGTCATGCAACAAAAATGGACATAGTATGAGAAGAAAGTCTGCTCTTTCTACTCTCGGAACAAACCATAAAATGTGGTCAATTGTCTCCAGAGCGTTAACCCATAAGAAAACAAACACAATCTAACAAGCATTTACAATTGTGGCATTTAGCTACAATTCAGGTGGAGGGGTATCAATACTATAAATGCAATATCTTATATTATTGCTAAATCCCTTCAACAATAATTGATCAAACAGAACTCGCAAGTAATTTCATTTCATTCAATACATGACTACAGTTCCTGACAGAGGATTGTTCATTAAATTTTGTAGCTGTTGGCATGCTACCCTCATTTCTATTATTTTCGTTTTATTGCATTGATCAGATAAAATAAATTGCCAGTTTCCTGTCGCTACTTCCTTTTTGACGCCTACTTTCTGTTACTGACCCTCGCAGTTGTTTGTTGGAAAATTGTAAACATGAAAATGGCCTTGGCAGGCATAAATAACATGAGAGCCGGTTCAAGTGAAATTGATCAATTGTCTTTGAAAGGTAGCCGACCTTTACATTCAGAAGGCCAATGATATATATACAGCCCTGGAAAAAATTATTAGACCAAGCTTCTGTAATAAGGGTACTATAATATGCATACAAAATTATAAAAATGATTTGCCTTTGTATATCCTTTAATGAATACCAAATTCCAGCAATTATACCTTGCTTTTATGATATTTTATTTCCTTCTGACCACAAAAATAACACTCAATAACCATTCTTGGTCTAATAATTTTTTTCCATGGCTGTACATGTATATGCCAAAATGAAACAAACTAGTCACTCTGTTTGGTGAGATAAGTGCAGGTACATGCAGTATAATAATAAGAGGTTTGGAGCACGTTTAGGGTCACTTCCAACTATCTTTATAAAGTTCTCGCTTTCTTAAACCCGTTGACTACTCAATTTTCTCATTCCCGTGGGCTTCATACAGGAACCAGCCGGTTCCCGTAGGCAACGGGTTAACGCAACAACTTGTGAGGGGTGACACTAAACCGAACAACCATAACGACGCTGTCTCTCTAATGTGGAGGAGAGCAGGGGAGCATTTCATCAAGCCTTTTGTCAGTGATTTTTACTGACAAATTTGCTCACAGCCAATCAGATGCAAGGATTTCAGTAGCTTATAACAGTTGTTGGTAAAAATCACTGACAAAACGCTTGATGAAACGCTCCCCAGGTGTGTACTGGTACCAGACTCTTGCAATCATCGTCTACTTATCAGCCAACTCTATGCAAGGAGGCTTGAAAGACCAATCAGCTTACAGCAATGAAGGGCAGGAGGTTGTTCAGCAATAATCAGAGCTGTTGCACGAGCAGCGATGTGTCGGAAGTTTTCTAATTATACCAGTACACATTGCATAAGACCCGGATGTAGTCACAAAGGGGAGATTGATTGAGATTAATATTCCTAGAGCAAGGTATCCGAACTGCATCAAATCCCACTTAAGAATCCACTCTCCGCCATCTTTAACCAGTTAAATACTAAACCCATGATAACACAGGCAGTAGTCATATCAGAATCAAATTGTTTCCAACAGGTCAATGACGAATGGAAACCACTGCTACATCATTTTGTCCAGGGGTGAAAACCATTTCCTCCTTCTCTCTCCAACTCTTTCTGTCTCTGTCTCCATTCCCCTCTCCCTCTCCTTCCATCTCCCTGTGTCTAATCACTGAAATCATCATCAGAGCTGTTGTCCTGACTGCTGAAGTCATCCGAGTCGGAATCTTGGGCAACAGGCGGGGCCGGGGCATTGGGTTTGCTGCAATCAATAAGAAGAGTTGGGTATTCATTTACATTTAAGAGATGAATTATTTTAATTTAAAAAATGGGCTTCTATGCTTCATGATATTGGAAGGAAAATGCAATAAAAAGTGCATTTTTTTTCTTCTTTTGGGTTGTTAATGAATGTTAACACTTTCCAGATTTTCTTAAAATACATGTATGTGACATAAGACTGTCCTTCTTTATGATCAGATTAATTTACTTCATTTTCAGATTAGGCAGCTTAGGGAAACATTGTGGCGCATAAAGACGCGGGAAAGAAGCATACACATGTATGTGACCCTCCACCACAAAACAACCAATAAGTCGCAATGGGCGTTTTAGAGTAAAGAGCTAAAAAAGGTGGTTTGGGGTGGAAATTTTGATTTTAACTTTTTTGTATCTTCTGAAAGTTCATTTATTATTCTACCATCTGACAAAATTTCAGGTTAAAATACCTTATTGAAATATGTTCTTACTCTCATTCAAAATGACCATGTTTTCTTGGACATTCAAACTCTGTGTGTCAACTTGCTGGGATTGTACCTTCACATCGCTTTTCTGGTATACTTAAAAACTATGCACTGTCTGATATTCAAAATCTAAAGAAACATAGAAATATATCTATTCTGAAGGCATGGAAACTTTCAACCCAATCCAATTAGTACTTCACAGTGTATGCTAGGGAGTTTTGACTGAACGTTTTGTGCGACAAACAATAGGACACAGATTAGGCACTCTTAAATGGTCACTCTTCTTTAGAGCAAGTTTTCTCTATTGTTTTGGTCATTAGCCTGTCTGACACGTTGACATTCTCATAATTAATTAACAAGGGTTTGCTTAGCCCATATCATTTTAAAGCTTACAATCTAAGCTTTCAAACTGTGTTGAAATCTAAAAAACCCAAATTTCTGACTTATTGGTCGTTTTTTGGGGTGGAGGGTCACATATGACAAAATTATTCAAGATCAAAGTTTTATTCTATAGAGGCAGAACCAAAATATTAGGATGTAGAATTATTATTTACCTCTTTGAACACTTAAGCAAAATAATATGAAAACTTTTATTCAGATATGTCTGATTCTATTTTTTAGAAGCACAGACAAAACTAGCAATTTTCCTCTTTACGTCTTTATGCGCTATTGCATTTTGCTAAGCTACCCGAGTTAACTTCATTTACTTCATATTTTTTTCAAATATTTTAACGTATTTCTTTTGTTCCTCATATCGTTATCATTAGATTTAAAAAAATATATCCAGCCAACATTGGGAATAGCAGAAAAAATCTGACAAACTTTTTAGGTTATTCACAAGCTACATTTGTCCACAGAGTATGCACTCGCAGAAAAGTTTTTAGGTTGGTTTAAATATGAACCTACCAACTGTTGGTTAAAAAAAAGTTGGTAGGTTCATATTTTAACCAATCTAATGATTTTTAACTAACATTTCTGAGAGTGTGAATGTTTATTCCATAACAAGATGGCATACTGACTATTCTTTACAGATCAGAAGACAACCAGGTATTGAATATCTGGGTGCCCTATCACTACCTCCCTTCAAACTATTCATCCATGCATCCCTCTGATCCGATTCCTGAGGTATCGTGTTACCTGGCCGGACATATGAATGAAATGTTAGGAGCTGAGCTCATCATCCATGCGTGGGATAAACTTTCAATAGTAACTACGTCTGTTGGAAGGGGAAGATCAAATACATTACAAAATCGGTGATTGGTCGACACAGAGATGGAAACTTACTCTAGATAAGCAGGATCTAAGCCATCCATTAATAACCTCTGCTTCAGAGCATCCACGGGCACACCCTGAAGGAGAGAATGGAGAAAGTATTTTGAGCGAATATGACACGCAACAAGGAATGCAACAAACAATAACTGTTCCTGCTGTAGTATAACTATCCTGATAAATATCCTCTCTAAATCAACATTAAGGAAACAATCGCCCACATGTAGCTTAAACTTTAACCATATAGTCGGTTTTAATTTACACAATTCTTATACAGTACTTGTATTTAGAAAATTTAAAGGCGGCCTTTCATCTTAAAGGGAAGGTTGAGTTCTGGGAAAGGTAAAAAATCATTTGTGAGCTTTCTAATTCTTATGTGAGTTTGGAAGATTATCATAGTAGATATGTCCCCGGAACAGGATTGCTCTCCTCACATTCAAAATATGACAAGAAACAGCTGAAATGCTTGGGCCCAACATTTGTGTGTAGTCCCATATACCCATTTCTGTGTGCAGTGCATGTGACTATCAGCAGGATTGAGTCATTTTCTTATCATTTTGGTGATTCCAAAACCTTACAGCATACACCAATTCTTATGTGCTATATAATCAACCTTTCCCAATTACTTTGAGACAGTTTCTTTCACAATTCAATCTCACGACCAGAACTCAACTTATCTTTAAGATTAAATATGGGCTCAATAACTTATATAGTGGAACAATGTTTTTTTAATCAAAATCAAAATTAACAAATAAACCATGATTTAAAACTCATGTAATAAGATCTTCATTTAAGATACATGCTTGAAAACTATTGTGTAACAGCCCATCAATCATATGATATGCTCTATGCAAATTATATATTGTCTGGGTAAGATCTCCAACTTTAAGCATAATGCAAATTCTTGGGACATTTATTATGTAAAAGAGGAGTAGAGAAAGAAGTAAGGTACTTGGGATGGAAAGCATTATCGTATTTGTCCAAATTACTTGTTAAATATATTTGAATTTAAAAGGTCGAACTATAACATGAAAAAAATCTCAACTAACAATTTTTCATTGCCGAGATTAAGAACATGTTTTAAGAACAAAAATTTCAGTTATTTCGGTGCTAAATGTTGGAACTCAATCACGCAAGAACTCAAAGGTCAATCATCTCATGTGAATTGCAAACGTAAACTGAATAAGTATATAGAAAGAGACATTAATGAGTGAAAATATAAACACATTTTTTTTATTTGCTTTTTTTTTGTTTTAACTTTTATTTAGATATTGTTCATATTCTCTATTCTCTTTTAAACAATCTATTTGTTATTATTGTTTTGTATATATGTATGTATGTTGTATTTTATGTATACAACATGTATGTTATGTATGCATAAGAGAGAGGAGTGCAGGGCCAAGGGGTAAAACTGATAGAGAAGGCTAGAGACAGGAAGCTGTGGAACAGCTTGATCACCATCTAGTTGGATCAGGCACCTAAGTAGTCCAGATACTGGCCGATTTTAATTCTTAATCGTCCGATTCCGATCCCCCACACACTCAAACGCCATTGATTCACATACTCCTGACATTCACCGCGCAAAGCCGCTGATCGCGCGACTCCACTAATCTGTACTCCCCGAAAAAATCGTCCAGAATACCCTGCCAGAACGAGCGAGATAATGTAGTATGACATCATCTAATTGATATTCATACGTAACCGCTCCGTAATGAATATGCATTGCGAGAAACACTGATCACATGCGCCCGGGATCGCGATGTTAGCTTAGCGAAAGAAAACAATGCACGTGTGTGCATGTGGGGGTGTGTGTGTGTGTTGTGTAATTGGGTTTTTTCAGACGTGTATCAATCAGATATGATTATTTAAAGACGTGACTCAGTCTCGAAGCTGGGTCCGCTGAATCAGTTTATAACTTCCACTGGTAGCTGGCAGTCAAACCGCAGTGCTCTATTTTATTTCCAGTTTTGCTTGACTGGGTCAGTCTCTGAATACATAATGAGCAGGAATCCCTATGAACATCCAATTTGCAAATGGTTGAATGGACTCGTTAACATTTACCGATTGTCATGATTTACACATCAAATAAAAGAGGAGGAATTAGAGATTCATGACATACTCTATTTGTCTTTGAAAAAATATGAAAAAATTTGTGAAAATGATGTTATTTTATGACCAAAAATTGGAAACGAAACGAAAAGTAAACCTGTAAAATACTCACATAGTTTTATTATGAGCCAGGTTGAATTTGACACGAGTGTGAAGGGCAATATCTATACTTTACAAATATTTAAATAATATGAATGTACACTTTATGACAGGGTCAGGATCCAGCAAAATGTAACCAAAGTACACATTGTGTCCTTCAAACAGTTGATTCCAGCACTCTGATTGGTTACTTCACAACCCCTTTCCCCAAAATAGATCAACATGTTTGCACAAGAGGTCAAGAGTTCACCCAACCGGTGGAA
Source organism: Heliocidaris erythrogramma (assembly GCA_025617745.1). NCBI lineage: Eukaryota > Metazoa > Echinodermata > Echinoidea > Camarodonta > Echinometridae > Heliocidaris > Heliocidaris erythrogramma. The sequence continues at coordinate 13,250,451 of CM046873.1, read as the reverse complement.
TGTGGTTTCAAATATCGCGCCCTAATCTTGCAGGGTGGCCTTGTCAGCCAATCACAGTGCCATGATTCTATGTTCTTGACAATTTCAAGGATATATTATGTACTTGGGTTGAATATTGCTGGATCCTGACCCTGTCATAAATGTATGGGTGTTTTGAATATGACAATGTAAAAGATGAAACTTCAACGCTTCCATACATATGCGTTTTAATAGTGGCTCATATACTTTTTATATGTATTTTATGGACTTGAAATCCTATAAAGAAAAGTGTTTTGTTTCACTATTTCATCACTTATATTCTTAAACAATGTATAAATGTGTTGATAAAGTATCCATTCAACTTTCCAGAAAGTTTGATGACCATAGCATTAATATTTTTTGAGTTAATTAACTTTGAATATGACCATGCAAAACAGCCCACTGGTTGCAAGGAGAGTGTGCCATTTCAGGCACTGGAAATAAAATCAGCCGTTTTTGCTCATTTGCATACGACCTGCGGTCTGACTGCTGGATTACAGGCGCACGTACGCCACAACTCCCAGTTTGCAGTGGCCGTTTATAGTCTTACGTACATGCGAGATTTTATTTGTTTCGTATTCAAAATGTCTACAATGGAGCTACAAAATTAAATTCAACATGGATTTGATTCATTGAAATATATATTCAATATTCACTGCGGTTTTTAAACTAATTTAAAGAAATAATTTCAAAATCTATTTTGGATTAAACTTATAATAAATTGTAAAGCCTTGAATTTAGACTATAACTTAATCGGCCACGATTTGCATTCAGCTTGATTAACATTTGCAATAAGCTAATCAGCGGAGCTTTGACAATCGTATAGGCGGAGCCCGACGGTGAGAGTTCCCCCTGAAATTCGGGGGAGATGGCAGGTTTGACTGGACTGTATTGAGGATCGACAAATTTGTGTAAGTCACTCGCCCTCAACGTCCGCTTGGTCTGCTTTCATTATTCAATACAGTCCAGTAGGTGGACTAGCACCTAAGTAGAGATGCAGAAATAAATAATCTCCACCAATCGATTACTCACCATGTTGATCATCTTGAAGTATTTCATGTATCTTGGATCTTGGGATACAGTCATGACAGGTGTTGGTTCAGGGGTAGCCTCAATCGCTGGAATACCCTAAAAACAATAAGAAAATATATAATGGGAATAACGTTAGAGTAACAGCAGGATTCGACAATAACAGGAGTCTGATACACAAAGGCCCCTAAAATGTTTCATCAAGCGTTTTGTCAGTGATTTTTACTGACAAATTTGCTCTCAGCCAATCAGATGCAAGGATTTTCAGTAGCTTACAACAGTTGTCGGTAAAAATCACTGACAAAATGCTTGATGAAAAACTCCCCTGGACCCCACCACAAAAAGCTAATGTGGAGTTCTAGCAACAGTCTTGGAAGGGGATCTCCATGATTCGGTACCAAATAAGTAGCTGCATATGTACAATAATTTTTCATCGTATCCCAGGGATAATATACTATTAATACATGGTTGGGAGTGCATTGGTGCGATCTGGCAACACAAAGGTTTTTATCGTGGTGTACTATACCACGATAAAAACCTGCGTGTTGCCAGATCGCACTAATGCACGAACTCACAACCATGTATTAATAGTTTGATAAAACGGGTCGGCAATATGATTATGTCTATAAAAATGGTTAAGAACCCCATAGAAACGCCAAGAGTCGCACAGTCATGAAGACTGCCATTTGCTTTCCTGGATGACATCACAGAAGCGCAGCCAACAAAAGTCATGCGCGTTTCAGTGCGCGCATGTAATCCCTGCGCTAAAATGACAATTAAACTACGCGATTTCATTGCGTACGCGCAGCTTAGCCGTGCTTTAGAGCCTTTTTGCCGTTTGTTATCACTTTTTTTTTGCACGGTCACATGGTGTTATTTGACCAATATGGGGGGTGTTTCATAAAGCTGTTCGTAAAGTTACGAATGACTTTACGAATGACTAGAACATATTCTTGGGTGCTATACTAATCAGATTCTCAATCATTTAGCACAAGAACTGATCACCGGTCGTGCGTAAAGTCGTGCGTAACTTACGAACAGCTTTATGAAACACCACCCGGGATGGCTACATTCTTGAACCCATTTTCTAAAAAATATTAGCACACAGCAAAGATGCAATAACATTGTTGAAGCTCTAAGAATAAAAGAGGGCTACGTTTCCTTCTCTTTCAAACATCATATTTCACATGATTTTGGGGATATTTCTGAGAGTCAAAGGTTACTTACCGATCCATCTGCTGGCTCTGATGATGGGAGGGCGGGGAGGTTAGATGGCTCCGGTGCTGCTGGGGGCGGGGTAGGCTCCACAGTGACATTCTCCAAACCAGGTATGGAGGCAAGCTGCAACAAAGCAAAACAATTTGGGTAAATGTCACAGTCAACAGCATAGTTGCAAATTAGTCAATATTTCAACTGTCCCATCAACTAACCACCAAACTGCCTGCACAGTCAGAAGAGAGCCGTGTGCATAGAAATAGTACCTTATCGATATGGCATTTATAGCTGCCAATGGAGCAGAAAGAAATAAAAACTGCCATTTTGGTTCAAAGCCCAGATAATACAGAAAATATTCGGTGCTTCATGAATCTATCATTACCATTACCTTAGCTTCCAATATGTTGACTGTAGTTTCCAACCTCTGTATGCGAGTAGTGATATCTGATAATTTCTGAGGGGTGAAAAGAAAATCAAGAACATGAATCAATACCACTATTAATGTAATGTATACTCGATTTAAATCACTAAGAATCCATTTTATTTGGGGTTCTCTCATCATGACTTCAGTTTAGCTTTTTCATTATTAGGCTTAATATAATCATCACTTTCTTTTCCAAAATGAATTCTAATCACATTATTTTAATGGTAATTTACTTTTGCCATGCATACTTGCAACCTGGTATTCACAATTACAGTTGTAAATATAGATTCAAAGGTAAATTTGAGTTCTGGTCATGAGATCAAATTGTAAAAGAAACTGTCTCAAAGCCATTGGGAAAAGTTGATTATATGGCACATAATAATTGGTGTATGCTGTAAGGTTTTGGAATTACCAAAATGATAAGAAATCACGGACTCAAACCTGATGAGAGTCACATGCACTGCACACAGAAATGTGTATATGGGACTACGCACGAATTTTCGGCCCGAATATTTCAGCTGTTTCTTGTCATATTCTTAATGTGAGAGCATTTGAAGAGCAATCCTTTTCAGGGGACATACATAGCTACTATGATAATCCTCCAAACTACCATAAAAAGAATTAGAAATCTTACAAATTATTTTTTTCCCAGAACTCAACTTTCTCTTTCAATTGATATTTTGGAATCAACAGCACGCAGATGTAACTGTATGGAAACAGATCAAAAGTGCCCAAATAGCTACATGTAACTTTCGTCGATCCAACAATGCATTGGTCCCACCTGACATTGGTCCAACTCGGTGTAAGAAATAGTTTTTATTCACTGCAGCTCTTCTAGGATTTTGCATTGTAAAAGAGCGATTTTCCCCAAGCAATTTTTATGTACTTTATTATGTTTGTTTTTTTTTCACCAGAGCTCATTTGGAGCATTCGACGGCTAAACTGCTCACAGCTCCTGTGTATCTAATTTTTAAAAATATTATAGCTGGTTCAACTTTAATGTATCTTAAAGATAAAGTTGAGTTCTGGTCATGTGATTGAATTGTGAAAGAAACTGTCTCAAAGCAATTGGGAAAGGTTGATTATTATATAGCACATAAGAATTGGTGTATGCTGTAAGGTTTTGGAATCACCAAGATGATAAGAAATTGACTCAATCCTACTGAGAGTCAAATGCACTGCACACAGAAATGTGTATATGGGACTACACACAAATGTTCGGCCTGAACATTTCAGCCGTTTCTCGTCGTATTCTGAATGTGAGAGCATTTGAAGAGCAATCCTTTTCAGGGGACATATCTACTATGATAATATTCCAAACCATAAAAAGAATGAGAAAGCTCACAAATTATGTTTTACATTTCCCATTAAACTCAAGCTCCCCTTTAATCCCAAGTGAAACATAAGACCAATGAGACATACAAATGTAGAATTACTGGGACTTTGGACTACTGAGACTTCCTACATGTATGTTATTCTTACCGTTTCACAAACGCAAGAGAACTTGTTGAGGAACCTGGTGGTGTGTATGATGAAATGGTTAAGGAAGGCGAGCATTCGCTTGGAATGTATGGCACCAACCTGAGAAGAAAAGGCAGAAATATAAAAGGTACTGTAAATGCAGAAATATTTGCGGTACATTAATTTTCGCAGATTACGCGCTGTTTTCGGCGGCGCGAATTCTAGAACTCGCGAAAATATTAGCCTGAATTGCGCGCTTCAGCACATTAATATGTGTGTGTGTGTGTGTGTCCAATTCAGTTTTGAGTGCGTGGGTGTAGTTGCGCATGTTGTATGCATTTGAATGGACTGCATGTGTGTAAATTAATAAATGGAGTGAGTATACATTCAAGCGTGTAATTGTGCAGCGCGAATTTAAGAACCCGCGAATATGTTTTGGGGTCGCTCAGCGTGAAAATTTAATCGTGCAAAAATAAAAGCGTTTACAGTAATGTAGGTTAGTCATGCATATTATGATATGGGTTTGATGAAACAATTGTGAGCAATCTCTGAGTCTCTAAAGTACCGCACACTATGAGCATCTATCACTCAAAGCGGCATTTCTATACTTGATGTGTAATAAAAAGTTTTAAGACACCCTCTATTGAATCTCAATGCTTTCAAACACCACTGTACGAAACTTACCAGAATCCACTCAAAATTGGCACTTTAGTTAGATAGTAGTCTAGTTCTGGACTCTTTTTATTGATTTTTTTATTCGCCGACTATACGCGATAAGCCGAGTGATGGCACGATCGCGAGAACCTGTTGGCCCCGAAAAAAGAGTCCAGTGCAATTGCTCCACGCTGAAGACTTTCCCTGAGATTTTTCAGGGAGAGCAATTAAAATTGGCCGCACCTCCCCATGCTAAAGCGCTAGTGAACTTTGGACCCCTGACGTCAGCGTGGAGCAATTTCACTGGACTCTCTTTTGCTCGGGCCATCAGGTTTCCGGATCGCGCCAATCACTCGGCATAATACGTACAGTCATGGAAAAAAGAATTCAGTAAAGAGAGTCCAGAACTAGACTAGTTAGATAGATGTACTGACACCTAAATATAACTGAAATGCGATCAATTCAACTCAAATATCGGAAATCTAATGTCATTTCTGTCGATGAGGTGCATCAACATCACTGTGTATGTTTCTTGGTCACAGCACGAGGGCGAGCGCTCGCATCTCCGAGACAGAACTTGGACAGCCACCACACCAAGTAATAGTGGTCGTATTGACCACTAAGAACGAACAATGGCAATGATACTACATATTTTATCGCATGTACTAATTGTATGTGGAGAAAAAGATTAATATTTCAAATACTTCCTTTAAAATTAAGCTCTAAAAATCTCAATCTCACCCTAAATGGCCATTAGGAAGAACTTCTGATATTTCCAGCAAAATCCAAAGTCAAAGTCATATCCAAAGCCGAAGAAATCCCCACTGATTTTTTTCCGCCATCGCATGTTGTTTTTATTCTGCCGATGGTTAGACTAAACTCCGCTAATAAAATAAAATTTGGTGCGCGATAGGGACCAAAATTTTTAATGACTGGATTTATTTTCTGAGATTCAGCGCTCATAGCGACCAAAAAAATGATACACTGCTTTCGCTAGAACTGACCGTAGGTTGAAATTACAGCTTTTATATTTGGAATTATCTTTTCCACCATCGGTGAGTTAAATTTATTGTATTTCATGGACATGTTGGTGTCGGTATTTGTAAATCAAATGCCGATTTTGAGTGAATGTTGGTGACTTTTGTGCAGTGGTGTTTGAAAGTGTTGAGGTGTATGACCATCCAATTGTGTACCGTACCGTACATACAAAGTATAGAAAAAAACTTGGTTCCTAGTCCTATGGGGTGTTGCAAGAAAGTTGCGATTGATTGCAAGTTGCAACTGATCGGTGCTGACCAATCAAAATCATTGTTGCAAGCGCATCTTCTTGAATGGGCAGACCCTGTACCATTCAGAATGGTTGTTCTAATTTGCTTTACAGTTTGCAATTGATTGCAACTTTCTTGCAACACCCCACTAGACTATTAAATTGTGAACACAAAAAAGTCCTGATTTTTAGCGTGCATCGGCGATCGTAGAAATCGATTTGTGCGATTTTTTATTGGCCGAGTGTACCGAAACCACAGCTGGAATAAAACAACATACGACGGCCAAAAAACAGCAGGGATTTCTTCCCTTTTGGGACATGATGTAGGCCTATGTATCTCATTTATCTGTGCTTGTCACTTGTTAGACAGCTGAAAACCGTCTGTTTCGGAGAAGTCTTTAACATTTTCTTATTTTTACCTTCTCCTCCTACACAGACGGCTATCCAACCATCCCGGTATATTAGGGGACCTAACGAGACAAATCCCCCAAAAAAGGGGGATCTGATTTTTCATCCCTATAAGCCATCCCCTTTCTCTAAAAATTCACATAGATGGTGCTAGTGTTCTCATATTTCAATACAGCACAAAAAAAAAGAAAATTATATAGATAATCAACAAAATTTGGGACTTACTCTGGTTTGAATTCAAGCTTTGCACTATAAATTATATAATTCGCTGCTTTACGACACAACCTATACGCTTCCGACTACTTCCGGGTCATGTGATTATAACCAAGATGGCTGTCAGCGACTCGCTACTGACGTGCAACTTTCATGGTTAAAATGACCAGAATCGGGTAACTGGGCGTTGTGGCGTGCGCCTGTAATCCAGCTACCAGTGGAAGTTATAAACTGATTCAGCGGACCCAGGTTCGAGACTGAGTCACGTCTTTCGGATGGTGACGTTAAAGGTCGGTCCCAGACGTAAATAATCATATCTGATTGATACACGTCTGTAAAAACCCAATTACACACACACACACACACACCAGACAGCAGACGAGGAATTTGGATTTTGGGGTAAGAAATTTATTCAAGCGTATATTATTACTGTTGTTCTCCTTCTGAGTTGTTTAATGAAATACCGGGTAATGTCTTATTTATTGGAAAATGAAAAATTCATTTGTAGTCCTTAGTCCCGGGTACAGAGTGCGAGAAGGACTTCAGTCTATGTAAGGAGGTGTAGTGAAGCAAGACGTAGTCCAGTGGAACACCCGACGAACAGAGACTGAAGTCTGAAGCTTTCGGTCTAGTCTTTTTGTTGTGTGCTTCACACGCTTCAACATGTTCAAGTTCAACTTCAAGTTCAAGTTCAAGAATTGTGTCCCCCAGACACCCCCCCCCCTTAATATAGACATCTACTTCTTGACGATTTCTTATAGTCTACTGTAGTGAGCGACTAAATTTAGGCCAAAATTACATCACAACCACTCATAGGTACACGCCATTGCCGACTGTGTAGGAATGCAGCCAACACACATCCCATGTACCTAAACTGCATCACTGTGCATTTTTGGCTATATTTAAGTGAAACTCATATATTGCAGTTTACTTAAATCTAAATACTTATGTTGAATAATAGATGATTAAAACTTACCAGTTTGTTTTGTGACCTTTGAAGAGGGTTTCCTGAAATTTTGGGTACTTTTTGTCGATAACTCCTATCGAGACTGTCCCGTCAGCATCCATTTCGTATTTTTCACGATTATGATGAAGGGAGCCCTTAGCGCTCGTAGTGGTACCGGCGCGATTGGTTCGTCGATCTCCTACGAAGACCTGGAAGGGCCAAACTGACGACGTAAAAAAATAAAAAATATTTTTTATTTTTTTACGTCGTCAGTTTGAAATATTTTTTATTTTTTTACGTCGTCAGTTTGGCCCTTCCAGGTCTTCGTAGAATAGCTTGTGTGCGTAACATTCTGCGTACGTATCTACGGTGCATGTAGAGCGGCCTCACTAGTGCGCAACATATTGAGAGCAGTCGTCATCCGCATGGAGGTGTGGGTAACAAGTACCAAAAAGAGGGCTGTAAATGTAAGTTTTTATAACTTTCTACATTTTGTATCTTAACGAACTGATAACTTAAAATCTAAAGAATGATACTTAAGTATCAGTTTGCCCACAAAAACCTCCATTTCAAACAAAATTACATCTGTATCCCCAATACCCAGTATACACACATGTATATGATCCTAATGGTCAATATGACCACTCATAGCTACATTCCTATACTTCGTGTGTATAATGTAGGCAGTCATACACCTCATCTTTTTAAAACACCACTGCACAAAAGTCACCAGTATTCGCTCAAAATCGGCATTTAATTCAAAAACAGACCCCAAAATATCCAAGAAATACAATAAATTCAACTCACCAATGTTGGAAAAGATATTTCCAAAAATGAAATCCGTAATTTACTGTTGATTCGTGGTGTGGTGTGAATATGACCATTGCTTGCTGATGTGCTAAAGAGTGATACTTAAGTATCAGTTTGCCCACAAAAACCTCCATTTCAAACAAAATTACATCTGTATCCCCAATACCCAGTATACACACATGTATATGATCCTAATGGTCAATATGACCATTGCTTGCTGATGTGATCACAACCACACCACGAATAGTGGTCATATTGACCACTACGAATACAAAATGCAAAAATAGTTTGTATTTTCTGTCGCGTGTAGTAAAGGTATGGGGGGAAAATAAGATAAATATTTTAAATACCTTGCTTTCAAATTCCGCCCTTAAAAATCTCACTCCTACCTCAAATGGCCGTTAGGAAGAACTAGTTTTGATATTTTCAGCAAAATCCAAAGTCAAAATCTTGTCCAAAACCGGAGAAATCCCCGCCGATTTGTTTCGCGATCGCGTGTTGTTTACATACTGCCGATGTCTTAGACTAAAATCGGCCAATAAAATTTTTGTCCACGAAGAAACTCGGGATCGCAAGCGCACAGCGATCTTTACGATCGCGCACACAGAAAATCGGGACTTTCCGTGTATGCCACATAGGGACCGAATTTTTGAGGACAAAACTCTTTTGGGGAGATGTCAGCGCCCGCGGCGACCAGGAAATGTACACAATGACTCCGATAGCTCGTTTCGCGAGAATCAACAGTAAATTACGGATTTGATTTTTGGAAATATCTTTTCCACTCACGGGTACATTTCTGTAAAATAGTTGGTATTTTCTGTCGCATGTACTAAAGGTATGGGGGAAAAAATAAGATAAATATTTTAAATACTTGCTTTCAAATTCAGCCCTTAAAAATCTCACTCCTACCTCAAATGGCCGTTAGGAAGAACTTTTGATATTTTCAGCAAAATCCAAAGTCAAAATCTTGTCCAAAACCGGAGAAATCCCCGCCGATTTGTTTCGCGATCGCGTGTTGTTTACAAACTGCCGATGTCTTAGACTAAAATCGGCCAATACAATTTTTGTCCACGAAGAAACTCGGGATCGCAAGCGCACATCGATCTTTACGATCGCGCACATCGATCTTTACGATCGCGCACACAGAAAATCGGAACTTTTCCGTGTACGCCATAGGGACCGAATTTTTGAGGACAAAACTCTTTTGGGGAGATGTCGGCGCCCGCGGCGACCAGGAAATGTACACAATGACTCCGATAGCTCGTTTCGCGAGAATCAACAGTAAATTACGGATTTGATTTTTGAAAATATCTTTTCCAACATTGGTGAGTTGAATTTATTGTATTTCTTGGATATTTTGGGGTCGGTTTTTGAAAATTAAAGGCTGATTTTGGGTGAATATTGGTGACTTTTGTGCAGTGGTGTTTTAAAAAGATGAGGTGTATGCACTCACGGGTACATTACTGTAAAATAGTTGGTATTTTCTGTCGCATGTACTAAAGGTATGGGGGGAAAAATAAGATAAATATTTTAAATACTTGCTTTCAAATTCAGCCCTTAAAAATCTCACTCCTACCTCAAATGGCCGTTAGGAAGAACTTTTGATATTTTCAGCAAAATCCAAAGTCAAAATCTTGTCCAAAACCGGAGAAATCCCTGCCGATTTGTTTCGCGATCGCGTGTTGTTTACAAACTGCCGATGTCTTAGACTAAAATCGGCCAATATAATTTTTGTCCACGAAGAAACTCGGGATCGCAAGCGCACATCGATCTATACGATCGCGCACACAGAAAATCGGAACTTTTCCGTGTACGCCATAGGGACCGAATTTTTGAGGACAAAACTCTTTTGGGGAGATGTCAGCGCCCGCGGCGACCAGGAAATGTACACAATGACTCCGATAGCTCGTTTCGCGAGAATCAACAGTAAATTACGGATTTCATTTTTGGAAATATCTTTTCCAACATTGGTGAGTTGAATTTATTGTATTTCTTGGATATTTTGGGGTCGGTTTTTGAAAATTAAATGCCGATTTTGAGTGAATATTGGTGGCTTTTGTGCAGTGGTGTTTTAAAAAGATGAGGTGTATGACTGCCTACATTATACACACGAAGTATAGGAATGTAGCTATGAGTGAGGTGTATGACTGCCTACATTATACACACGAAGTATAGGAATGTAGCTATGAGTGAGGTGTATGACTGCCTACATTATACACACGAAGTATAGGAATGTAGACCAAAAGCTTCAGTCTCTCTGTATCGTCGGTTGTTCTGCTGAGACTTCGTCTGGCTCCACTAGACCTCCGTACATAGAGACTGAATGCTCACATATCGCGTAGTGTGTGGACGGTCATATCCGGAACCGGAAGTGGTTCTCTGTGTGTTTGTGTGTGTAGCATGTTTTCAGTGGCAGTATATACGTAACGGCAACGCGACCTAAGGCTCAGGTCGGCTTACCGTCCACCTTGTTGGTGATACACGGTCGTACCGTCTGTCTATGGGGAAGGTTGAGAAATGTCAGAAATATTAAAGATTTCCCCATAAGTAACAGACGGTTATTTCTGTCTAATAGGAATGTAGCTATGAGTGATCTTTTCCAACATCGGTGAGTTGAATTTATTGTATTTCTTGGATATTTAGTGGTCGGTTTTTGTAAATTAAATGCCGATTTTGAGTGAATGTTTGTGACTTTTGTGCAGTGGTGTTTTAAAAAGTTGAGGTGTATGACTGCCTACATTATACACACGAAGTATAGGAATGTAGCTATGAGTGATCACAACATTAACTTTTAATTATGAACTTTGTCAATTAAAAAAAAGATACGATACACATTGATGAATGGGTGGGACCGAACAAAATTTTTGCGACGCCCCTCACGCAGTGACTGCTCTGAAAATGGAATAAAAATATAAATTCTCACCTTGGTCAAATCAACTCCGGGTCCAACAAGGGGCAATCCATCAGCATCCATCTTGATTCAATCGAATATCAAGTAAAAAAATGGAAATATATGTTGTTTTCCCCCTTTTCCTGTGCTCCGAATGATTAGCTTCTTCTCAGTCACAAGATTTGATGGTAGTCGTAAAGTGGAAACCGCAATCGTTACACGGCAATATTTTTAATAACTGAGAAGCTCATTAATCTCATAACGCATCTCCCATAATGAGCAAATAAGCCAAATATTCATAATAAATTTATTTAATGTTTCTTTTATGAATTACACAATGATTATCAAACATTTTAACAGACAGTTACTTTAATCAGTAAAATAAGATCATAAGCGCTTGGTGCTCAGACTAAACTCATTACTCATATTCTAATCAGCTTAGGAAGAGTTCCTTGTGAGATATGTGGACAGAAGAAAAAGATATTTAAAAATTATTATTATTTTGATGATTCTGATCTATTTCATTAAAAAAAATAAAAAATAAAACTATATATATATCATAAAGAAGAAATATAGTTTATGGTTATTATGGAGGACAGCCACAACAGATAGACACGGTTGGGTACGTTGGGGAGGGGGGGGGGGGGGGGTCCCAATAGCCTTATTTTGAAGTTGATATTGCTAAAACAAGAATAATACCTAACACACAAGTATAATAAATCAAGAAGAAAAATATTTCATACTATCTGTATAATCCTGCTCGAAAACAGAATAGGCGATATGATAATGATGAAAGTAGATATTCTAATCAGCTCTGACAGAGGTTTACCCTTCCTCCTTTTTGGAGTTGAAAATTAAAATTGTCAATTTTTGGAAACTGAAAAAGAAAAGAGAGAAAAAGACTATTGTTGTCGCATTAGGGCAGCTCTTTAATCGTAATTGTTAGAAAGTGTTTGGTCTTCGAATAACAAAATTACATTAGACTATAATACTAGTACTCCTTTTCTCTCTACGAAGTGTTCAGGTTTTATCAAATCGCAATATTTTTACTCCTGCAGGATATATATATATATAAATAAATAATTAAAAAAAATATATATATATATATAGAGAGAGAGAGAGAGAGAGAGAAAAAGACCAGTAGTCATTTCATGCTTTTTTCTCCAACTATTTTATTTGGAGTGAATATCAAGTGAATATCACTTGACAAAGACGGTGAGAGGATCGTCGAAAATTCGTGAGAAAATAAAATAGTTGGAGAAAAAAGCATGAAATGACTACTGGTCTTTTTCTTTGATATTACTCCAACACGTGGACTTTCTATTCACATATATATATATATATATATATATATAGTACAAGCATATAAGCAATCCGTTTCCTTCAAGATGCCTCTCCATATCAGCTTTCTTGTTATGTACTTTTTAAACACGTCAAGTACTATCTACAGTACTTCATACATGATTATGTTTACTTTAAAGAGCGCCACCTTTCGTATTTTTTCTGCAAGAAATAATAGTTTTATAGTTTTTTTAATCGGGTTAATTTATTAGCTAAGAATTTTCCAACGACCAGACTTGCAACATCACCAAGCACCGGTGTGTGGCAAACTTAAAGGGGCAAGGGGGCGCTGCCCCCCCCCCCCCCCAAAAAAAAATGAGGGAGACTAAGGAAATGTGATAAGAAGATCATTCGAACTCTCCTATCCCTTCCCCTATATGAATGGCCTTGTTAATTAGTTTGCATATCACCCACTGAGAAAAGGTCGACCGGACGGGTGCCCCCCCCCCCCCCACCATTATTTCGGTGCCCCATTAATATCTGCACCCACGCTACGAAACCGACAAAAGACCGACAAGAAGACAGAACGAAAAATTTCATTACCGCGAATGGCCAATATTTAGTCGGTTTTGGGTCAATTCGAGGCGGTTTGGGGATGGATGTGACTGGGTTACATGTAGAAGCAAAACACTGTACTCTCTCTTAGAAGTAAAAAAGGGGCATTTTCACTCTTTTTTTTTCACTCTCCCGTCTTAGATTAATTCATATTTCTTTGTTGTTGTTGTTTTTTGTATTTATATGCTTTATTGATATGTTTTATTTATGGCGTTTTGATATTTGATTTTCTTTTCTTTTGATCACTTATAATTATTTAGGAGTGAATATCGATTTATTATAGAGTGCTCTCTACAAGGAAAAGAGTGAATGTTCACTCTTTACTTTTACTAACCCTCTTTTACTAACCCTCCCCCCCCCCCCCCGAATCATGTCAGTGATCACTCGATTATTAAATGATTTTTGTTTTCATTTGAGAGAGAGAGAGAGAGAGAGAGAGAGAGAGAGAGAGAGAGAGAGAGAGAGTAATAGTTATTTTATACGAATATGACAGAATTATGAGATCGGATCGAGTCAAGGGCATGGCAGTGAACGAAAAGTGTAATTTAATTGCCCAGTGGTGCCACAACGTGGGGCAAGCCATTGAAGAAGCACTGGTTTAATTTGGGGAGCGGGGGGGGGGGGGGGGGGTGGGGGGCTGTATAGGTCTTAGGAGGATGATTGCGAGAGAACAAAGCCAATTATAAGGGGAGCGTGGTAATAGTACATTGCATTCCCGTCCCATTTCTTTTCTCCTTTTCCCGCTGTTGTTTTCCACCATTCGTATTGTGAGACGGGGGGGGGGGGGGGGCACCATGAGGGGTACACGATTACGTTTTATTTTTACTCCAATGCATATGAAATACTTATGTTATACGGTCCGAATATCTGTATCTTTATTCTTGTGATATTATGTTATGTTATAATGTATGATATACCATGTTTATGAACAGAATATGCCTATATTGATGTAAATAAATGATGTTTGATGAATAAAATTCAATTAAATTCACGGCGACATAATCTGTCGTGTGCACTTTTTTAACGCGCGTCATAATTCGCTCTCAAAATATATCTCCATGAACATGGGGGAGTCTATATAAGAAATGTGGACTGAACGTTTAAACTACGAGCACGCAGGAGCAAACGTGACAATGTAAAATGGTGCCTGGAGCGAGGAATCTAGACATGCTAGAAGGGTCCCTGGTTGATTATCGATGTACATTTGAGATTGGAAGAGAATCAGTCCTATAGTGTAAACAGAAATTATATTATTACTGGGAAATATATGCGTGTTCCCCTTTTCTTTACTGTCGCGCTGCAGTTGATGGGGAATATCATGAATGCAAAACGAGAGAGGGAATTCGGTGTTTATTCTCTCATTTGACACGTACACACATTGAGAGAGAGAGAGAGAAAGGGAGGGAGATAAAAAATCTGAACATCTGTCCACAAATTTGAAAATCCGACAACTGTTTTCGGCAAATTTTGGGGAAAAAATCAGCTACCTTATCGGCAAATTGGTCCGAGACAGGCCCCCCCCCCCCCCCCCCCGCCCAATTTAAAATAGTCCGACGGTCCTGTAATCGCCCATCTAACAATCAATATATTTTTTAGAAGTCATATTGAATATTTCATGTTGAGAGTACTAGTAGGCATATCATAATATAGTTGGGTTAACTACCAAGGAGTTGTTCTGTGATAACTCGTTGGTTCTACCATGGACCTATACTACTAGTATTGGTTCGACTATATAGAGCTGTCTGTAATATGTCTGTTCTATTCATATTGCGACGTTGGGAAGAACATTGTAGTCACATGACTGTACTCCATGCATGGCATTGGCCTCACGCTTGAATTAGGTTACGAGCATAGAGTTACATAATTATGTATGCAGCCAGATTGTTACGGGCTGGGGTGTCGATCCGTGTTCACGATTGGGGGGGGGGGGGGGGGGGTGACCGGCGAGGGAGCGAAGCCAGTGGCGTATCTAGGGATTATGACGCCCGGGGCAAAAAATGCAGTTACACCCCCCCCCCCCCCGACTGCCCAAACTTATTTACGTTAGCGAGGGAGCAAAGCGACCGAGCGGCAAATCTTTTAATTTTTAACCCTAAAAAACGCAATTTCTTGTGCATTTTACCCAGGAAATTTTGCAATTGACCACCGCAATTCAGCGGTAGAGAAGCTCGAATATTATACATTTTATAAACGGTTTTCTATTCACTCACTTCTACAAGCGGGAGCAAAGCTAAAGAAAACCCTATTTAGGCTTGAGAAAGAGTCGAGAAATTCAGCAATTAAGGCTACCTATAAAGTTGAGAACCTTTGCAAATGCTTTTTTTATACACTTTATCCTATATTGGGGGCGCAATATTTAGCAGGAGTCATTATGAAAATTACATTATATAGCGAGCAAAGCAAATACATCTTTATTTTTCAAATTTTGAACCCTTTAAGCTATTTAAGAACTATATAGGCCTACTGGGGGCGCGAAATTAAGAAAATAATTGTGCTAGGGAGCAAAGTGACCGGCGAGGGAGCGAAGCCAGTGGCGTATCTAGGGATTATGACGCCCGGGGCAAAAAATGCAGTTACACCCCCCCCCCCCCCCCCCCGACTGCCCAAACTTATTTACGTTAGCGAGGGAGCAAAGCGACCGAGCGGCAAATCTTTTAATTTTTAACCCTAAAAAACGCAATTTCTTGTGCATTTTACCCAGGAAATTTTGCAATTGACCACCGCAATTCAGCGGTAGAGAAGCTCGAATATTATACATTTTATAAACGGTTTTCTATTCACTCACTTCTACAAGCGGGAGCAAAGCTAAAGAAAACCCTATTTAGGCTTGAGAAAGAGTCGAGAAATTCAGCAATTAAGGCTACCTATAAAGTTGAGAACCTTTGCAAATGCTTTTTTTTATACACTTTATCCTATATTGGGGGCGCAATATTTAGCAGGAGTCATTATGAAAATTACATTATATAGCGAGCAAAGCAAATACATCTTTATTTTTCAAATTTTGAACCCTTTAAGCTATTTAAGAACTATATAGGCCTACTGGGGGCGCGAAATTAAGAAAATAATTGTGCTAGGGAGCAAAGTGACCGAGCTTTGGAAAATTTTCTCATTCAAACCTTCAAAAAACTAGATTTCTAGTACCGTACAATGCGGATTTGGGGGCGCATAATCCGTATAAGGATTGTGAGTTTTCTTCATTTCCCCCTTTTTTTCTTTCTCTCCTTTGCGTTTCCTGTGCCCCTCCAAGTGACCGTGCCCGGGCACGCGCCCCCTGCCCCCTAGATACGCAAAGCGACAGAGCGGGGAGGGTGTGGGAGGGGGGTATCGCCCTCCCACACCAGGGACTTTTTCAAAAATCTGACTTGCATTTTAGAGCATCCCAAAATGTTTTTTTTAATGAAAAGAAGGAATGCACGGATCTACGCCAATGGATGGAACCCCTCAATTGAGAATATAACAATGCGAGCGAACGATTTTTCTTCGATATTTTCGCACTGAAATTATGGAATTTCTTATTTCCTTACTTCTAATCATTAAAGAATGTGATGATTTCAAGATCAAACATCATGAGTTTGGACAATTATTAGTTTTAAGTTAATATATCATAACTCTTATCTATTTTATCCAAAAATATTGGGGGGGGGGGGGGGGGTGATAGCACAGGCCATCCCCCACCTCAATTTTTTCGGGATAGATACCCCCTCTCCCCGGCCGCGTCTTTTTTTTTTGTAACCAAGCCTAGGCAGATTTCGCATTTTTTCATGAATATTCATGACGCAGGGTCGGGAAACGGTTACGATTGGTCTTCATGAAAGCACGGTCGGTGGGGGAAAAAACGTTCAACGTGTACGCGCCTAGCCTACGTTCATGTATGTATTGTTTAATTTTCAACATATTCACCCCACCTATGCAATGTGACACGTAAAAAATTGGATTGAGCAGTCAATTTCAAAATCAAGTTTTGCATTAATTTATTGCATGTGCGTAGATCTAATTTAGTAATTAGCTCTTTTGAGGACACCCTCCTTTTCCGACCAAAATTGACACTGCAGTTGTAGTTGGCATTACTCTGAAAATAGGTCTAGGCCTAGGCTATGCGTATATTGACAATTGCCCATCGTAATGTTCTCCACAAATGAACTTTACAACAATATGCAGAATCAAGACACAGACTCTAGGCTAGGTCTAACAACGTTAGAATCTTACTGTTCACGTTAGAAATTAAATTTCCTTGCATGTACACTGTAATTAGCACTTGCACCCTGCTCCTGTAACGCACATTGCCCTGAGGTAGAAGAACTACAAGAGTCTTCAGGACTGAAAGAAGCAGACTACTACTAACGTTCCAAACGTTAGTACCAAGAAAACAAATTATTTTGGTGACCTTTTAGCTGATGAAAACAAAGTGCGTAACTAGTTATTGTAGGTAGATCTAAAATCATCTAGATGTAGATCTACCCCCATCATCAATCATTTACTAGTACTGATTAGATCTAGGTCTAACTCATCATGCTCATTGACCTTAAAATAACATTCACTTAATCTAAACTTAACTGAAATTGAAAATTGTAACAAAATTGGTCTAGTTAGAGTAGATCTAGAGTAGAGTCTTGGCTAGACCTGCAAATTTGATGATATCACACCATCACATTCCGATTCCATTTTGAAGTTGGGTCTACCACACGTCTATTATTAGGCCAGCATTTTGAGGGATACGTGGAGGCAATTCTAACTCTTATAAAATTATTGAGATCTAACTTAGATCGATAATAAATTCAGTGCAAAAACGTAGGCTAGGCGCCTACACGTTGAACACATACGATCATAATATGCGTACGTGCGTGCAGGCCAGGGACTTTTTTCCCCCACCGGCGACCGTGCTTTCATGAAGACCAATCGGAACCGTTTCCCGACCCTGCGTCATGAATATTCATGAGAAAATGCGAAATCTGCCTAGGCTTGGTTACAAAAAAAAAAGACGCTCCCCGCCCGCCGGGATCGACACCCATGCGAGACAAGTTCGTCGTGTCCGCCTTGATTATTATGCTGTCCGTGATTAGTCTACAGACGCATACTCTATTTTAACACTGAACAAGATTCCATAAGGGGATTTACTGGACTAGCTTAACTTTGCCAGTCTCGAAATGGGTGTGTCCTTGCAAGGATCCATGCAGAGTCGAATAAGAGGAGGAAGGGAAAGTCAAGGGTCTATGAGATGATGTTCAAAGTCATAAAGTTTAGACTCTGTGCCACACGTTATAAATAACAAGGGTCTGTGCCTGCAAACTAGCTCACGGCCGTCAAGTATGCCGACGCTGATTGGCTGCGTAACGCAAAAAGTGTGTACGTGTGTGTATAGTGTGCGATTACAGACCAATTTACACAGTTTCACTCTATACGTACACCATGCCAGATCAAGGAGTTATCTGTGACAACTCCTTGGCCAGATAAGTTAAAGGGATACTCAACCGCAGATTGTGGACGTTTTAATGCCGCGAGAGGGCACCGTGATCGTTACCTAATCATGCCGTTGCCCCGCGGGGCGCAAACCTCGGATAAACTGGTCGCCGCACAAACATGCACGCTCCGCCTGTCCTCGAGCTTTCGTGCGAGATTCGGTCGGCTTCGTGCAGTCGAAATTTAATCCCACTTAGTCCAACGGACGCGTTCGACGCACAAACTTTGTGTACGAGTGAATAGGGCTTACGCAATCCTGACTTTCCCCACGGCCGCCCGGTGGCGTATCCCTTTAAGACTTAAGTACTGGAAATAAATGTTGGTTACCATTTTGATCGAAGTAATGCTCACTTATAAAGTATCAGGCATGTACCTATATATTATGAATAATAGGCCTGTTTGTTTATGGTATTCTCATTTTATCTTTTATTGTGAATTATAGTCCTATATGCGCCGACTTGACTGTAACTAGGTCCCCGAAATTAAGCCAGACGGGTATCAGTCAATCGGTCAACGTTTTTGAATATTGTACAGTATACTACAAATTACTAGGCCTAGTAGGCCTAGTAATTTGTAGTAGGCCTAGTAGGCCTAGTATTTGCTAATTTTTCCATTGGTCTTATTGTTCTTATTGTTTTACACAGGTTTTTTTTATATGAATATCCTTTATATCTACATTTTGTAAAACACAATGTACAATGTCAATGTAGGCTATATTTCACGATAATACATATTACAAAATACAGTCAGTCTTACAGTAAAATGCAGACTATATAAGACCTGCTAATGATTGAAATGTACTATTAGTATTTCCCCCTCTTTCTGGACTTTACAATGAAAATAATATTCAATTATTAATTCAAAATATTACAACTTATCATCATGATATATAGCATAATAATAATCATGTATGTTACATTTTCTAACTTTGCCTAATTCTTTTAAAAAAGAACCTCGACACTCATTTGATTTCATGAACTGAATGGAATCTGTTTGGAGCCTAGCCAGAACACCCTTAAAGGCCAAGTCCACCCTAACAAAAAGTTGATTTGAATAAATTTTCATCAAAATAGGCCTAAGAAACTGGTATTTTAAAGTTTCGCTTAATTTCGCAAAAAAGTTATACGCACATCCTGCTCAGTATGCAAATGAGGGAACCAGTGACGCCACCCACTCACTATTTCTTTTGTATTTTATTATGTGAAATATAGAATATTTTAATTTCTGCAGATTTCACAATTAGGAAGCTCTCATTGAATTGTGTATATAGGTTGCAACAATGGCAATCACACATGTTTAGCGAGGAATCAAACCTTGTTTCACATTATAACAAGGAAACTTAATTAAAATATTTCATGTAATAAAAATACAAAAGAAATAGTGAGTGGGTGACGTCACTGGTTCCCTCATTTGCATACTGAGCAGGATGTGCATATAACTGTTTTGCGAAATTAAGCGAAACTTTAAAATCATAACTTTCTTATTTTACATCCAATTTTCAGTGTTATGCTTGTTGGATTTTTCTCTATTTATTCAAATCAACTTTTTGTTAGGGTGGACTTGGCCTTTAAAGCCCGGCGCACACTGCACGATCTGCCTACGATGCGATTTTGGGAAAAGTTGTTATAACACTTGATATGAACCTTCAAACATGTAAAATCTTCGTGATCAAAGTTCCAAATAGTAGTATGAATAATAAAGTCGAAATGCCGGGCTACTGCGAGCCCCCGTGTAGGAATAAAAGCGAATTCAATTCCAAATCGTAGTAGTGACGTCATGCCGATTTGGCCCTTTACTCTAACCAGAAGAATTCCAGTTAACCAAAATTTCGATATTAGTATTCGCATCATTATTCCGAACTTCAAATAAGATAATTACACTTTTTTTAAACTTTCACATTTAATGCAAACTGCAGTTTGTTCGAAAATCGGGTCGCAGTCGGATCGTACGTGTGCGCCGGGCTTTAGTTATGTTATAGCTCTCAACATACAGTGTATTATATTCCAAAGAGCAGAGGGACTCAGAGAGAGGGGGGGGGGGGGGGGGGGGGAATGATAGAGGGAGAGAAAGATGGAGAGAGAGAAATTTCGCAGGTGTCTAATTGCTGTTTCCTTTCAGTTTTGAGTGAGATTGATATGTATAGTCCTCGTATTTTTCAGAAGATCGTGACATAAATATGCCTATTAATCAAATTCTTCTCTTCTTCTTCTTCTGATCTTCTTCTTAACCTTCTTCTTCTTCTTCTTCTTTTCTTCTTCTTTTTCTTCTTCTTCTTCTTCTTCTTTTTTCTTCTTCTTCTTCTTCTTCTTCTTCTTCATCTTCTTCTTCTTCTTCTTCCTCTTCTTCTTCTTCTTCTTCTTCTCCTTCTCCTTCTTAACCTTCAAAGAAATTCAAAGAAATAACCATACGGTATGCTGTATACATAGTGTTGATTTGTCGACACTGTTTATATGTTCTGATCATTCTGCTCTGGAAAGGCAACCGTAAACATGTTAGCTGCAACGTGACTTCATTAGTATTCAGCCCGGCCCCCACCGAAACAACCAATCAGAAGCCTTCACCCAGTTTCCCTTTCTGGGTCACGTTTCGGCCGACGCTGATCTTGTGCTAGTCTTTTTGCAATGAACAATATTTGTTTCCTTCTATTTTTCACTTATTTGGAATCATAAAATCATAAACTTCACTGTTTCAGTTTACATTCTGCCTGATTTTGTTTTAGAGTTATATCTCTTTTAATGGTTTATAAATTAGGAAAATTCAAGATCTTATTAACTTTGGTAACAGCAATAAAACTACTATGATGGCTGAAGATAGACTATTTCCGTGCACGAAAAAAAAAACATTTGTCTAGTTACACAACACATCAAACTCTGGCGTACATGGAGCCGCCATTGTTGCTGACTAGATAACTGCACTGTACTGCTCATCACTGCATGCAAGACGGTTTTCTCCTCGTTACCTTACATGTTTCTGACGGGTGAACTGTTCCTGATATCTGGGTTATGCTGAAATGCATTGGATTCAATGTGCATCAGAGAAAGCAACATTAAGTGTCGATTGCCGAGATTGAAACGAGTAACTATCAAGCAATATCTGAATATCAGCCAGATAATTTGGATGATAATTCTTCAGTGACTTCACACTCCGCCATTTGGTGACGAATTTAGTTTTACTCAATTTACTTTTTGATTTTTGTTAGTCTGACTTTGTCTCCGCGGTCAATCTGATTGGGATCTGGGCATGCCGGGATCTGTTGAGTGTTATCGCATTTCTCTTTCCAGATTTCACTTTTTAACTCTTACTTTGCCGTCACTAAGTTAGACAGAGCTGCGACTGAGTGAGGCTGAGCCTGAGGAAATTTGTTTTTCCTTCACCAAATCATAAATGTTTGAGTAAATACCTGTCAAGATTTGAATTTTCTGTTCCAGATTGTGAATCATATTGACATGATTGACGATGTGGATAGTTCTCTCTTCGATTAAAATCAGATACCTCAAATTGATCAACCATTGAAAACAACTCTTCTTTTCCCTTTCGCAGTCAAAATTTTCATAATGACAGCCAGTGTGGTATTATTTGATCATTTTGACAAGATTCGTGCTGGGTGAAATTCCAGTTTTGTCAAGTCTTCCAGAACAAAGTGTCTTATTTGGGATAGGATCCCCCAAAAAACTTCAAGGCCTCTTAAGGTCTAACTGATAGACTTAATCATTGTACTGTCTGTAGTACCAACTTTTAATTAACTTTAAAAGTACAACTGAGTAGGCCTAGACCCCTACCTGAAAATCTAGCGTGAGGACCTTGCTTCCAAGTTTCAGATTCATAAAGATCATCACTTGTTGGGTCTAATTTTGACTGATTTATTCTGCAAAGGAAATTTTATTTTTCCCGCCTGAAAGATGCCCAAGCGGAAACATAGGTCCAGTCGACATGCAGAGAAGCCAGGATGTCTTGTTCACTGGTTTCGTAAAGGACTTCGTCTTCACGATAACCCTGCGCTCAAAGAAGGACTCAAAGCATCAAGTGGATTCCGGTGTATTTATATTCTAGACCCGTGGTTTGCAGGATCGTGTAGCAAAGGTGTCAACAGATGGAGGTATAAAAATATGAATCTATGATCAGATTGATCTGAGACAAATTTATTTATGGGCCCGAACTCGTGAAGGAGATTTAAATTATACATGTACCATGCCATGGTCTAAAATTACGGTTTTAAAGTATTGGTGGACTGGAAATGTACATTACAAGCGTACAAATTTATTTTGCTTGTTAATGTTTGGAGATTTAACCCATGTCCCATGGTTTCACATGAACCTCCTTCAAGATATCTGGCCATATTGTCTCATGAGAGCCAGAAGGGTGTTAAATGATGACACCCTTTTTGCTCTCAAAAGATGAAGTAAAAATGTTGTTTTCAATCTTGATGTTTCATGGTTTGATTGCTTTAAAAGAAAAAAAAGTTTAAAAATCTGTTGTTTGCAGGCTGGTATTTTGGCATGTATGTAAATTTAGACCACTTTTTTTCTTACTCTTACATGTAGCTCTATTAATTTTTTGTTGAATAAGAGAATTGGGGGAAATCACAAAACAATCAACATTGATAAGAAATGGCCGCCTACAGGTAAACGGGGGTTAATTGCGGGGGTTTTTTTTCCAAGCCAATGTCATTTTTAGAGACTTCAAGTTCCAGTTCTTCCATGCTGACGGGTAATGCTCAGTATTGTGCATTTTATAGAAGATGAAGTATGAAGAAGGACCAGTACAAGAAATAGCTTTCATGTTGATTTAAAATTTTGAATTTATTTTTAAATTCAGATTCAGATTCAGTTTATTTTATTGATCCATATTTTAAATAATATTTTGGCAATACATGTAAGATTGCTATTTACCTTAACTTGGTCTTGAATTTACACAACTTTACTACAAGAGCAGTTTTATTATTCTTTATCTGAAAAAACTACTCTATGCTCAAAGATTCAGATCAAGGATTGTTATTTGTTAAATACTACACCTGAAATAACTTATATGTAGGATCAAACCAAAGGAAATGCCCTGAAAATGGGTATCCATCTCATTAAGTTGCTGGACTCGGCACTACATCTACATACGTGCTTGTGGGCACCCGATACACATTGGTCCCTAAGTTTTAACCCCATTCCTGCCCTACTCCCTGCCCCTCTCCCCCAAACTTTTGGAGATTAAACAAGCCCAGCAAAAAACAAATAGGTGGTGTTGAACTGTGAAAAGTGAACAGTAAAAGACAGAAAAGTGGGAGAAACATATTCGAGGAAATCCAATAAAGAATAAGAAAGTAAGTTGACAAATCTTTCATTTCCCATGCAAGTACATGCACATGTAAGCTCTTTATCTTTGTAGAACAAAACCTGTCGCAGATGTCCGTCTTGTTGGTTGTCGTTGTAGGAATAAATGTACTTATAGAGGGGGTGTGTAGAGTACTTGTACATGTAGAATTGTCAAAGAATTTGATGCGTGATAATATCATTTTGGGGGAAAAAAGAATGAATATTTGTTGGAAATTACAAAAATGTACAAGATTTACCAATTTGCATGTGATCGATCACAACTTTGAGGATTCATGTAATTGACTAAATCTTAATCCTACAGTGTATTGGAGTTGCCTTAAACTTTTTGACTGTATGTTTCTCTCAGTATGCTCTAGCGATCTACTTTTATTAAAACCAGCTTCCCCTTTCAAGATTCTTTTCTTTCACTCATCAAACTTAAAAACTTAAAAAGTGCATACATGTACATGTAATGTAATTGCACATGGTCATACATAAAAATACATATAAAATATGAAAACATAAGGAAAGGACATTAAGAATTGTAAGGAAACGGCTTGAAACACAAGGGACATACATGTACATGTAAATGAGTGGGGATCGATATTAAAGATTAAGGATTTTGGCTATTCAACCCTATTATTACATGTATAAGAATAATACCGGTATTTCTTGTACAACACAAAAGAATGAAAAAAGGGTGTTGGTCACTGAGAAAGGGGATACAAGAAGAGAGGGAAAGAAAGGATTTAAGTCGAGATGAAAGGGAAAAAGAAAGTTTGGAGAATCAAGATGGGTAAAGTATGTATGCCATAACCTGTATGTAGACCATAAATCAGGTACATTTAACCCTGTGTACTTGATTTTGTGTCTTTTATGGTGGGGGTGATAAAAACCCTCATTTTCTGCTTCCTTTTTTTTTTAAATACCATTTCTTGTTGATAAAGACTAATTTGATGTTCTGAAAACCTCATTACCTGTGTTGTGCATACAGGTTTATCTGAAAAATATAATGTCACAAGCGATCTGCAAAAGGAAGGTCATCAATGCCCTTACTACATGTACGTACATGCTAATCATGAAGGGTTTTTTTTTTTTTGTTCTGAAAATCAAACAATTTTAGTTTTGAGGTTTTATCACCCCACTTACAATAAATGTTTTTATGAGGCAAATTTTTACAAATGAACTTCTGACATTTTTAGCTGCTTTGCCTCAAAGTGACATTTATATGTTCATGTACAGCATGCTATGGCAAAAAGGTACATGTACATGCCTTTCAAGAATATTGATAAATATAGTGAATATCTGGGATTTGCCAAACTATTGTTTCAATTACATACTTGATAATGCAGTATTTTTGGAGTTTTTTTTTGTTGGAAGACTTGGTTTATCAATCAGAGACCACATTTTATTAATTGGGGGGGGGGGGGGGGGGGGGGGGGAGGAGATGGGTTATATAATTTTGTATGGCTAAACTTCTCCAGAGCAGCGTGAGACATTCAAATGGTTAATGATTTATAAAGAGCATTAAAAATTATTTATCAAAATCTGCACAGGAGTTAATATTGCAGTGTGTAGTGCTTTTACCTTGTTTCAAAGTGATGTAAAGTCAAGGCTTTGAACCATTGAATGAAAAAAAAATCTCATGATATTTCATGAAGGGGAAGTCTATGTTCTCATGACAAGATGTCCAAAAATAAATGAAATCAAAGAAGTGAGAGAACCAGATGAGTGAAAGTTGGTTGAAACTCAGCTATGAAGAATGAGAAAGCCTGAGTTAAAGATGTCATCTCCAAAAAAAATTAAGATCACACGTTTAATACCGTATGTGCATTGGTAACTCTTAACTCTTAACTCTTTGTGAAACACCCCCCTGTACAACATGTAAGTGTACGGCCGAGTTAGAATAAAGAAATGAAAAGAAAAAGTCTGTCACCTTTTCAGGAAACATGCAGAGCAGAATGGTGGAATAGCTCAGGAGATCTCCGTCGTGCTGGAAAATTGAAGTCTAAACTACAAATTAGAGTTTAGGCATTGATAAATGATTAAACGCCTTTCGTTT
The DNA here is from genome assembly GCA_025617745.1 of Heliocidaris erythrogramma. NCBI lineage: Eukaryota > Metazoa > Echinodermata > Echinoidea > Camarodonta > Echinometridae > Heliocidaris > Heliocidaris erythrogramma. The sequence continues at coordinate 13,224,398 of CM046873.1, read as the reverse complement.
TCTGGAAAGAATGATCTACATGGAGCAGAAGGTTTTAATACATGTAGCTCTGGAAATCTTCTTTGACTTTTGTACTCCAATATTATATGCACTCTCTCTTTCTCCCCCCCCCCCCCCCCCCCCCCCCCCCCCCCCCCCCCCCCCCCCCCTCCCTCTCTCTCTCTCTCTCTCTCCTCTCCTCTCTCTCTCTCTCTCTCCCTCACTCTCTCTCTCTCTCTCTCTCTCTCTCTCTCTCTCTCACCATCAATCAGGTTTCTGTTAGAATGTTTGGAGGACCTAGACTCCAGTCTAAGGAGACTCAACTCTAGGCTGTTCCTGATCAGAGGCCAACCTGCTGATGTCCTGCCAAGACTCTTCAAAGTAAGTAAATGTACGGCAGCTTGGCTAAAGCTGCGTTAGTGATATGATACTTTGAATAAAAGCACATTTAAATGTATTTTTAAAGTGGCTGTCCTATATATACATGTACATATTATTAGTAGTAGTATTAGTATTATTATTAAACTACATCACTCTCACAAAGAGGACGCTAGTATTATTGTTGTTAATCGATTTCTATCATTTTGTTTGACTTTGTTTAGGAATGGAAGGTAACGCAGCTGTCGTTTGAGGAGGACAGCGAGCCGTTTGGGAGGACCCGAGACAAAGCGATCAGTACGTTAGCACAGGAAGCAGGGGTAAAGGTCATCTCCAAGGTCTCCCACACTCTCTACGATCCACAAGAGTAAGTAGGAATCAATGCAGCATGAAGCTACGTATAATGGTCTTTGGGGTGAAGTTTGAATTTGGTTACGACATTGGCCGTGGAGTCATTACCGCCTGAGCATGTGTCGGAAATACTTTCACTCATGACTTTGTAAACCGCCTTTAAAATTAAAAAAAAAATGCAGCTCTAGGTAAAATAAAATGATGTACATGTACATGTAAGCATAATGTGATTACAAAATCTATATCTTTATACAGTGAAACCTGTCTATAAAGACCACTCGGGGGAGATGAGAAAAGCGGTCTTTATGAGCAGGTGGTCTTTATGTACACGTTCCTTTAATTCACGTTTCAATGAGAAACACTTTTCAAGGGAAACAAAACTTATGGTCTTTCTATACAGGTGGTCGCTAAAGCAGGTTTCACTGTAGCATATTTGAGTTGCAGTGACATTTGTCTGGTTCTTTAAATTGTCATTGCGAGCAAGGCATTCAAGAAAACAAGTGCAGGCAGGTTTAAAACAGGTTACAAACAGGTTACAAACAGGTTACAAACAGGTTTAAAACAGGTTATAAACAGGTTAAAAACAGGTTAAAACAGGTTAAAACAGGTTAAAACGGGTTAAAAACAGGTTAAAAAAACTAAAAATATAAATTTGAAGCAAATTTTATTCCTATTTCCTATACATGTGCATTTGCTAGACTGACTAAAAATAAGCTTTTCATGATTCTTGACAGCATGCTTTCACCTCTTCTTTGAATATTACTTCTCGATACAAGTACAGAAGAAGAAGACCATTAAAAAATGTTGCTTTTAATGCGATGATATGATCATTTTCATTCTTTTGAGTTACCTCTTGTTTGAAATGATCAAATAAGACGATTACTTCACCATTCAGCTACAGAAGAAAACCTTCAAAAACGTGAACTTTTTTTGAGAAACAGGTGGCCCCTTGAAATCTGCCCCCATGTTTCTGTACTTGCTATCATATGTACAGTACCTGCTTTATCTCTTGGACTTAAATGGCACGAACAGGGGTAATTGAACAACCCTCATGTCAAGTTCTGTTAATGATGGAAAAATAAATCTTTGTGGATTCCGACGGAATTTGCACGGACTGTTTGATACCACAGATAAATCCCCCCATGGAATTTGGAAGAAAATGTATAGTAGTTGAGTACTGAGCAGCGAAAAAAATACACAGGAGCTGTCAGCGATTAGGCTCTAGAAAGTTCCAAGAAAGCTCTAGTAGTGGTAGACTGAAAAGAGTCCTGGCCAAAAAACAACAAAATTTGAAATGCCAAATTAAAAAAGTGCTCCTGTGAACAAAAGTATTTTTTACACTGTTACTGTGTAGAAGCAGATAGAGAAATTGAGCTACAATGGACTTGTATAGGTTGTCCCCCCGATGGTGTGTCAAGGAGTAGAGCATTTTTTTTTCCAGTAATTTTTTCATTCAGATTGTTTACATTTTGCTATCCAAACCACCAAGTTACACCATCAAATGTTAACAAACAGTTGAGAATTGCTTTTGTCCCCTTTCTGTCAAAATGGAACATCACCCGAACACAAGATTATCTTTATTAAAGCTGTACGTAGTACTGTTTCATGAGATTTGTGGAAATTTTTCTCTTTTTTTTAAAAGGGCAAAAACAAAACGGAGAAAATCCCTCATCGATCGAGTCCTAACTACATGCAGTACAGTTGAGGTTAATAACACCCTCATGCAATGGCATGTGACTTGCAGTTCGTGTTACAATGCATTCCGCCTGAGCAATCTTTTTTTTTTGTTCCCTATGCCCACCGTGGGCTTGCGTGTACCTGATATTATAAAAGCACATGCCCTACCACACTTCCTCACATTGAGTTTGAGCGATGGATGCGAAATGCAATTTGATTTAGGATGTTAATAGATGGGTGTGCTGCAGAATACATTCAGCCTATGCCCACCGTGGGCTTGCGTGTACCTGATATTATAAAAGCACATGCCCTACCACACTTCCTCACATTTAAGTTTAAGCGATGGATGCGAAATGCAATTTGATTAGGATGTTAATAGATGGGTGTGCTGCAGAATACATTCAGCCACACTTCTCTCTGTCTCTCTCTCTCTGTCTCTCTCTTTCTTTACTATTTTCCTTATTAGACTACTGTAGAATGGTAAAATACATAAATACATCTAGAATCAGCTTTAATTTTCACATCTTTCTCTCTCTCACTTTGTCTTCTCGATCCCTCCCTTTTTTTCTTCCTCATCTTTTTTTCTCTGTTTCCTCCCCCCCCCCCCCTTTGTCTCCTCCTTGTTCCCCCTCTTTGTCTTTTCCTTGTTCCCCCTCTCCTTACCCTCTCTCTTCTCTCTGTCTCTGTCTTTCTGTTTCCCTAGAACCTAGCTATTAAATTGATTGATTTATTGATTTATTGATTTTATTTCTGCGTTCAATTCTTCACCTATACATCCTTATGTTTTTATATTATCTTACACGTAGATCATAGTACAAAATTACTTTGTCCTTTTCCAAGCATTTTGCAAGGGCTGTGTGCAAGAATCCATTATTTAACCCTTTGTGTATTTAAAATGCATATTCACTTTTTATGCATTCACACAGCCCAAACCATGGGATATTGATATGAAATTGCACAGTCATCTACATGTAGGTCCTCCCCCTCCTAGTTCTGTAATGTAACCTGATCACAACAGACTTCAAATTGTGACTTTCTTGGATCTTTATCTCTTTTTTGGCCCCAGTATTGTCCTAGTTGATTTTAACAATTTTATGATGTCATCCAAATCTACATTTTGTATTTCTCTCTGTCCCTGTAGGTGTACATACTCCCCCGTGTTCCATCCGTTTTTCTTCATCTGTCTATACCCCCTCCCCTGTCATTCTGTCTGTCTGTCTGTTTGTCTCTCTCACTTCTTCCTTTTCCTCCTATCCTCTCCCTCTCTCTCTCTCTGTGCAATTAATCGATAACAGATCTGTAGGTGACTTACCCCCTATTCAGACTTGTGGAATTCTCTGTATTAATTTCTTTCTAGTCTGAACGTCTTATAACATAACATCGTATAGGGGAAGCAAATACATATCTGAGCATTGTTTTGAAGGAAAACTGGATAAAAATCAGGGTCCACCTGAAGTGTGACTGTGAATGTGCGCTGATATGCAAGTATTACCGGTCAGCTGCAGTCATCTAGTATTCTCCAGCAGTACCACGACATAAGCTGACACTGAATCTCCCCGAAACTAGTTTCTTTACATGTCTTTATACATGTTCCTTTTTTTTCCAAATTATGTGTACATGTATGCCCTGTCACTATAAGATGATTCTTTATACGATGTTTCTTGATACAAATTTTGTATGATTTTCCTCTAGTCTGAACAGGCTCTCAGTGGGTGTTCAATTACCCAGGGCAGGAAAGTCTGAGAGTGGTTAGAGTGTTTTTAACATGTTATACATTTACTGTATATTGGGAAATCAGAAGAAATGCAATATTCATTGAAATGTAATCCATCTTTGTCTGAATATCAAAACAAGTTTTTCCTTCTGGCAGCTTCTGCCCGTCATTGTCTCTCCAGCTTTTATTACATGTACGTGTACTCATTAAATCATTTTGAGCTTCTCTTTTATTTCTTGTCCTCTTTTTATTCTACTCTAGATGCTTAAAAATATATATATATATATATATATATAATTCTCTCTCTCTCTCTCTCTCTCTGTACATGTATATCTCCCTCTCTCTCTCTCTCTTCCATTCTTTTATGTAATCATTTGTATTTTCCTCTGTGTGTGTGTGTGTGTGTGTCTCTCTCTCTCTCACTCTCTCTTTCTGTAGTTTTATCATCTCTCTTTCTCTCTCCCCCTCAGTCTCTCTGCGATTTTTTTTATTTCATCACGTTTGTCTTCTGCTCTTTTCTTCTTTCTGTCTCTGCCTCTCGCCGTACTTTTATCATCTTATCTCTTCCCCTCTCTTCCTCTCTCTTCCTTTGTTCATGAGCATATCCTTTTGCAGGAAAAGGGAACTTTTCTTGAAGGCATTCAATTTATTTGAAATAAGATCTTTGAGTTTTCCAAAGCTACATGTAATGCGATGTGCTCTTAAAATGTTATTTATCCTGAGAATAAACAGGAGGCGATGGGGGGGGGGGGGGGCGACATCATACATGTAGCATTTGTTCCCCTCCACCACCCCACTTTTTTTTTCTTTATTTTTTACTCCACAGTGCATTGGAGTGCCTATTTTTTAACACACAAAAAAAAATAAAATCCCTTTCCACGGGAAGAAAGCCCTTTCTCGCACAGCCTCCCTTGCTCGGTCACTCCTGCTTCCTTGCAAATTGTGCCCCGTAAAAAAAACAAAAAAAACACTGGAACTTGAGAAGTGGCCCTGAGCTACATACATGTATACAGACATCTGTAGGAATCGTAATTTTTTCCACTATGTTTACACCTCACACTTTGTCTCATTCTTCTGTTCCTCGTAATGCACCTGTTTTTCCACAGTTTTCTTCTGTTGTATCTCTTCTACTCCCCTCCTTTCCTTTTGACACTTGCAGCCCCCTCTCTCTCTCTCTCATAATCCACCTCTCCCTCTCTATTCTACCACCCTCCCTCTCTCTCATTATCCCTAGCCCTCCCATCCCCTCATCCTCTTGCTCTTTCACTACATTTATCTTCTCTCCCTCTCTCCCCCACTCTCTCTCAGTATCCACCTCTCCCTTTCTATTCTACCATCCTCCCTCTCTCTCTCATTATCCCTAGCCCTCCCATCCCCTTCTACTCTCGCTTTTCACTGCATTTATCTTCTCCCCCCCCCACTCTCTCTCTCTCTCTCTTTTTCTCCTTTCTAGGCACTCTGATCATCCTCTGGGATGGATAAGTGTGCACATTGTATGAGCGGAGCCGTAATTATCATTTTCATCTGTTGTTTACCACAGGATCCTTGCCCTGAATAACAATGAGCCTCCGCTGACGTACAAGCGTTTCCAAGACATCATCTCCATGATGGGCATACCCGTGTACCCGGCGGATGCCTTAGAGGCTGAGGACGTAGAGGGACTCGATACTTTTATTGATCCGAACCACGAGGACAAATATGGCATCCCAACTTTAGAAGAATTAGGTAAATGATTTAACTGTTTTTCCCCCTCAGTGGTCGTACATCCATTTAGTCCTAGATATCACTGGTTCTGCATGTATGTTTCCTTGGTACTCCATCCCATTGGCCCTATGCCCAGCCACAGTCCAGATGGTTGCAAATCCCTTTATTCCCTATTGGTTTTTACGTCCTTTTAAGTTCATCGAACTACTGGTCCTACATCCCACTAGTCCAATGTCTTATTGGTCCTACGTCTCATATGTCTTATGATCTTGTTGGTCCTACATCCCATTGGTTCTATATTTCATTGGTTTTTGCATCACATTGGTCCTACATCCCATTGGATCTAGGCCTATTAAATACCACTTTAGTCCTTCATACCATTGGTCCTACATGTACGTCCCATTGATTAAACGTAGTTCTAAGGCTAAACTCAATTCTGATCTTGATGTGACATGGGTAAAACTGACAGTGTAAATGGCAGTCACTTGGTCTCAGATTTTTTCCACTGATTTCCGTCATGTGTGCTTCTACAAACGTGATATATGATCATGGCTTGTAACCATCTCAGAGATTTCATAAAGCTGTGCATTCATACATGCATTGCTTGTGCAATCTTTTCCGTCATCCACATAGGTTTTGTGGTGTGTTTAGGTTTTATGGTCTGCTCATAAATTATATTAATTCTGAATTCATAACTATTTTGAGACGATATGTGGCCATTCACCCCAACTACATTGTGACTGTACTACATGGTGTAAAGCCTGTTTGTTTTATGCCTTTGCTTCTCATTTGTCTTTCCAATCAAAACTTCTGTTGGTGTTTCTACAGAAGTTTAATGATTTCATTTTCTTGTGATTTTTCTTTTCTCTCTTGCTCTCTTTAACGTCTCTTTAAAACTCATCCATCATTCCTGCCCGTCATTATTTTCCCCTCCTGTTTTTAATGTCTCTCCTTCTTTGTCTCTTTTCCTGTGTATTTATCTCTGTATCGTTTTTTTTTCTTGTGTTATCTCATCTTATTTTTATTTTTTCATCAGTTTCTCTCTTTATCACCCTTCAGTATCTTTCTTTTCTTTCTATTTTGTGGTTGTCTTTCCTATTTTTGCTCCGAGTCATTTGTCCTCCTTCTGATTCTATTTCTCTTGTTATGTATCCTCCTTTTTCCTTCCATATTTCTCCTCAATAGGTTTTTAGTGTTTCCTTGTTATCCCATTCTCTCTAGCTGAACATGTATGTGCCCCTCTTTATTTCTGTATCTTTGTTTTCTTTTCTTTTATCTTTTCATTACTGTAAATGCAGAAATATTCGCGGTACATTAATTTTCTAGAACTTGCGAAAATATTAGCCTGATTTCCTATGCGGGTTGAATTGCGCGCATCAGCACATTAATATGTGTGTGTGTGTCCAATTCATTTTTGAGCATGGACTGCATGTGTGTAAATCAATAAACAGAGTGGGTGTACATACGAACATGTAATTGTGCTGCGTGAATTTAAGAACCCGCGAATATGTTATGGGGTCGCTCAGCGCGAAAATTTAATTGCGCAAAAATAACGGCGTTTACAACTTTAATACCTTTCTCCTTTCCTTTCTGCTACCGTTTTCTTACTTTCCTTTGTCTTGTTTCGTCTTTCATGTACTTTTGTACGTTTAGTCGTTCAACCATACAGTGATTTCAGTGATTTTTACAGACAACTGTTATAAGCTACTGAAATCCTTGCATCTGATTGGCTGAGAGCAAATTTGTCAGTAAAAATCACTGACAAAACGCTTGATGAAACGGTCCCCAGGTCTAGTCATGTGCAATGTTGTGTTCAGGTATTTCATCCTTGAAATGTAATGCTAAAAAAACTTACATGCATGAAGAAAACAAGTAAAGACTATTGCACAATTTTTTTTCCATTTTAAGTGTGCTTTATTTTGTAAATATAATTTCTGCTACCAGTGTCATAAATTCTTAAACGCAAAATCAACTGCAAAACACATTAAATATGAAAACACAATTCTCCATTAAAAAGTAGCACTTCGGGGCTGACTTTGTAGTCATTTAGTCCTGTCCTACTTTTCTTAACAAGTTTTCTCATCTTCGAAAATAACTTTCCAAACATAATCCAATATGTTGTAGGTACTGTACGCTGTAAATTTTGTAGGTTTAAATCAACAACCCACCTTCGCTCTCCATTATACATGATATGTGATGTATTTGGTCTTTTCCATATCCCAAGGTTAGATCAAGAAGAGGGCAAAAATATGATATATTGCCAATATGAAAAGGTAAATATGGTTATTTTCCTTTAGGGCTTATCTCATGTAGGAAAAGAATCATCTATATGCACGTATATTAAACCCAATATATACAATACAGATCTTAATCGACAAAATGCTCTACTTTTAATAGTCTGAATCATGTATGACCCTATTAGACTCATGACGTCTTTTGGTAATCTCTCTCTATTACAGGGTTTGATCCAGAAGATGTACCGCCTCCCATGTGGATTGGTGGCGAGACGGAAGCTAAGCAGAGACTTGACCGGCATCTAGAGAGAAAGGTGAGACATTTTTATTGCTCATCTTTAAAACTGAAAGATAAAGTTGAGTTCTGGTCATGAGATTGAATTGTGAAAGAAACTGTCTCAAAACAATTGGGAAAGGTTGATAATATAGCACATAAGAATTGGTGTATGTTGTAAGGTGTTGGCATCACCAAAATGATAAATTGACTCAAACCTGTTGAGAATCACATGCACTGCACACAGAAATGTTTATATAGGACTACACAAAAATGTTCAGCCTGAACATTTCAGCTGTTTCTTGTCATATTTTGAATGTGAGGGCATTTGAAGAGCAATCCTTTTCAGGGGACATTTCTACTATGATAATCTTCCAAACTAACATAAAAAGAATGAGAAAGCTCACAAATTATTTTCACCTTTCCCAAAACTCAACCTTCCCTTTAATGCTGGATCGGGGTGGGGGCAAAAAATGTTGCAAAAAATGTGGCAAAATCTAGATATGACAAGAAAATGTTCCCTCTAACTCTGGCTTGTTGTGTCCAGAGAATTTTGGAATGCAAAAAGACCCCAAATTGTGATGTTTTCTTCTTTTTAATTGGGACAGGTTCCCCTCTCCCCGTCTGCCCTGGAGAATCATTGAACAAAAATGTACTGTAATCATTCTTTTCATCTTGCACTACGTCACACTCAGATATGACAAGCTCTTATTGATTGTCGCAAGTAATGGAGTGCTTAGAAAGTGGCAAAATTGCAATTCTTTTTAATGAAGTTCCAACAATGAATTCCATCTAAGTTAAATGAATCTAGAACTTCATCCTTTCTTGCTGCTTCAGTTATTTTAAGTAAAAACGCTTGCCACGACTCTATCTTTATTGCTGGTTGCCAAGTCAGTTGCCAAGTAACAAATTGGTTGTATATGTTTACGTACTGGAAGAGAAATGATTAGCCCTTATCTACTTGTTACTGGCAGAGATTGGGAGAAGAATAAAAGGCTTGAACTGATGGCAAATATGTGTATGTGAGAGAGAGAGAGAGAGGGGGAGAGAGAGAGGGGGGGGGGGGGAGAGAGAGAGGGGAGGGAGGGAGAGTGAGAGAGAGGGAGGGAGGGAGGGAGGGAGAGTGAGAGAGTGTGTACATGTAGCATGAGAGCATCGCCAACATTTATTCATTTTGGTTTATTGATAACTATTCGTGTAGAAAGAGTCCAAAGATAAAATACAAAATAAAGTAAAAGTTGTTACTTATGTTTTTTAATAGAGGACACATAAACGCGTATCAGCATTAGGCTAGCTATTACATGTAACTTTCCAATGTAGAGTTGGGATAAACATTTTATGCGGAGAAAAATAAATTAAACTTTGAAATCGCCTGTAGGAAAGATGGAATGAGCCTGTCACGTAACAGTATCCGAGAGTGGTGGTTAAGTAATTACTTTGAGATCAGTCTTCGATAAGAAACCCAAAATAGCTCTCTGTATCTGATATGGCATTGATCTCATATTTTATTCATGCGGGGGATAGTCGATGGCTTTGAGTTTGAAAGGATTTAGGGTTTTAATATGTTTTTCTCTCTTCCGCAATGACTTGGTTTTGGTTCACTCTTCCATTTTTCTCAACTCTCCTTTTCTTTCCCTCTCTCCATTTTCCCTCTTTTCTTTCTCCTCCCTCTTTCACTTTCTCTCTCTCATTTCTTATTTTAGATTTCTCTTTCTTCCCAAGGAGAATGATAATCTTTTTATTGTTTTGAAAAAGGAAAAGGAAATCAAGTTCTCTTCATTTCTCTTTCTCTCTCATCTGTAATTCTTCTTTCTCTCTCTCTCTCTCTCTCTCTCTCTCTCTCTCACACACACACACACACACACACACACTTTCTATGTACATGTACATGTATGTACCCCCTATGTATACCACACTGGCTCTGTGTTGCTCCTGATCACAAATTATTCTCATTGTTCTCATACTTTTTGAAGTTAGGATATTTAATGCTAGCGACCTTCTGCGTAATGCAATAGTCGGCTTATAGCACTTCTGCAAGCCGTGAATCAAAATAGTTTTTGAATCCCTTCCTCACATGCTTCCTATAAATTCTCTCCTTTCTGTTATTTAGGCCTGGGTTGCCAATTTCGAGAGACCTCGGATGTCCCCCGCATCGCTGATGGCAAGCCCCGCCGGCCTCAGTCCCTACCTCCGCTTTGGTTGCCTGTCTCCAAGAACTTTCTACTGGAAACTCACAGAACTTTATCAAAAGGTAAGTTACGGTAGTCGCCGGGGGAAAGGCCGCACTATTTTCACTCCAAATATTATCCCAAAGTCGGGGTGCGGCCTATGGGCCGCAACAGAGAAAAATAAACTGCCTCCAAAATCCCCACACGTATTGGAATGGACGGGACCAACGTTAGATCTAACACTACACTACAGTAGGCCCCCTAAGCCTGTGCTCTATCTCCAACGATGTAGATCTACTTATCTTTCAAGTACTGAAATATTTTCAGTAATAAATATAATTCAGAACTAATAACTACCTATCTTATCAATATAGTTACAAACACGGCCTCGTTGGTCTTCCGAGGCTGACAAAGCACTCGTATACGAAGCTCTCTATTGACGCTGATTGAGCTCTATAGTAAAGTGCTGAAATCAGCCACCCCGCACCGCCCGGTAGATGTTTTCTGTGCTATGGGACGCCAAGTGTGCCCTGACTGCTTCTGTTACAAAATCACCCTGCAATTTTACTTTTGTAACAAAATCAAAAGTGGGGATGGATTTTGTAACAAAATCATTAGTGTGGATTGAT